>OX375879.1:118577021-118947493 GCA_947359465.1 Metellina segmentata | reverse complement strand
AAACGTTGTGAAAAGCGGAAGCAAGGACAATACATGACTGAGCGTGGCTTTTTTCTATGGCGAAGTGTTTCCTTGATACTTCACGCTTTTTATGCAGGCATATCGAAATTTTTAAACAAATTTTTTAAGGTCGTTTGTGAATTGTTAGGGGAACTATAAAACTTAAATAAAACCTGAAACTAGAAGAGCTTTTTAAGGGGAAACGCAATGGCTTGGCTATTAAATTTGTTCAACGAAATACAAATTACAGACAAGAATAAACTGTATCAACAACCAGAATGGTTGCCTTGAACACAGTAGGCCGTATACTGATCTTAAGTTTCGAATTAATCGGTTCGATATCTGCTTAATACTACAATCTTAATTTATCGTAAAAATTCAATTCAATAATTTCCTTGCAAAGACGGTGGCCGAGGCAGCTAGTTAGAAGGGCAACAGATTAGCAACCGGAAAGTTGGGAGTAAAAAACTCGATCCACCCAATACTATCGGGTACATGGGAGCTGGTGCTCGTTAAATCTGTTATGATCTCAAATGTGCTCACGTCGGCCTGTTGCGGAAATTTGTAGAGTCGAGTGACGCTCAAGGGTGACCTCGTCATCTAACCGTGGTTAACAATCACGAGGGGTTGTCCTCGGATCTTTTGGCCAGTTGGATGAGAAACGGATTAGCAACCGGAAGGTTAAGAGTTCGGAACTCGGTCCAGCCAAAGACCGTCGTTTATGCGGTTGCTGGTGCACGTTAAATTTGTCGTAACCTCATATGTACTCACGCTGGAATGGTGTGGGAGTTTGAAGAGTGGGGTGTCTGCTCGAGTGTGGCCTCGTCCTCTGACCGTGCTTCAAAAGTACGTGGTGTTGTCCTTGCCAATAGCCCTTTGTGTTAATGAAATGGTGTGCGAATAGCATACCCTCCAGTGTACGACGTTAATAAAATACCTATGTCTTCCAGTTCTACGAAATTCCAAATTAATTTTTCATACCACGATTACAGTTTTCACAAGCGTAATTTTAAAAAAATTCACTCTCTCTCTAATATAGTTTGACGTTCTTAATAAATATAATACCAAGACATAGTAATGTTTGCAAGTACTTTAGCAGCAGTTGGAACCCTGTAAAACTAAATTTCATTATATTTTACGGTAAGGTGATTTTAATTAACGTTATACAAGAGCAGTGGTTCCCAAAGTGGTTCCTACGGACCCCCAGGGGTCCTTGTGACCACTGAAAGATTTAATATAAAGTAAAATAATTGTGACCCATTTTTATTATTATGAAATTTAAAATAAGTAGCAATAAATAAATTGGCTGCAATTTTTACATCCTGAGTAAAATATAAGTATATATAGGTACAGCTATCAAAAAGAAACAACTCACCCGATCGGAATTGCACAATTTTTTATCGCAGGACAAAACGGAAGGTAGCAATTGATAGGGATTAATGTTTTCTACAACTAACATTATTTAAAATTTGTCTATGGACCGCCTTCATATTAAATTGAGCGCTTACTCCGATAATTTCAATACGAACCCCATCTTTTATCACAAATTTAGATTCTATACAAAGTTTCAGGCGGATTTGCTTAAAAAATAATGTAAAACGGCGTAAAATTGACCGAGAAAATCTATATAAATAAGAATGGTGTTTGTTTGTACATTCAATATTTTCGACCCATTTCAAGTTTTCTATCCGTTTTGGACCCTTCTGATGCCGAATCCGCCTTTTTCTCGTTTGTTGTCTGTCTGTCTGTGTGTCCGTCTGTCTGTCTGTCTGTATGTTGTGCCCTATACACGTCCACGCGGTTTAAGATATTTTCATGGAAATTTGCATACAGTGAGTACTTATCTTGATTTAGTGAGTGGAATTGGTTGCGAAAGTCTGTCTGTCCGTCTTTCTGTTCTATGCTCGATTTTGTGTTTGTGTAAGCTTCACATGAATTGTATTCCAGATATTTGATTGCAGTGTATTTTATTTTATACATTATCTATTAACTTAGTGAATGCAATATTAAAAATGTCTTTATTGTTATATTTAGATGATTTTCATGCTAAAACACCTGAGTAAGTATACTTAAATCAACCATAATTTGGTAGTTTTGGAAAAATTGGAATGTCTTTTGAATATTACGATTACTTCGATTGTTTTACCAGTACTGCTAAAAAAGTAATTATTCTTCAAAAAATTATATTTTTTAATGAAATTTCAGCTCTGATACTTCATTTATTTCGAGTCTTACTTTTGTTCTTAGCGCAATGAAAACGATTTCGGAATATTTGAGACAGACGATATTTTTCAACGAAACGAGAATGAACAAGATCGCGTGAGCAGTGATATTTTCTGTTTCTTTCGCTCTGAATTAATTTCACATTTCTAAATTTTGCGCACTTTTAGTTGTAAATTGTGGCAACTGTGCAAGATCAAGAGATAAAAATTAATCACAAATTAATATCTTTAGAACAATTTTTCCGGCATCTTTTATTTTGTTCTATTTTATACTGTTTTCTGTTTTAAATATTTATTATTTTAATAAATGTGTTTTCCTTCTCATCACATCCAACAGCACCACAAAGTATTAGACTTGAAAATGTTAGGTAAGTCAGTATAAATTTTCAGTAAATTTTAAGTGTAGTTATGCCATTATTGAAAGAATAATGCCGTTATTTAATGAATTATGCCGTTATTTAAAGAATAATGCCGTTATTGAAAGAATAATAATGTTTAAAATTCCAAACTAGAACTTTTTCCAACATTAAAAAATTCGTTGTAGTAATGACAGGAGAAGATTGCAAAATTTCACAATGTCGCATACCGGAGGCAAGAGTGTCACAAGTAAAAAAATATTGTTTTGTTGACTATGAGTGCGAGAGCACTCGCCGTAAATCGTAATTTTAATTAATTGAGTTGAACATGAAAAGAACTTAAGAAAGGGAATTCCAAATCTTTCTATAAATCGTCTTTTATAGTAGTAACCTTAGTATCACCTTTCGTCATTTTGTAGCTTTGTCATACAGCAATTGTGCGATGTATGTGAAATGTATTACATGAATGGATGAATTGTGTAGGATTTGTGTCCAAAGTAAGTTGTAGAAAATATAAAGATGGCGAAAGGTGTTAAAATAAATTTTTATTCTACAAAAAACGTAAGTCATTATATATTTTGATTATCTCTTCAATCTAGAGTAAACCAATTCAAACCGAGTAAGGTCGGGTATTTTGCTAGTAAATCCATAAAACCATTGGGGGAGCGTATAAATTTTCGGAGTTCAATCTATATAAATAAGAATGGAGTGTTTGTTTGTACATTCAATATTTTCGACCCATTTCAAATTTTCTATCCGTTTTGGACACTACTGATGCCGAATCCGCTTCTTTTACGTTTGGTGTCTGTCTGTCTGTCTGTATGTATGTTGTGCCCTATACACGTCCACACTGTTTAATATATTTTCATGGAAATTTGCATCATACAGTGAGTACTTATCTTTATTTAGTGAGTGGAACTGGTTGCGAAAGTCTGTCTGTCCGTCTTTTTGTTCTACGTTCGATTTTGTGTTTGTGCAGGTATCACATGAATTTTATTCCAGATATTTGATTACAATGTGTTTTATTTTATACATTATTTATTAGTTTAGTGAATGCAATATTAAACATTTCTTTATTGTTATATTTAGAAGAGTTTCATGCTAAAACACCTGAGTAAGTATACTTAAATCAGCCACAATTTGGTAGTTTTCGAAAAATTGGAATGCAGTTGGAGTATTACGATTACTTTGATTTGCTTTACCAGTACTGCTGAAAAACCAATTATTTTTCAAAAAAAAAAATGTTATGGTGAAATTTTAGCTTTGATACTTTATTTATTTCGAGTCTTATTTTTGTTCTTTGCGTAATGTAAACGATTTCCAAACATTTGGGACAGACGATATTTTTCAACGAACGGGAATAAAACGGAAACTTGTGTTTCTTTCGCTCTGAATTAATTTCGCATTTCTAAATTTTATACAATTTTTAGTTCTAAGTTGTGGCAACTGCAAGATCAAGAGATAAAAAGGAATCACAAATTAATATCTTTAGAACAACTTTTGCCCGACATCTTTTATTTTGTTTCATTTCGCAGTTTTCTTTTCAAACATTTATTATTTTAATTGTGTTTCTTTTTTATCACACGCAACACCACCACAAAGTATTCGACTAAAAGTAGCAGGTAAGTCAGAATAAAGCAAATTTTAAGTGTAAATATGCCATTATTGAAATAATAATAATGTTTAAAAAATCCGAACTAGAACTTTTCAAACATTAAAATATTCTTTGTTATAAAGACAGGAGAAAATTGCGAAATTCAACAATGCCATGTTGTCGCATGCCAGATACAAGAGTACCACAAGTAAAAAAAATATTGTTTTGTTGACTATGAGTGCGAGAGTACTCGCAGATAATTGTCGTGTTTATTAATGGAGTTAAACATGAAAATAACTTAAGAAATGGAATTCCAAATCTCCCTCAAAATCGTCTTTTGTAGTAGAAACCATAGTGTCAGCTTTCGTCATTTTGTAGCATTGTCATACAGCAAGAGTGCGATGTATGTGAAATGTATTAGATGAATAGATATGCATGTGTAGGATTTGTGTCCAAAGTAAGTTGTAGAAATTTTAAAGATGGCGAAAGGTTTTAAAATATTATTTCATTCTACGAAAAACGTAAGTCATTATATATTTTCATCATCTCTTCAATCTAGAGTAAAAAAATTCAAACCGAGTAAGGTCGGGTATTTTGCTAGTCACATTATAAATATTAATAAAGACGTGTAGTGGCAGTCGCAGTCAAAGACTTGCTGTAGGAGCCTTGGTATGGAGTCCATTAAGATGGTGACAAAGTCAGAATCCATTCTCATTGCATCCCAGGGGCATAGATCTGGAACAGGTAACAGATCTGTTTGCAGAAATTTTTGTTTTCATTTTGTAACAATTCCCAATAACGATAATAATTATCGAATTTTACAGTCTCACTGCGATACTAATTATGCACGTAATGAGTTGAAATTTGGAATTCCGATGTTTCAGTAACAGTTAAATCACAAAGGTGTCTAAATTTTCCCATGTATCTATTCATAATTTTTATGAATATTAATTTAAAAATTGATAAAAAATTGTAAATTTGGTTTGATAATTAAAACGTTTATAGATTGTGTTTGGGTTTTACGGTGGCAAAGGATGAAAAAACAATTTCCAAGAAAAATTCATGTTTTCAGCAAATATAACACAAAAAAAACGTGAAACCCCAATTTAACATTAGGAGATCGAATTTTCAAACACATACAAATCGGTGAAAAATCCAATAAAATTGATGAACTTTTATTATTTCCGCATAAAATTGTGTGTAGATTCTAAATTTGTTTCAAAAGATGGGGATTCGTATTAAAATTATCGGAGCAAGCGCCCAATTTAATTTGAATTCGGACCCTTAGAAATTTTAAATAGTGATATTTGTTGAAAACATTAATCCCTAACAATTGCTACCTTCCGTTTTGTTCTGCGATGTAAATTGTGCAATTGCGATCGGGTGAGGCGTTGTTTTTTTTTTTTTTTTTTTTGATGGGTGTACATAAAATAAAAGTAATGACAAGCATCGCATAAACGTTAGTCAAGGGATAAGTAAAGAATCTGCCAAATAGCACCAAGCGACAAGTATTGAGAGCTTGCGAACTGGTTGTTGGCTTTTATTGGATGGCGAGCTGGATTTTAAATGAAATTACTACCCCCCACGTAAAAGGCAAAATATTAAACATTTCATGCTAATTGAGACAAAAAATCGTTACATACGAGTGGGGTTGGCAAATTATCATATCTCTTAATTGTAATGCGGATTTATAGTTATGCCACCTAGGGACTACCGACAACTTGCCACCCCTCAACATGTTATTTTTATTATTAGATTGCTTAACAATTTTATTTATTTGTTTATTTTTTTTGTTTTTATTGTTGTAACTTGTGTCTTATAGTATTTTTCCAAAATTTTTGCCGCGCCGCCTTGGACTAAAGCCTCTATAACCCTCCCTAAATCCGCCCCTAGATTTGCTTGGTCTCAACTTATTTATCCATTGATAAGAAAAGCTGCTGCCAAATAAAATATGGCACTACAAAAGAGTCGTGCGAAAATCAATAATTTATTTCTGTTATGTGCGTGATGTGAAGTGCATGCAACAAATTTTCCTAGTTTTGAACAAAAAGCAATATTTTTTTTTGTATTGTTACAAAAATAGTGTATATTACGTAAGTATTTTTGAAAACAATTGATATCTCGTATTTAATCAAAACTTAAAGTATAATAGTATCTGCGTTTGTTACAAAACTTTTTCTATGCAAACAAAACTTTGAGAGAGAAGAATGCGCTCAGTTTCTAAATCTTTCAAAATTGCAGAAACGAGATGAAGATTTGCTTGCTTAATATCACTTGTCGCCTCTTCATTCTAATTTCAGCCAAAGATTTGAAGACATTCTTCACTTGGTTATCCCCGATTAGGTGTTGAACCCTTTTGAAAGTAGACCTACAAACTCAGATGAATCCAAATTAATACAGGTGTAGTTTATTGAAATATCCGTATGAGGAGCTGAAACCAATGTTTGAACAAGGATACCACAAATTCTGGTTTCAAAAACAGATACCAATTTTATATCCTGCATTAAGGGTCACTGTATTGGAAGCTGTTGATTGCTTTCCGATCTTCCTATTTAGTGCCGACCAACCGGTATAGTGGTTAAAGTGTTAGCCTTTAAATCGGAAGGTTCCTGGTTCGAATCCGGGTCCGGGCATGGATGTTTGTAAGCGTATGGTATAGAGGCGGCTGGTGCACCTTAAATCTGTCGTGGCCGAAAGTCCTCACGTTGGGTTGGCGTGGAATTTTGGAGAGTGGGGTGCCAGCTCAGGTGTTGCTTCGTCATCTGACCGTGGTTCAAAATTACGAGGTTGGATATCTCGCCAATCTGATTGTTGCAGTAACCATTTGATTTTGAATATGCGCGTTGTTTCGTAGAAATACAATACATACACTAGCGCCTCAGCGTACAGCGTAAGTGTCTGACAAGTTGACTCTGTTTTGCTCCTCATATATATGTTGTATGGTTGTTGTTAGTAGTATTTCTTTCCAACTTATATATATAAAGGGTATTTATACTTTAAAGAGCTTCTCTTCGTGAAGCAACGATGGCCTAGTGGCTAAAGTCACCCACCTTCAGATTAGCGTCGGCAACGGAGGATAACTTCCCGAGTTCGAACCCAGCTGGCGGAAAAATTTTTAGATCCTCCAAATTATTTTTAAAAAATTCCAATTTAATTCCTTTTTATTCTAATTTACTTTTCCTAATTTTTAATAGGGACTGATCCCGGACCGTCGTCAATAGCCCGTTGTGTTGCTCTAGTACGACGTTAACTAAAATTACCATTACCATTACCTAATTTTTAATACCCTTTTCATATTTTTCCAAGCTTCCGTTGATTTTACATAAATAATCTAAGAACCACTCCTGAACTCTCTACCAGCTGATATTTTTCCGCCCCTCTGCCGTCCCCTTTGCTTTAGGATGATGGTGTCGTATCCACCGCTGGCTTAGGACCATTCTGATGTAACAAAAAGCATACATAAAACACTAACTTATATAATTATTAACTTATATAATAAAAGGATACAATGTTCGGCTCCCACCTCTACCCACCCATAGCCATGGATCTGAAAAGAAAAGAAGGAAGCAGAAAGGAAGAGATAAATCGCCAATAACTATAAACCTTGATGACATACGTATCTAGGTCATGTGATCCGATTAGCCAATCAAGTTGGACTTGCGTAAAGTACTATCATGGGATTGAGGCGGCTGTGTAATCTCAGGGTATTCCGCCATGACTTTAATCCAGAACACCAGCAGAGTTGTTGTCTGGAACGTAATTTTAAGGCCGCCTTCATTTGTAATCTCCAGCTGTTGATTTTCTTGCACAGACATGCTAGATTCGCCATATTTGTTGACAAATGGATCGCGGATTCATTCCTTACTAGTCCGTGGGTCTTTTGTGGTTGGGTCTGTTGTTCTCTTTTAAAAGCAAAGACAGGTGATCGTGCACCAACTGGGAGAATGAATGTTTAGGTTCAGTCTTGCCTAAAATCCCCAACTGAACATGTCCAAAATACCTCTGTTCACGCGCCGTCCCCACAACTTCAGTTTTGCTTTAAATGCAGCTACTTTGTCTGCCAACTTCAAAACAGTTGTCACATTTCTCAAAATTGGAAAATAGAGATATACAGAATTCAGAAATCATAATTGAAGCTCTAGTAACAGAACATATTTCAAGTTCTGATATACCGCCTCCTAATTTGAATGGACATTTCGTAGATAAAAACCGCACAAACCTGAGAGAAATGCACCACTGTAAATAAAATGGAAATAATTTAATGTTCCTTGGGCGGCCCGGTACCATTTGATCCACGGACCGGTACCGGTCCGCGGCCCGGGGGTTGGTGACCACTGCCTTAAGGGAAAGATCCAAGGACAACACCTCGTAATTTTGAACCACGGTCAGATGACGAAGCAACACTTGAGCTGCGACGGTCCGGAATCAAATCCGAATGATTGGTAATTTTTAATGAACGTCGTATTAGATCAACACAACGGGCTATTGGCGACGGTCCGGAATCAAACCCGAATGATTGGTAATTTTTAATGAACGTCGTACTAGATCAACACAGTGGGCTTCTGACGTCCGGAATCAATCCTCTAAGGGAAAGATTGAGGACAAAGACTACGTCATTTTGAGCCACGGTCAGATGACGAGGTAACACCTGAGCTGGTACCCCAGTCTTCAAACTTCCATACCAACCTAACGTGAGCACTTTCAGCCATGACAGATGTAAGGTGCACCATGCGCTTACAAACATCCATGCACTAACCTGGATTTGAACTAGGAACCTTCCGATCAAGAGGCAAACACCTCAACCACCAGACCGGTTGGTCGTCCAAAGTTGAAAGAAAACGCCAATTTTGAATCATGGTCGGATGGCGGTCATGTGTTTGGCTCAGCTTGGCCAACTATGGTCCCTTTGCACCATAAAACCCAATACCAATCAACTCTTGTCTTATTGACAACAACACGAAACTGAAAGTGACAACCGAAACACAAAATGGAATTCGATGATTTACAAAATCTGCATATCTACGAAGCACGGAAGTTATTAAGAGTCTGCGAAAAGCATACGATTCTATTGTATTCTATTCATGAAAGTCACACCCGTTCCACGCGACAACAAAGAGGTGCGATCCGATCACGGTTGAACAAACCTCGATATTTATGTTTGCAGATACAACCCAGTCACAACGCAAAAATGAAAAGTAGAGGGCAATATGTGAAAAATGGCGTCAGAGAATGAAGCCAATTGATGCGTGGAGTTTTTGTTGTAGGACTGGTGCGACCTGACCTTAAGCCCATTGTAATACATCGCGTTTAATCGGTAATTCGGACTTAACAGGGGTTTCAAAGTGTTCCGCTTGTTTGTAATATTAGATTTGGGATTTCCCTCCCCTACTTTTTTTTTAAATTTAAGGTGAGACATACTCGTGCTTTTTGTAGGGGCAATGGTATGGTAATACCATGACTGTTTTACCGACCATCTCCTTTATGTGCTTCTCGTCATCTGACTGTGGTTAAAGATGACGTGATGTTTGTTCTTAGAGCTTTCCCAACGGGTTTGATCCCGTATGTCACCATTGTGTTTTCTTCAGAGTGTCGTTTATTCAACACCTCCCTACCCTTTGTGTTTCGTGTGTTTCGACTCCGCTGTAGGCCATTTGGAAGAGATCCGGTAGGTTGCGAGTTCGAAACTCGGTACAGTCAAAGACCGTCGTGCACACGGGGGCTGGTGTATCTTCAAGCTGCCGTAGCATGAAATGTTCCGTGGTGTATACGTTTGGCCATCTCAGGTATCCCCCTCGTCATATAACTGCAGTTCAAAATTACGAGGTGTTGTCCTCGGGTAATAACGTAGCATTGGAGTTATTGGCGAGTGTCCAATACCGTAGAAGATCCCGCTTCAGGCACAACGCCTCGTAATTCTGATCCCCGGTCTGACAACGTGATAGATCTTTCTTCGGGTTAGATCAAGGAGCGTCACCAATAGCCCGTTGTGTTGCTCCAGTGCGACGTTAATTAACTACCCTTATTTTCTGCAGTTTCTATTGTCATGTGTCTTGTTCTTTTGATTCAGAACACGCCTTGCGTTTCAAAACAGAGGTACCACGGTTCATTTCTGAGTGTCACAAAAAAGAGTAAGTGCGAAAACTTTAATAACTAATAAAAATATAAATGATACTATATAAACGATTTCGCGTTCAAAAAAGAATTAAACCATGGATGTTATAAATGCTCATTGAACTTGCGCTGACGTCTTCGGCTGATGCAATCGCAGCGCAAAGTTGAGTCACGAAAATGCGCCCTGCCGCTTACATTAATTTAGTCTAGCTCCGGCCTCCTTTGGGTGAGCATGAAATTGGAGGTCTCAGCGCTTTATAAATAAAGTTAGGAAAAAAAACCTAAATATTAAATACATGTTTAGATATCGAAATTCAAAGGGTGGAAAATTTCAAAATTTACGCAATGTCCAAATATATGTAGCAAGGTGTCTAAGGGTGTGAAGTATGTGAAGCTTGATGACACACAAGGATAAGGATTAACACTATATTTAATTACGCTGCGACTATATACAATTTACAGGAGAGCATGTCATATGGTACAGCCTACACGCTAGTACAAACATAAGTTTAAAAAAAAGGCGCTCCACGTACGCGGGGAGGCACATACAGTCTCTAGTCCAACTCTAACTCGAACTGAGTCCGGAATATCGAATTAGCTAGTTCTGCTCCACGAACTGTGCGCGACATCTGATGGTGGCATGCGGATGGACACCACATATATGCATAGTACACACCAGAAGAATTAAAGAAAACGGCAATATTAAAAAAGATCGAGAGATGTAGAATACAAGAAGATCCGGACATCCGATGTGGAGTGTCAACGGGCTCGGAGGAAGTCCTTGAGAGTATAGGTGTCGCTCCTTTAAGCTGAACCAATGCCTGATAAGAGTGCGAAAATTACCTCCACCGCTCAGTGCGACGCAAATAGCGTATCTGATGACATAAACGTTTTAAAATCGAACGATGGAGTTCACCCCATAGAGGTCGGTAAAGAGCCATAGCTTTCAACATCAACAACGAGTGCACCAATCGTGATATGCAGTACCCTACAATAATGGACTGGACAGCAAGCTGTGATGGTATAAGGGATAGAATACATGCTTTAATAGGGGGATGGTCCCCCCACGTGCTACAATTACACTAGCAACCCTTCTGGGCATGTGATTTCAACAAGCTTTCGATACACAGCTATGGGTATTTGTGTCCATTCCTACTGCAAGAATGTCGCCAGTTCAGCTGTAGATTTCGGTTCCCTGGTCCTTAAGGTCCAGGTTTTTACTCGTCACACCAATGTTCTCTGGGGTTTAGGTCGGGACTCAGAGTAGGCCAGGGAAGATATTTGACATCGATATCTCGATACCACTGCTTGACAGAGGCTGCAGCATATGAAGCGTTGTCGCCCTAGAAGTAGCATTCGTCCATTCCATAAAATAGCCAGAGCGTAGGAAGAACCTGATTGTCATAAATGCTCATGTAGGCGTCGGCGTTCAATTGACCAGGAACAACATGCAAAGGTCCCTGGTCATACCACGAAAAACACACTCAAACAGGTAGTCGCATTTTATGCGTTCGGTCCATTATTGTAGTGTAGTGTATGTGCGGAGCGATAAACATTTGATGTGCGAAATTAAAACATTCTAGTAGCGATTTCTTTCACTCTCAAAATGCATCATATGACCTCATTGACGTGTTCTTCGCCTTAAACCTAGCGGCCGTGTCTCGACATAGCCCCGTCCGTTTTTTTATGTACTCAATAATTCAAATTTTAGTTTTAAATATACGAATCAAATATAATGTATCTGCAGAACGCAGAGAATATTTTTAACTGTTACTTGCTTAAAAAAATGTGACACATAATAAACTATTCGATACATTTCAATCTATTTCACTTTTGCCTTGGTTAACGTCAAGGGGTTAGATCATCACAATGGGGTTAACTACCGAGACGAGCAGACATTTTAACTATTCTTCTTTACATCGGAAATTCGAGAGGCACGCATAGACATTTATTAGCCCTTCCAGGGGTTCGTCTTTGGGTCCAAAAGTGCCCTGTTGTAGACAGCAAAAGTATGTTCGAAATTGTCATCATCTCCAGGTTGGTTGGTTTGGGGTTTTAAAGTGCAAGGGCCAAGCTGCGTCAAACACAAGACAGACAACACAATGAGGGAGGATGGTAGGTAGGTAGGTATTTTAATTAAAGTCGTAGTGGAGCGACAGAGCGGGCTATTGACGACGGTCCAGGTTGGTTGGGTCTAGTTTCGAACTCCAATCCTCCAGTTGCTAATCCGATACTGTTCAAACCTAACTACCGAGGTTCGGATCTTTCCCTTAAGGGACTGTTCCCGGACCGTCGTCAATAGCCCGCTCTAGTACGACGTTAACTAAAAATTACCATTACCATTACCTAACTACCGAGGACATGTATTTGTGTGGAGACAAACATTTATGCGGGTTATGAAGACACTTTTAAACACTTTAACCACTGCAATTTTTAAAGAACTTAAAATTTGAAGTTTTGATATATTTTTCTTTTAACTTGTGAACTTTGATACTTCCGTTATACGTGCAGATCAGTTGTCGGGTTTGCACTCAATACCCCGTGGCTCCAACAAGACTACTGTTCGTTTAGCACCCAGAACCTGGCAACGCTATGATTAAAAGAAAAATGTAAAAAGAAGAAGAAAGAATTTTGGCGGTAGAAGCGAGCTATGAGAGAACCGGGGGTTCTCAGGACTGATTAATTGTAATCATGTTAAACTAATTATTTGTTTTTATCTTTTAGATCTTTATGTCTGTCCAGTCCCGTGCTGTTTTTGTTTCCAATAAACTTGTTGATATCGAGGAAAAGTCTCCGATTGTTTCCATTTGAATTTCCCACATCGAACCAGCTTTCCCCAAGCATGATACAACTCATATATTTTTTTTTAAATAACCCAATTTTCATCTTTTTCAAAAATCAAAATGAATTTTTCCGTGCAGATAGAAAAAAAAACGGCGTTTAAATTTATTATAGGGTGATGTTACACTTGTAAACCAATTTTTTTCTACTTTCGCTTCAATAGACAATGAAAAAAAAGTTCCGTTTATGGAAAAAGTACACATTTTGAGATATTGAAGTCTAAAGCATAAAATTGACCTTACTTCAAATACGAACAAGTATTTTTTTTAAATTATTTGAAATACTTCTCAACGTATCTCCATAAATAATATATAATTTTGAACAAAACTGTATAAACATTTATTTAAATTTATATAAAAAATTATCGGAATTTCGAAAGATTTTTTTTTCACTGGTTCCCCCCTATGTGGCTCGACTCTCAAAATGGACAAAACGAGTGACCACCAAACGCACCACTTCCGAATATATAACATCCCCTCGATCCATGAGTCACGGCCCGCGTCCATTCAGACACCAGGGTTCTCAGTGTTGAAAAAAAGTGGATCACACATTGTCACAGCAACAAGGAAAACATAATCATAATGGGCCATAATTCAGAAGATACGTTCCTCATTGTCCTCTGGGCAGGCTTTTTTGCGCATTCGGACACGGGAGCAAAGAGACAGCGCGTGCGAGGTGTGGCCGCAATGAATTGGAAATGTTGGCCAAACCTTCAAAGCGAGCGGCCGAAAATATGTGGACATGCTGATTCATGAAAGGACGGTCGTCGAGGGTTCATCGCCTACACGCAGGATACATGTCAAAGAGACGTCTTTTGTGCCACCATCTGACCCATTTCCTGTGCTCTGGGTTGGCTCCTGGAGGGAGTTGAAACCGAGGAGACGGGACAAAAGGTCTCCATGAACTGATGAAAAGCTCATTTAACGTTCAGACAAAGGCGTTGAAATGCTTCATAAAAGGATGGGCTAAACTATCAAGCAATGGGTAATTTTAAAGAGTGCTTTGCTGACCCCCGAATAGGTGTCAGGATATCAGTAGTAGGTAGATATTTGATTAACGTCGCACTGGAGCAACATGTGGCCTATTGGCGGCTGCCTGGGTAAGTTAAGGTAATTTAAATTAAGGATCGTACTAAAGCAACACAGCGGGTTATTGACGACGATCCGGGATCAATCCCCTAAGTGAAAAATCCGAGGACAACACCAAGTAATTTTGAACCACTGTCAGATGACGAGGCAACACCTGAGCTGGCACTCCACTCTCCAAACTTCCCCACCACGCCAGTGTGAGTACATTTAAGGCCACGACAGATTTATGGTGCACCAGCCGCCTCTACACCATACGCTTTCAAATATCCATGCACTGACCCGAATTCGAACCAGGAACCTTCCGATATAGAGGCTAAAACCTTAACCACCAGACTGTGGCTGTCCGGGATCAACCCCAGAAGGGAAAGATCCGAAGATGACACCACGTAATTTTGAACCACGGTCAGATGACGAAGTCACACCTGAGCTGGCACTCCACTCTACAAACTTCCACACCAATCAATGTGAGTAAATTTGAGGCCACGACAGATTTACCTTGCGCAAGCCACTTTGATGTCAGTAGTCACATCCAGGGATTCGATTTAGCAATGAGATAGGCTGAAACGAGTTGTTTAAGAATCGAATACTCGGTACACGAATACTTTCAAATATCGGATAAGAATTCGAATGCATATACAAAAATTGATTGTAGCAATCAGACAACTGCGATATAAGGGAATAAAACTTTTACTTTTGTATCTGATAAACTATTTTGTATCTAATCAACTACTTTTGTACCTGAGTATTTGATATTTGAATGCGTTAAATTAAATTTGGTACCTGAATTCTTTGGTAATGGTAATGGTAATTTTAGTTAACGTCGTACTAGAGCAACACAACGGGCTATTGACGACGGTCCGGGATCAGTCCCTTGAGGGAAAGATCCGAGGACAACACCTCGTAATTTTGAACCACGGTCAGATGACGAAGCAACACCTGAGCTGGCACCCCACTCTCCAAACTTCCACGCCAACCCAACATGACTGAATTCTTTGGATCAATACTGCTGTACTCAAATACAGTAAGGAAGAATCGAGAACAACGAATACTTTTAAGAATCGGGTACAATGAATACTTTTAAAAATCGAGTATAACGTATACTTTTAATAATCGAGTACCCGATTATTAAACCCACACCTGTTTTGGGTTCGAACACTCCCATTTCTATTTATAATCCTTTGATATGGCTAGTTCATTAGACTTGAAAGATACCATTAAATGCTTTGAAAGTCGATCTTTTTACCAATTTTATTTTATACCTTAACTCTCCTGGTTCTCTTGACTAAGTATCTCGTCATTAGTAAAACTGACCAGATGTAGACTAGCGAATATCTAAGGATTAGAAGAAAACTGGCTAGATCCTGATCTCACCACAAAATATCGGCAAGATCTTGATAACGAGGTACCTCGTCATTGGCAAAATTGGTCAGGCCTTGATGGACGAGATATCTCGTCGAAATCACTATACTTCAGGTCACGTCAGGTCTGTTTACTTGCCGGCTTTGTACCTAAGCGATTAATAGTGATACTCTCAATTTACCATGCATTTTGTTACAATCCCTCACATTGGAAGAGTAACGGATCAACAACCGGAAAGTTACGAGTTCGAATCCAACCAAAGACCATCGCGAACAAAGGGGGTTGGTGCACGTTAAATGTGTCGCGAACTGAAATGTCTCACGTTGGCGTGGTGTGGAAGTTTGGAGAGTGGAGGTGCCAGCTCAGGTGTTGCCTGGTCATCTGACCTTGGTTTTAAAATTAAATGTTGTTCTCGAATCTTTCCCTTAAGGGACTGATCCCGGACCGACGTCAATAGCCCGTTGTGTTGCTCTAGTGAAACGTTAATTAAAATACCTACCTACCATTTCAATCTGTCTTAAAATTGGAATACCATAAAGGAGAGAGGACTGGTACCTCCATTACGCTGTCATCTCTGAATTCCAAATAATAACGGTTACAGTTATTCTTTTCTACAAGTGGAAAAAATCGTGAGTCACAGTTATGAAACGCTTCAAAAATTCGTACCGGGAGCGTCTGCATTACGTGGCGATACAATAATAACTGGGCATATATGAAAGCAACGGAGTGTTATGAAACTTCCCTTCCAGCCTCACCTAAAGTGCCATTTTGTCAGGCCCGGGCCGTTGTGAGATGTCACGCATGCAACGCCCTCTACAAAGAACATCCGGGTCGATAGGAATCAAAATTTTAAATAAACACCATGCGATATAGTAATCTATATCAACTCTTCTATTTCCATACTGGTTCAATGGATGATTCTTTTCTGTCTGGAAAAAAGGAAATGTGTGGTATGCATTCCAAGGGCAGATTCACACCCCCTAGCATTGGACACTATAGAACAATATGCAGCATTCCTGGCCTGTCTCCTCACTTCAGAACAGAATCCTTAGGAATGATTCTATTGGTCAGTTTTGATTTGTATTACCTGGCCTTGAAATTATTTTATTGGTCCTGTACTCAGAATAGAATTCGTACGTAGGAAGTTGAAATAAATATCATCCATTGCACTAGAGCAACACCACGGGCTATTGGTGACGACTCCGGAACATTCCTGTAGGGAAAAGATCCGATGATAACACCTTGTCAGTTTGAACCACGGTCAGACTACGAGGTTAGAACTTGTGAGCTACCATCTCACTATCTTAAACTTTCGACGTAGGGACATTAGAGGACACGACATATTTAAGGTGCACCAGTCATCAAGTACACGACTGTCTGTTGTTGGATACTGTCTGTTGTTGGAGAGTTAGGAACTCTCAGTCCTCCGGTTGCTCATCCGCTGTCCTTCTAAGCTGTCCACAGCGGTCCCTACTGCCCTCGAAAATCTATTGCAAGATCAATTTCAAAATCTGCTTTGTACTGCGACATCACAGTGTGACTTTATGTGTGATGAAGTTGAACATAGTTTAACAACCGTTCCCCTGCCTGTGTAGACCGGTCGGTAAAGTTGCGGTTTAGTAACTGGAGGTTTGTACGCTCAAAACTCGATCGAACAAAAGACCGCCGTGTAGGTGGGGGCTGGTGAACTTGAAGTCTGTCATGGCCACAAATGTCCTTGTGTTGGCGTGGAAGAGAGTGGGATGCCAGCTCAGGTGTTTACCTCGTCAGCTGATCGCAATTCAAAATTACGAGGTACAGTACAAAGTACCAAATTCGGACGTCCGAAATCCCTAACTGTCCAAAATCCAGACGTTTATAAGACCGGCGTTATTGTTTGTGTTTCTCACTTTTTTACATCTTTCCGACAATTTTTAAAGGAGTTAAACCTGGACCTAACTAATGAAACATCGCAAAATAACGGACATGTTCAAATTAAATACACACAGAAAAAATTAGAAGATTTGCAAGTAAAAAATTTGTTGCGTCGTATTAAAAAAGTTTTTTTCCCTTTTTTTTAAATTATTTCTACTTATACATCTGCTATTTTACTGTTACAATCGCAAAATTCGCGCGGAAAGAGGGTTAGATTAAGGTTCTTTTTTGACAAAAAAATGCAAATTATCCGAAATATGGAATGCCCGAAGTCCGGAGGATTCCGGATTTGGGACTTTGTACTGTATTATCCTCGGGTATTTCCCTTAAGGATTGAACCCGGATCGTTGCCAAAAGCCCGTTGTGTTGTTTCAGTGCGACGTCATTTCAACTAGTTCCCCTCAATTTCACATCGTTCTGGCGTAGAGTCCAAAGAAGCGCAAAAGCATACCCTGAGGGGGAAAAAAGGAAAAATAAATAAAAATAAAATGCTTACATGAATACAAAAATGTATAAAATCTGAATGAGATGACAGTTTCTATTTTTATGTCGTTCACTATCACCTTGAATCAGGGACTGCTGATGCTAGAATCTTTCAGCCTCGAATGCTTTCTTACTAGAATTAGTTAATGGTGTTTGTTATTTTTTTACCCTACCTTGGGCTTCTTGTTGAATCTAGCATCAATATGTGCAATTGACCCTTGCCGAATGGTTTATTCTTCCCTCCATATATTTTTCCGCTTTTGCTCTATTGTTTCGGAGATCACTTTTTCGGGCAAAATTGAAAAACAACCATATTAAGAAAATAATTGGCCTAAATATTTCTTAAAACGAAATTGAAGTCAGTAAGGATTATTTAATTTATAAATTCGTGTCCTATTTTTGTAAAATATTAAATTTTGGTCACACACAAATTGTATAATGAACATATATGTAGAAATATTTTTTTTTTTATTTCTCTGAAATTGAATGAAAGTAATTAAAGTTAATTTTATTTGGAAATTTTAAGGATTAGTCCAATTTAGGTATAAAAAAAAAGGTTTATTTATGTAAAAACCAATGTATCATATTTCATTTTCTGTTTCTATTGTATCAAATGAAGTAGGGTCAGGTGGGGTAATTGTAAACAAGCTATACAAGCGCCCACGTGGGATTCCGAGAAACTAAAAAGTTGTGAAATATGAAAGCTGGCAAACCTGAGGAGGCAATATGATGATCCCGTATTTCTTTGAACCACAGCTGATAGCAATATGTTTAGTTGAAAAGCTTGGGTTTTTAAATTTATACTGACAAAACACTAAAATAATAATAAATAAACATTCTAGAACACGAAATGGAACATGAATAAGCTATATTTTCTTTTTTATTTAATGTACACACGTTTTTCTCGAACACACAAAAAGTTCCCATGTTAATTCTTCGGGAGTTAGGAAAAGACCACCTCGGGCGGTAGAAAAGGTCTCGAAGCCAATCAGAAAGTGTTTCCCGTATGTCGCCACTCTTATTATATAGGCACTCTAGTTAATAGGGTGAACAATGCTTAATTACTTTATCAAGAGTTTGAAAACAGGGATTGAAAATGAACATACAAATTTTATTTACAATTACCCTGTCTTACCCTAGTATGTATATAATCTCTAAGGAAATGTCTTGATTCTCCTCTGATAGCGAAGTTCTTGTTTTTTCGACTTTAAAAGAAAATCAACATGTAAGTTGGTATTTTAATTAACGTCACATTGCAGATACACAACGGGTTATTGTCGACGTTCGATGTATATTTTTAAAATTAACGTCGCCGACCAACCGGTATAGTGGTTAAGGTGTTAGCCTCTAGATCGGAAGGTTCCTGGTTCGAATCCGGGTCCGGGCATGGATGTTTGTAAACGTATGGTGTAGAGGCGGCTGGTGCACCTTAAATCTGTCGTGGCCGAAAGTCCTCACGTTGGGTTGGCGTGGAAGTTTGGAGAGTGGGGTGCCAGCTCAGGTGTTGCTTCGTCATCTGACCGTGGTTCAAAATTACGCGGTGTTGTCCTCGGATCTTTCCCTTAAGGGATTGATCCCGGACCGTCGTCAATTTACTTTGATACTTACTTTGCTGGATAATAAGAGCAGTGTGGATATGATGTACATAGATTTTCATAAGGCTTTTTATAAAGTTCCTCATGAGGCATTACTGTTTAAATTGGAAAGGCTGGGGATTCAGGGAAAAACATTAATATGGATAAAGAATTGGTTATTGGGTAGAAAGCAGAGAGTGCAGGTAAAAGGAAATTATTCACAGTGGATAGAAGTTATAAGTGGGGTGTCTCAGGGATCAGTTTTGGGACCAATTTTATTTATAATTTTCATAGATGATATAGGTCAGGGGATAAAGAATAGAATCAGTATATTTGCAGATGACTTAAAAATATGGGGGACAGTGGATACCAAGTTACAGATAGAAAATTTACAAGGGGATTTTGATAAGATATCCGAATGGGCTGTAAAATGGGGTATGTCATTTAATGTAGGGAAATGTCAAGTTCTGCATATGGGTTACAGGAACAGTGGAGCCGAGTACTGTCTGCAGGGAGTAAAGGTAAAGGAGGGAGAAACAGTCAAGGATCTTGGGGTGATAATTCACAGGGATTTTAAAATGGGTCACCAATGTTCAGCTGCGGGTAAAAAGGCTAATAGGTTATTGGGGTATATTAAAAAGACTGTAACTTCAAGGGATAAGAATATAATCTTGCCGTTATATAAGGGTTTAGTAAGACCACATCTAGAATATGCTGTACAATTCTGGGCTCCATATATGAGAAAGGACATAGAATCAATTGAAAGGGTTCAGCACAGAGCAACAAAAATAATAAAGGGGCTAGCAAATTTCGACTATAATGAAAGTTTAAGTAAGCTAAACATGTATACACTGGAAAGAAGAAGAAGGAGGGGGGATTTGATTCAGCTTTTCAAGTTTGTAAAACAAGGATACACAGAGGGCTTAAATTTCAATAGGGATAACAGAACAAGGGGCCATGGGTATAAATTGAATAAGACACATTTTAATCGGGATTTAAGGAAAAACTACTACTTTAATAGGGCAATAGACAGTTGGAACGCGTTGCCAGAAAATATAATAAATTCAAAGGGAGTGTACGAATTTAAGACACAATTGGATAGTCAGTGGGAATTGGGGAATTCATAAACAAAGGACCAGCCTTGTTGGACTTGAGCCTGTAGCTGGTCGTCAATATTTGTATTTGTGAAGAAGTTACGACGTTTGTATCTCTCGGCAAAGTACAGAATAAAATAACGATAATAACAGAAGTAAATAATCTAACTTTAAAGAAAACCGTTACAAGGATGATTTACTATCCTCAATGGAATTTACTTTGAAGTAGTCCCATAAAAAGAAATGCCGGGAGACTCACGGTCCATCAACGACCCAATTGTGGAATCGAGAAAAAAAGAATGCAGTTAACACATCGGGAAAACATTTTTATCCTCGACTCGATTCCACGGTCAAAACAAAATTAATGGCTAAATTAACACACTAGGGAAAACACTTATCACCTAAGACTCAGTCTTTCCGAGTCAACCAAAACACTAATTTATTTCTCAACGGGGAAACATCGTTTCGCCCACGACTAAATTTTTGAGTTTAAAGAACAATATGATTTGATCTCAACGGTGAAACACCTTTCACCCACAACTCTAGTTTCGAGTCACAAAAATAGAATTTTTCCTCAATTCACATTTTGGAACCTTTCCACCCAAAACTCAATTTTTTGAGTCAATTAAAACAAAATTATTAAATTTAAATAATGGGGAGGAAGGGAAGCACAGTAACCATCACACTTCTTCCAAGTTCACACAAGAATATAACACAATAGAAATCAAAATAACACAGTACAAAATATGACGTGGAAAAAATATACTTCACGCTATCATCAACATCCACCATAAGCCCTTGTTCAGCCCCAGCGAAAAATTCTACGCCAGATCAATACCAAAAACAGATTTATTATTTACTTATTTACGATTTGATCACCTAATTATTTATTAATTAATTAATTATTTATTTAAATAAAATCACATTTAAGGTACCGATCTGGCGTAAAATTTTACGCTTATTTGAAATCCGTTGAATTTTTAGTCCACCTTCAACGACTGCAAAGATAGAAACTTGAATTAGAGTAATAAAAAAACATAATTTAATGCTTACTGAAAGCTGACCTCGAAAACACGCGCTAGAAAACGCCTCGTGTGAACAGGGCCTAACAGAAAAACACTCGAAGAAAAAAAATTAATCAATAGTCAAATTCAGACGGCTTTACGCAACAAGAATGCCAGACAAAACAAAACGATTCGAATTTCTCTTTCGGGAAAAAGACTTGCTTTTTAGCATTTATGCAAATGATTCAGAGGTTATTCGAATAAAATTTTAACTGAGAACACACTTTCGTTTCCCCTTAAAAATTCTTTGCGAATCAGTTTGTTTTTCTTTTGAATCTTTATACTCTCTTCTATCATTTCTCGGTCACGGGATTGCACAATCAAGTCCTCGAGATCACACCTCAGACCTCATTTTTGTGGGAAGGGCTAACATACTCACAGTCCCACAAATGGGAAAGTAATGACGAGGCAGTGGTACTCTTTTAAAACAATTTATTTTATGCGGAGAAATTACAGTAAGAAGAGTCTCGGGGTTTTTTTTAACAAAAGAGAGATTTTAAGTACATTTAGGGATAGGTAAATGGTGGAAAAAAACAGGTTTTTGGGAAGGAAAATTTCTAAAGTTTTAAGAATAGAAAAATGGCTTATTTTTATATGTGTCTCATCGCATGTATCTAACATAAAAACAGGGCTCCTAACAGGTTTCAAGGTCTGAAAAGGTGACTAATTGAACCAAAAGAGGGACTAATCGAGCAGAAAAAGTGCCATAAAGTGACTAATCGAACAAAAAAAGTGACAAATAACAAAAATGCTAAATATATTCAAGTATAAAGATAGAAAAGAAAAAGATGCTCCCCAGCCACCCCTTTTGTTTCCCTTTTCTTTCTTTGGAAGGATATTTTTATTTTCTTCATTTAAAAAGTACATAATTTTAAAATATTAACATAAAAATTTAAAAAAAATCTCAATTATGATTTTTTAATTTGTTTATTTTTGACACAGCTTAAAGAATTTCTTCCTTTTCTTTGAAAGATTATGTCTCACTTTTTTTGTTGTAAAAGTCTGAAATTAATTTTTTCTTTTTCTTCTCAATAGAAAAATGTGCATTTTTTAAAGTCTGTCTTTACTGACCAGCATCATCTGAGACTTTTGCCACTCCTTCAATCATTGCCTAAGGAAGTGCTGCTTCCTTAAAATCTTTATATTTTTTATCGCCTTCTTGAGCCTATCATTGGCTTCCTTTAATAATTTTGAAGCACTGTCCAATGCCTCATCCTCTTCCTTATGCATAATTTTAAGTTTTTGTTCTTCTACCACCTTTCTTTTCTTTGCCAGCTGCTTTAAATTTTTTTCTCTGCTTCCAGTCTATCTTTTTCTTTCCTGTCCTTATCTAATTTTTCTTGTGCTTTACGTTTAACATCTTCTAAATAGGCATTGTAGGCTTTATATGCAACCCCTCCTATATCCATTAGCTTTGATGTAATCTGCAGCAAATGAGGTTGATTATCAAAATTTTCCAAGCTACTTTTAACCGTCAACAATGCATTGAGTGTGCATTCTGACATTGATGCTCTGACTCCTGTCAAAGCTCTTTCTGAGGTTGAGAAGCCACGTTCAATGTCAGCACTACCATGAGAAAGTGACAGAGCAGCATTCACTAGCTTTGACACAACTGGGTACTTACGATCCACACCACTGTCTCGCAGTCTGAAGAACTGCTTCCAGTAAACATCGATAGGCTTCCTTCTAGATCCTTATACCTCAAATTTTTTTTGGAGTAATTTCCACACATCCAGTAGTATGTCTGTCTGGACATCCCATGGATTTGCTCTTGCAAATTCGAATACTTGTCGAACACTCTCGCCACTGAGTCTCTCAAGAGGACCAACACAGGATAAACTTTTAAGGAAAGATGAAATGAAGGAGGAATTCTTCAAAAGATATTTAACATTGGCAATGTAATGCTTCTGAACCTTTAGAAAAAAGAAATTCATTTTCTTTTCTTTCACATTCTGAAGCGCTCTAGAAATTTATCTCCAATCACAATATCAGCTAGAGGCAACAGTTTCTGAGGACATATATCTTCCAATTTATCCATTTTCAAATCTCGAATAAATTCCTCTTTGTAGATCCTACCCCAAATTGTTCCTGTCAACAATTCAAGTTGAGAATGGTTATGTATTAGACGTTCCTCTTTCTGAAGAAATTCGGTCACATTAAATATACTTGCACTTGATACGACAAATATCACCACAGTCTTCGTAGTTTCTCTTCTAAGTAAATGAACAATTTTTTTGTAGCCAGGTCTTTGTATCATATTTGGCTTCTTTATTGGAATGTAGTCAAGGAAATACTTTCGCACTGCAATCCATTGAATCCATTTTTTGCGGTGGAAAGTAGCGCACATTTCGAAATTGAATTGGTGCGAACCCTGTTTTTATTTTAGAGCCAACCTGCTGATTTAATATTTGCACACCAAAAATTTTTCTTCTCCAAACACAATTTAAGAACAAAACCCCTGAAAAGGTGACAAAATGTCAAAAAGGTGACAAAAAATAAAAAAGTGACAAAAGGTGACGTGCTAAGAACCCTGCAACTACTGTTTACAATGTTAACTGCAATACAATGAAATTTCTAAACATTTACCAATCTAATGTTTTAGTTTCTTTTTTTTCTTTGAACTTTAACATTATATAACAAAACACTAATTTAGAAGCTGTTTAAAAAACTTTCATTCAGGAAAAGCCATTTAAAAAACTACGCTTTAAACATGCAGATGAAGCAGGACACCCCTGATGATGTTCCATTAGTTCCAAAAAGTTTGAATCTATGACGCTTTTTGTTAGGTTATTACACCAAAGAGAAGGTGATACACTGTTAAACTCAGATGAATAAATGTCTTCAGAAAGGCTCTTCTTTTGACTGAAATTGAATTGTGTTGTGCAAGTAATATCTTGCAAATACTATACTTACGAGCATATACCTCTTGAGTTTGAGACAACTTTTTATCTGTGATCATTTGGTCTACGATGTTCATTCCGGTGTTTACCAATTTTCCCCACTGTGTTGGGAAAGATTATTTTTGGAAAGGAAAAAGCCAACGGTTGCTACACTGGTTGGAAATTATTGATCTAGATAATTAATCGATGTACAACGTATTGAAACATGGTTTCATCCACAATTTGAGTATCTTATAGGACACGCTACTGATTAAAAACTGATGTTATAAAAAGGATTGGTAGAGTTTGTTCAATCAATATTCACAAAATTCCCAAGTTTATTCCCGTCTTCCAAAATTTCCGGATTTTTTGCAACATTAGCGATAGGGGATAATGTTAGACGGACATAATAAACGAAAACAGAAGCTCCCAGAAGAACAGCGCGACAAGTCTTTACATGAACGTTGGTGAAGGGATTTTCGAAAAGACGAGAAAAACTCCCATAGTTATAACGTGACGTCATCATAACTCGTGTTCGCCAGTGCTGCCATCTTTTATGAACATACATACTCAAGTAAACGAGCGCCTCAATGGAGTAAGAACTCCAGACAAGCGAGAGACATTTCGAAGGAGCCGAAAATGCAATGCGCATGAGCGAACTTTCTTTGGTGATTTCGCTATTCTTGTCGCCAATTTAATGTAGGATTCTAGCAGTCCTGCTGTAGATCAGCATTTGCCATTTGGATTGTATAGATGAAAGCGGAAGGACAAGGAATTTTGAGTAGTGGTCTTTTGTGTGCCGACCAAATGTTTTCTATTTAGAAGCCAAAATTTAGTAAGCAATAATATTTTAATTTATTGAAGATTTTCATTCCTATCCATTTGTTTCGCAAATTGTTTTGTTCCTTTAAGTTAGCTTGTATTAAATGCTATCTTACGGAATAAACTTTTTGACGGACAGATGAAGGCTCTTCATTTACTTATTTTTCCTGCATTTTATATCCCGTTTTGAAATGTATTGTTCCCTTGCTGTGCTAAATCGTGAATAACGTTGAGTTAGCTTGTTTTTAAGTGCTACCCAACGGAATTGACTTTTTGGCGCGCAGATAAAAATCCTCTGTCAGTTGCATATTTTACGTATTTTATTCCTTTATGTGTTGTAGTGTTCATTTGCTTCGTTAAATAGTTAGTAACGTTGAGTTAGCTTGTTTTTAAGTGCTACCCAACGGAATTGACTTTTTGACGGGCAGATGAAAATTCTCGGTCAGTTGCATATTTTATTTATATCCCTTTTTTGTACTGTTCATTTGCTTCGTTAAATGGTGAATAACTTTGGGTTAGCTTGTTTTTAAATTAATATGGTAAATGGTTAGGTTGTCCCTCCGTCTTTCCTTGGTTGTGGCACAATGATTATGCCCACTGCACTAACAACCTGTGAGTTGTAGGAAGTACAGGTGTGATTCCTCTGTAATTGTATTTCTCTCTCCTGTGCCAGTAAAAATTTCATTTTGTGCATGTATTACTTGATGTTGTACATCATGCGTCTATTGCAACAAGGCCAAATATGGCCCTTGCACCATAAAAAATCAACACTTCTGGCATCTTTCTCTTTGGGATTGAACCTAGGTTGTAGTCAATAGCATGTTATGTTTTACCTGTGTGGCAAATTCAACTCCTTAAATATTAATTGCTTTTTATGGTGTAATCCCTAATAATGTATATATTATTTGCTTGCTATGCTAAGTGGTGAATCGTGTTGCGTTTGCTTGTTTATAAATGCTACTCAACTAAATTCCCTTTTCGGTGGGCAGTGAAAAGTTTTGTTCATTCACATATTTGAATATTAAATACGTATTGTTCACTTTATTCATTATTTGCAAGTTACATTGAGTTAGCTTGTTTTTAATGCTACCTATCAAAATTAACTGAGAATATTTTGTGTTTAAATAATATTCCTTTTTCTTATAGATGTGATGTATGTGTTTCTTTCATCAATTTTTTTACCAGCTACTAAAGTAAAAATTTTCTTGCTGTGGTAAATTGTTCTGCTGATTTGTTAGATGTGTTGAAAATATCTTAATTCCTTTATTGTGAGTTCATTTAGTTGAATTTTTTTAATTATTATTGTAAGCTAAGAATGTAAGATGGTAAATAATTTAAGAATTTATTTTGCTTGAAAAAACCCGTACGTCCCATTTCAGCCTCTACTCCCAACCATCTGTCACTGAATTGATGTAGGATCACATTCCTTATCACTGGAAACAGGATTTTCATTTTACTCTAAAGGTGAAAGTAGATATTACATTCAATAAAAACTTGTTCATTTTCATTCTGCCAATTTGCACTGATCTCAAATGTATGTTATATATAAACTTTTTATTTTTGGAGAATAATTTTCAACTCATTCTTTATGCTAGTAATTCTTTTAAATTTCAATAATTTATTCCCACAGCACAGTCCATTGCTCTAGCAACCTGCAATGTAGGAGGCACGGGTTCAATTCCTGAATGTATTTCTCTCTTGTATGTCAGTAAAACTGTCTTTGTTTGTGTATGTCCATTACTTGATATTCTATATTCTACACCTTGTGCAGTACGGTCGAATTTGGCCCTTTCTCCATAAAAACCCAACCTGAACCATTAAAATAACATTTTAAATTGCCAAGCAAGATCTATAGAAGTTATTGATCACTAAGCACATTTCTTTTATTTCTATTCAAAGATTTTTGAAGCAGATAATAAAATTCTTAATTTTTAAATTATATTCAAATATCGAGTACTGTACAAAGTAGAATAGAATACACACATCTGGAGTCCAGGAGGGCAGACTGTTAAGTGAAAGTTATTTGGGTATTAAATTATAAGTGTTATGGCTAAAAAAGTTAGTATATGCTATATTATTTAATCATGTACACCTTTAGAAGTGACAATGAACTTTGCAAAACTCCCAAAAGTGCATGGCCCTTGCAGCATAAAAACCAACCAAAAGAAATTTAATACAAGCATCAATATTAAAAATTGTTGAAAAAATTCATTATCTTCACAGCTGCTCTTAATGTTATTGATTCATTACACAATGTGCACTTGAAAATTTATTAAAATTATAAGATTTTATTTATTTTACTGTATTGAGTAACCACTCAAGTAGTCAAAAGAACACCTTTTTTAAATCAATTAAATTTTACTTGAATGAGATTTTTGTCATTCAAACACATGTATTACTACACAGAACGCAGATCTTCAAATTTTAAATAAAAATTGTCAATATATTGTGGACTGATTCAAATTTATGATCTCAAAATATGTGAAAATAACTTATTCAATCCTGTATATTGGAAAATCATAATGCTAGTAATTAATCTTCATTTAAAAATGTGAAATAAAACTTATTTTAATTATTTTTCCACTTTACCTACTCATTTACTATAGTAACGAATATTTTGTAGTGCCTTATTTATAGTTCTTTATGAAAAACCCATTTTTATTTATAAAATTAAAACATTCTATATACACATCCCTTAGCTAGGTTTTACTTGTAAAATTTAAACAGCATAGTTTGGAAAACTTGCAAGTTTCATTACAAGAATTATATATTTTAGCCAAATAGGTAAATAATCTTCAAAGATCAAGATAAAAAAAAAGCATCTAATCTGAAATTTAACCTCTAGTGAAGTTTCAATACGTTCAGTTATTCGTTTTTAAATAGTTATAATGATAACCTATCTAGTGGGGTATTGTAGATAATGTATGTATATTCACCTCATGTCACCCAGAAATTGGATATATATATATCTTTAGGAAAGTAACTTAACAACCATAAAGACATGTAATTGGGACACCTTTTTTGTTGAAAGATTACCAACAGTAAGAGAAAAGATTATTTAATTAAATGTCCAAGCACAATGGAATTATATAGGATTCATATATGAATAGGTAATTTATCAAATATTAAAACATTTTTTTGAGTAATACTACAAAAAAGCGAGCGTTGATTTGAAAAATTGGTAACTATATGGAACACCTAAATAATTTGTCAAGCTCCTAATTAACTAATAAGCGCTTGAGTAAAGTACAGTGAATAGTGTTGGAAAATGTTCAGAAAATCTTCAATATGGCTTTTACAAATTAAGTAACTCTTGTCCTTGTCAATGTTACATTCAACCAGCTTTGCATCTAAAATCTCAAGCATTGTAGTTTCCTAGTAATGGTGTATGCATCGATTTTGAGGCTATTCTAGAGAATAAAGAATTCGCCCCTAATCTTTTATAAAACTTTTAAATGCCTTTTCAAATATTTTTGGCAGAAAAAAATATTGTTTTTTTATTAAAAATGTCTAAATTTTAACTTAATTGTTTTTTGTTTTTTTTTATATATATACAGTAGCTCCCAAAAAATGTTCGTACACATTAAAAATTTGCAAAAAAAAAACCGCTGTAGCCTGGAATTGCATTCGAATATATGAAATCCTGTATTTTTTCATATCTCCATGTGATTCTCTGAATAAAACAACATTTTTTTGTTTAAATATTGAATTATTTTCTTTATATATATTTATGTGACTTACTGTGGGGGTAACTCTAAAGAGTACCAGCACCGTGACCAGTAGTCTATTGTACTAAAAACCCCGACTGATCTAATAAAAACAGATTGCCGAAATAAATTTCATCATGTACCCGATTGGAATGTTTGGTAATTCCTAGGGTTCAATACAATGGTATCCCAGATACTCGAAACGTTGGGTAGAGTAACAATCACACAAAACGTGTACAGGACCCTCCTCTGCCATCTACGTAATGGGTCATCTATAACTACCATGAGGTTGAGGCGGCTATTTAGGATACAATGGCCAATAGCTACCCTGATTTCTTTTCTGCTCAATTTCAGAAGTTCCCTCGACCAGAGAGATTGTTGATTGAGCTCTTTGTCTTGTCTTTGATCTGTAGTGATAATCTATTTTTATCTAAATCTACCTTTTGCATCCAACCACATAACAGATCATTATGCTGAAGCCAGCCCAAAACAGGCTCTGGTCTAAAAAAATGGCATTTCATATCCACGTTTTGCTAGTTGGTCTGCTATTTCATTACCCTCAATGACCAGGGACCCACATAAGAGACACTTCGTTTCTCTCAGCCAAACCCACAAGTGCATTGTGACATTCCCACACTGCTATTGAAGAAAAGCAGTGTCCCTGCAAAACCTTTAGGCCTTCTTGCTGTCAGAGAAGATCTTTAAGACCATCTTAACAACCCCAATATAGAGGCAGTTGTAAGTACAAGTAGAGATCGCTAGAACCTCAGCCTCATATACAGTGGAGATCTTACCTTGAAAGATAGCTTTATTTTTCGATTAGGACAAAAAGCACCTGAACCAGTGCCATGATATGGTTTTGAACCATCTGTGTACCAAATTTCATCACCTCCCCTGATCAGACTGAAGACAAATGTCTAGTTGTAAAGATAATGTTGTATTTGGCTTGAAAGTAAAACTGCTTTAACATCCAATCAGGTCTCATTAGTAGATAAAGATGTTCTTTTACCTGCGTAGCAACATTTTTAAACATAGACATTTCATAGGGCGATTTCCATAGACCCATGAGTTTGAGGCGTTGTGAACACGAAAATACCTCAAATCCCACTTGTTTATGTAGTAGTAGGAGTCCTAGAAGCATTTCTAGACTCTGTGATGGAGTGGTACGCATTACACTTGAAATTACAACGGTTGCCATTCTCTGTAGACTAGTGAGTTCTTCTTCACTGTCTCATTACGGGTTCTACTCCACCAGGCAATGGCCCCATAAGATACCATTGGAGTAATCACTCAGTACATATCCAGTGCAACATTTTTGGCGTTAGACCCCAGTTAATTCCTACGGCACATCTGCAAGCCCAGAACACTTTTGGCCCTGCTCGTGCACTATTGGAGCATGTAAGCTCCATGTCAAGGTAACTCCTAGATACTTCCTCGTCTGAATATACAAGTGGTGTTCCAAAGAATTTTTAGCTAATGCATATCTCGCAGCCTTTTCGGGGTAAACAGGACTAGGCTAGTTTTGCTGGAGTTAACCGACAGGTTCACCTCTCTGCACCAGTTTTCAATCTTTTTAGGGCAGTGTGCTCATGATATCAGTTATAGTATTCTGGAACTTACCTCTTGTGACCATTGTTGTCATCAGCATAACCTAGACAGTACTGGCCCAGAAAGTGAGTGCTGTTTAGGAGCTCGTCAACAACTAGGCTCCATAATAATTGTGACAACACACCTGCCTGTGGACAGCTTTTACAGTGAGTGTGTCTCCCAGCTCTACAGTGAGTGTGTTTCCCAGCTCGAGCCATACTTGTCTCAAGCATATATTTTATCCAGGTGCAAACCAATGGGTTAACTTTTCGTTTGATAAGAGATTACATCCGTTGGAACTCTATCAAAGGCCCCCGCAATATCTAGAAAGGCTGCCAAAGCAATTTCCTTTCCATTAACCGCTCTATCAAGGACCGTAACAAGATCGCATAGGGAAGTCTCTGTAGATTTCCCAGGCTGATAGGCGTGTTGAAATCTTGATAGGGGTTCAATTTTTAGAACCTCGTCTCTCTCTCTCTCTAATGTATCTTTCAATCAATTTCTCCAAATTCTTAAGAAGAAATGACGTTAGGCTAATAAGTCTGAAGGCTTTAGCTTCATTGTTTCATTTCTCGCACCACCCACTCGTAGCTCTACGTAACGATATGCACCTGTCTTACGTTTTTACAGATCTGTGTGGCTCAAGTATAATGCAACACCCTTAATTAATGAGCGCACTCACTGAGCATCTTCCCATGGGCGCCCATGACTTAATGGGTTTGTACAGGATATTGTTTTTTCAGGTCTCTGGTAAAAATTCAATAGCACCCTCTTAGGTGCACCCATGAATCAAAAACAGATACATGTCTTTTCTATGTATTCTCGTAGATACGTCCATGAATTAAAAAGGATATATTGCTTTTTTCGGGCCTGAGGAGCGTAATGAATTATGTGGCCCATGAATTAAAAAAATATATATATACATATTTGCTTTCATACGGGTAGGTGGGCTTAAGCCGGTACGCAGGTGCGCTCCTGTGAATTAAAAGGTGATTTTTTTTTTCAAGACTAGGGTGGCTCCCTTATCTCTCTTGGTGAATGTTTCCATTGATAAAGGCATTTGTTTTATATCCTCTGAGGGAAATTTAAAATACCAAACCTTCCCCTCGTGTGTGCACTTATGCACAGGGTCTTCAGAAAGGTGGTTCTGTATCTTTCACTTCATTAACCAATATTTAATTTCGATTGGACTATCAGGTCAAAGGATATAGGTTTTTTATGGAAATTGTTTACATTTTATTTTTACTACGAAGAAAGAGAGGGTATAAAAATTACGTACACAGTTTTTGTAATTCAAAGTTGAATTGTGAGACTTTAAATTAAAAAAGCATTCTCAGTGGCACAAAATAAATTATCAGAAAGCATAAAATAACCCCAATATGAATCGATCGGATAGTTAGATCAAACGATACGGATAATGTACGTATAATGTGTACAAATTACATGTATTTGAAAAAAAAAATTCTATGAATCCCCATACTGTTCCAACTTAAAGCTTTCATAAAGCAGAGACAAATAGCGTACAATAAAGAAATACTTTTTTGGGAAAAAAATTTGTAGCGATTTTTTGGAATTGAGGTTAGGATTTAAATTGAATGTCTGAAGCTAAAAAAAGGCACTCTCGATTCAGGTGCTTTGCATAAGAAAAGCAAAACTCATACTTCTCTACAAAAACAGGTTTAAAATTATATTTCTTTACCCCTTCCCATTATGTAAAATTGGTAATTTTTAATCAACGTCGTACTAGAGCAACACAACGGGCTATTGACGACGGTCTGTTATCGATCCCTTAAGGATAAGATCCGAGGACAACACCTCGTAATTTTGAATCACGGTCAGGAAACGAAGCAACGCCTGAGCTGGCACCCCACTCTCCAAACCACCAACTAACGTGAGGACTTTCGGCCACGACAGATTTAAGGTGCACCAGCCGTCTCTACACCATACGCTTACAAACATACATGCCCGAACCCAGATTCGAACCAGGAACCTTCTGGATCTAGAGGCTAACAACATAACCACTTTACCGGTTGGTCGGCCCCATTATGTAAGCACTTGCAAGGTCCCTGCAGACTAGTGTTTTTACAACTTAGAATTTTTTTTCACACACTTAGGGCTGTTGTAGGCCAGTTATAACGGATTAGCAACATGAAGGTTGCGAGTTCGAAACTAGGTCCAACCAAAGACCGTCGTATATACAGGGGGAAGTGTGCACGTTAAATGTGTCGTGGAAACAAACTTCCTCACGATGGCTTGGTGTGGAAGCTTGGAGAGTGGGGTGCCAGCTCAGGTGTTGTCATCTGATCGTGGTTCCAATAACGGGGTCCACGTTACTTTCCCTTCGGGATTGATTCCGCGCAACGTTAATTAACTACCTACCTAACACACACATGTTAGCAATTTTCTTAGATATTTGAAGAAATGCAAAACAAGAAGGTTCAAAATATTAACTTTGAGTAACTTTACTTAAATATTAACCAAAAGTTTAACTTCTGAACTGATGATTTTTTTTTTATTACATGATCTTTAGAGATGGTAGGTATTTTAATTGCCGCGCAGCAGCAATACAACGGGTTATTGGTTAGATCGAGTTTCTAACTCGCAAAGCTCGAGTTGTTAATTTGCTACTCTTCCAAATGGGCTACGACGGCCCTGATACTTTTTTGGTCATTATAATAAAAAACAACACAAAATGTTGAAAAAATAGTTAAGAACTGAACTAAAAGCTAAAAATGAATAATTAAAACGAATTATTTCTCAATATGTTTTTCAAATTTTCTAACTTTATTTCTTAAATATTTAAAATGTAATTTCGTTAGAAACTTGGGTTAATCTTTTCGAAACATTAAACTAACATTGATTATTTTTTCTTTGGAAATTATAAGACAAGCTCTTTTTACCATTGTACAGATGAGTATAGATGAGTATAAAAATATTCTTCCATATCACATTTTATTGTGTTGGATATAAAACTTCGGTTTGTTTTGGGGTATGTAAATAATAAAAATTGATGTTTGCTTAAATGTTTTTTTACAACTTAAATTTGAAATGTTAAAAATAATTTAGACAATTACCTATCCATACAAACGTTTACGTGTAACCAAATATTTACACAAAAAAAAAAGCAAATGAATATTTTGATGAAATGGATTAAAATATTATAGCCTATATATGTTATTTTAATGTGCTAGCAAAGTAAAGGCACTTGCAAAACAATTCAAACCTGTAAGTATCAAATACTTTTTTAAAAATCTATTTTTCGAAATGATTCAATAATATGGTAGTTGCATCATCAAATTGCACTTTTACTGAACTCGATGTTTAGATAAATCCATGTTTAGATGAATGTAGTGGAAAATCTGAAATAGTTGGTAGAAATTGAATCTCGATTTTTATAATAGGGTCTTTCAGATGAAGAAAACCCTTTTTCCAGTAACTTATATCATCGGATTAAAACTAATAATACTCATTGCTCTCAAATGGTAGATAGAAATTGCAAAGAAGTGCGAAATTTCAAGACGTACATTTTTTATCTAAATTGCAAATTTATCCCTTAAGTAAAGCTGCAATAAAAAGGAATTTTTTTTTAACTGTTCACATGTGAATTAGAACCTGGTTTTAAAATAAAAGAAATTATGTGATCATAACCTGCTTTTGTCAGGAAAGCAGTGCTCAGCAAAATGTAGTCAACTTGGCAAATATTTCACAATTTGATGCATTTTAATTATTTAATGTACATTTGTAGTATGCTATTAAAAAGGAATTTTTAAAATAAATCAATTTGATTTGTTTAATTAAAAAATTATACGTATTCCTTTTTGTGCTTGAGTTATATGATTTTGAGAGCACGATTTTGAAAAATTATTAAACTGTAAACTTATTAAGGGGGTCTAGGACTCAAATAATGAAAAAATGTCCAATATTTTTTTATTATCTAAAAAAATAATATAGATATTTATGAATAAGATGACACTTAAATTCTGTTTCTACTATAAGTAGAACCGGAAATATTCAACTTCTTATAAACATAACAGCTGCAAATCCAACGAGCCTTCATAATTTTAAACGCTCTTTTTCTCCTTTTGTGTTAAATTGGGGTTTCAATTGTAAAAATGATTCAATTGTCATAAACGAACGAAATTTTCAACATTTACTTTTCAAATACATTTCTTTAATTTCTCTTCAGCAATTGTGTATATATGTATTAGTTTTTTTTCTATAATTTTTCGAACTTTGTATACTATGTGTTTTATGTAGTTTTTGAACAAAATATTTAAAAAAAATTTTCCAATTGTTTTAATAAAAAATTACGGACACAATTTATAGTATGAATTCTTTGAAGTTAATTAATGCTAAAATGAAGTGATTTGTTACAAAATATTTTGATACATATCAATTTTGCCCAACTTCAAAAATTTGACATTTTTTAATTTAATAAGAAAAATTTTAAAGTTTTAAAAATATAAAATAGTATTATTGCACAAAAAAATGTATACCTACTGAAAAAAAATTCAAAACATAAACTCTTTAGAATTGAAGATTTTTGAATTTTGAGTCGGACCCCCCTTGTGAGCAGTTAACTGGATGGCACTTGAATTATGTTGAAATTGCCAGGGAAAAGATTTCTTAATTATGTGTGCAAAAAGTGACTAAAAATAAATAAAAATGCAAACTTGTATTTCTTCTCAAAGAATTCATGTCATCAAATCTATAGTTTCTAAAATTCAGACACAAACAAAACATTAAAATATTTACAAGACATTTTGTGCAAGCTACCATAAATTTCAATGTGATTTTTTTCTTTCCAAAGAGCTTATTACTTACGAATCAAGCTTTAATGATTATTATTAGTTCTAATTTACAGTTAAAACAATTTCTATTAAAAAAAAACCTTGTTTTTCTGGGACGATATATTTTTCCTTCGCAAAACTTTACAAGCTTTCCTGATATTGACCAAGAACGTATTTAAAAACTTTAATTTCCATTCACTTGTTGATTTTAGCAAATTTCCGTTTTTTATTATCCATCCCTACTTCCATGCATCCAGCCACGATCCAGCACCCTTCGCGACATGAAACAACATTTCTTCCCGCGAGCGCGGTCATCAACCTAGGCTCGATTCACATTCGGATTCGGGGAATCTTAAAAAGGCGGGAAACGGGAGTGAAAACGCGCCTTCCTTACACAAAAATGGATTGCCTTTTTTGGCAGTTTATGACAAAGGCAAAATGGATCAAAATACTACATAGTCGCCAAAAACGCTGTTTTTACTACGTCACAGCTTCAGGCATGCGCAGTATTAAGAGCCAGACAGTGCAGAGTGTGGAGTTCTTACTCCGTTGAGACGTTCGTCTCAAGTAAGCCGTTTAAGCAGATAATTACCCTTAGCAAGATAAAAAAAATTTCTGGAATATTACCATCTTATGACCGTGGCTTAAAATTTCGTGCTGTTGTTCTCATATCTTTGACGTTAATTGAGAAATATCTACCAACCTATTTCATAAACTTCCCGAAAACACGGATTTCACTTCCGGTTATTCTATACGGATTACGTACAGGAAACTTATTTTACATAAACATTTAATTTGACTCAGTTATCATGTACTATAGACTTCTATGTCATATACAAATAAAACAAGACTTGAATGATACAACACAGACTAAAGACACCGGGATAAGAATACTTGTCTTGTTTCTCGTTCTTTATTTTCTGCATATCACAAATTTTTTATTCTATATTCTAGTTATCAGGAATCATGTGTAATTTGTTACTTTTGTATCTGAAATTTTTTTAAATTATAAACGTTTTGCTTAGTTTAAATATTTTGTTTCAAACAGAAGAGGTTTGTAAGTAATATATCTACTTGGAAATAAAATTTTCGAAAAATCTCCGACCGCAATATGGCAACATTGCGGTGACTCTTGCTGTTTTTTAATCTACAGTGACGTCAAATCTATGTCGGCGACTTGTTCATAACTTCTATTCATTTTGACAGATAAATGTTTATATCCGATTTTTTAATCCTCACAATTCCATTAATGAAAAGCATTCGTGAGATACAAAAAATTGGTGTGCGAATCAACTAATACACATTATCATGGCTGCTTCTGCTCGTAAACTTTCGTAAGCCGATCTTGTATCATTCAATATTTATTTTATTTTTGATCAAATACAATGACTTAAAATCAAGCCCAGAAATGAAATTTTAGTCCTTTGTTATTTGATATTCCTTTTGTTCAATGGTTTCGCTGGAAGACTTCTGAAACCATATTTTATAAATTAAATCATAGAAAATAATTTTTGCGATGCTACCAACTGCTGAGTTGGTTTCGGTTTTGTTATTCTGTTGATCAAATGTTTTGTTTACCAAGATCACTGTTCATCAGCTCTGTTTCAAATTTTCGTTTCTCCGGAAATCTGCTTCCTTTTTTGTTACATTATTTTTGTCCCGTAAAATAATTTGTTCCACCTTAAACTAAAGATATTTGTCTTATCTAAAACCTAATTACCTGGAAAAGGAAAACCGAAAATTGTGTTGATATTCTGTAAATCTGTTTTCTTTAGTGTTTATCCATCGTATTCCGTGACCTTTACGACCTGCGAATTGCATGAAAAGCCTATTATTTTGATGTAGGAGGCTGAATCCATCAAGAGGAATTTTTAACTTATTTAGAATGTAATTTGAGGATACAAAGACACCACTTTTGTATGTTGATGGACTAGTAATATGTATTATCCCAACATTCCTATCCAGATGTTCTAATGTTTCAAAAAAAGTAAACTCTTATAAACATGTTATGGTGTTATATGTGTATAAATTTTAAGCAATGTGATTATTTTCTTTTTCACATTTGAGTAATTTAAGTAAATAAATCAGTTTAGATTGATTTTTGAAAGAAAAAAAAAAGATAAATTATATGAAGTCTTAAAATATATGCTCTTGCCACAACAACCAAAACTCCCTCAAGAATCTGTAAGCATCTTAGATAATCGTATCTTTCAAATAAATTTTTTTTTAATGCAACTGCAAAACCCAAGATGTTAAAAAATTGAAAGTAAAAAGGTGCCAGCTTTTGTAAGAATGAACCTGTATTACTAAGGTCATTGTGACGAGAATGTTTCTTGTTTATTATAAAATATTAAAAAGTATTTTCTACACACTTGGATGCTTAACAAACTATTTGCATGTGAATGTAATTGGTTACTAATTTTTATGAATATTAATAAGAAATACTAAACTGATGTTTTTATTATTCATTCCAACTGAATCTCCTGCTATACATGTATTGAACAATTTCTTATCAAAAATGTTCTTAGTTCTGAGCAGCCTGACAGACAGATGATTTGTGCTCTAGCCTTAGGTTTTGTATGATCTGTTCTGTCTTGGCATGGATATTTATAATAGCTGAAAATATACTTTGATCCATATGTGCTGATCTTTTTTAGCCCTCATGTAGTAAAATAAGTAAAGAAGACTAGATAAACATTGACAAACAAAACCTTATTACTGATGATCACTGAAGTTGCACATTTTACAAGTGATCTTCATACTCAGATCGTTGAAATTAACTGTGAATTCTGGGTGGCACAGGCTCGATTCCCCCTGGGTGTGTTTCTCTCTTTATCAGTAAAACTTTGTATGTTCATGACTTGATCTCTGGCATAGCTTTGCCAAATATTGTCCTTTACATAAAATCTAAATCCCAACTACCCATTAAAATTAACTATGTAATGCTGCCAATGTCATGATATAAGAGTGCAAATGGTCAAATGAATACTTGAAGTTGACACATTGAACTTTAAACAACTTAACCCTCCAAGCAACATGTCTAAATACAGTCAGAAGGCATCTCTGTGGCAGGAGACCAGAAATATTTCAAGGATTGAGGTGTCTAAATATTTTGGGTCTGCCGCTTGCAATGTAGGAATTTTTCTGGTCCATATTCAAACTGAATTTGAGCAAGATGTCCTAATTTTTGGGTATGTCGCTTGTCATGCGGAAATCTGAGCTGATTTTGAGTGAATTGTTCAAATATTTTGGGTCTGGTGCTTGAGTGTTTGAACTGAAATTTCAGAGCTGTGTTTTAGAATGCCACTTGGAGTGTAAACAAGTAACTTCAACAAACTTAAATTTTTAAATTGAAAAAGTACTTTAAAATATATCTGGAACATAATTTCCTTTCCACAAGACGTTTAGGATGTTATTAATTTAATGCAGCTGTTAAGTTATCGTTTTTACTTTCAGAACATCTGGTGATTCATTGTACCTTACCTTGGGTCTGCCAAAAACTGCCACTCCTGATGATATAAAGAAAACTTATAGAAAGGTTTGCATGAAATTAGATTATCTTTACTTTGTTTTTCAATTGTACCCTTTAATTTTTATTACAACTTATCAGACTCTTTATGACCAAGCTATTGGAACTGCCAACTAACCATGATTGCATCTTAACACTCTCAGTCATGCATCTTTTGATTTTGTAATTCCACTTTTTGCTAATCTATTTAATCCGGTGACTTGAATAATTTCTAAACGTTCCTTTTATAAGTAGATTTCAAATACAAATTTTAATTCAGACAAAAACTGTACTAGTTTATGTGTGCCTTTTTTTATTAACCCACTGGCTGATTATCCCGCAATTTCCACAGGGCAACTCAATTGTAGCAAAATTTGCTCATCCCGCGATTTTCGCGGGCAGGTGTTTTTCTATCTTTATTGAGGAGCGCATCCTGCTTTTTCACCGTTTAACCAATGAAATAAATTACTTACAGTGTTAGACGTTAAATTTAGATTTTGGTCAACAGTTGTCGCTAGTCATCCACTAAATTGGGGCATTTGAAGGTACTTTGTATTTAACGCTCTAACTTCACGCCTTTGTTTGGGGCCTTTTTCTAATCAGAAATGGCTGCTAGAAAACGTTCAGTGATTGAAAGAGTATATATTCCTGATGATTTATCAGATTCTGAAAGTGATTTTAGTTTTGATAGTGATAGTGATATAGATTTTTCGGACTGCTCCTCAGATAGCGATGAATCTGATCATGATTCAATAAATTTGCAAAGCGTTAGGCAGTGGTGCAAAATTGACATGAAGAATATTCCTCCTCCTCCAGTTCCTTTTCGTGGAAATCCGGGAATTACTGTGCATATAGCTAACAATAACTTCTGACAGTTTAGTTTCTCATGATAAAAATCTATATAAAAAATCTTTTCCAGAAAGAAAAAAATGCATATTTCAATCCTCCAATATATATAGATTTTTAATATGCAAAAAAAAAATACACAATTTTTGTAGCGATTTCGGTCTACAAATTGAGCAGTCAGAGGGTTAAGTGATGCAATCCCTCCGATATTCCTTGCTTTAGCAGCCTCTGTAATTAGATGTGTTAATACTACACAAAACTCGAATATTTTTCTTTACTCAAGTTGCACACAATTTGTCTTCATAAATGAATGTGTTTGTTAAAATGTGAGGCAGTTATATATATATATACTAACTGCGAAAATTAATGGTCGCCACTTGCCACGTGGCAACTGAATGTTTGAAAGTGGAAACTGAAATTTTTTTTCTTCAGTCGATACATTTTTTTTAAAAACATTAGTTTATGTAGTGAAACCTCCGATTTTGTGACGCATAATGTAATAATAATTGTGATGCATAATTTTTATAAATTTCTAGCCTTCTATTTCACTTCTGCTCTTGTGTGAAAAGTTCACTCCAAAATTTAGTAACTTTAAATCTACTGAGTTAGTCCAAGCATTGCTTACAATTTCTCAGAGTAATGTAGAAAATGAAAGAATATGCAGAAGTGTTGGAAATATAATTAACGATAAATCAATGTCAATGAGTATAGAAACTGCTGAAAATAGATTGATGATAAAGCATGCTGAAGTTCCATTGGAAAATTTTGATCCCAGTGAGAGCATTGAATTATGGGGAATGATTTCATTCGAAGTAGGAGGCCATGTTTCAAAAATTGAAGTATATAATTGCCATTCAGTCTGAGCACACGCCTAAATGGTTTTGATGCTAGCACTGTACTGTTTTTAATGCATATATTGGAGTGTGATCACCTATTGATTTAGGGCAAAGAATGGGTTGCCGAAATAACAAAAAATGTTGGTTACTCTAAAAGCCTGGGCGGTCTTTCAACATGAGGGTTCTTTAAGGTTAATAGGTCACACATGCTAGTTTTATTAAAATCTAATGGGGAGTTCTGAGAAATGGTGCTACATTGGTAAATATTAAGGCTGTTCAACAATGTGCCGTTTTTCAAGAATGCCCAGTTATATTTCGACGAAATTTGGTATGTGTAACCTACTAACCTCATTCCACCTCACGGTGCAACAGGCCGGATTTTAAAGGTAGTCAATTTTTTCTGGCAAACGATCTGTTAGAAAATGAACTAAAGCTCTTATTTATTTTTTTACAAGCATTCATTTTTCAATTCATCAAAGTACATAAACATGTTGTGCACCTATATATATATATATATATACATACACACTGAAAACTAGAATTCAGTCAAGAGTTAAATCTGCCTGTTGTTAAAAACTTGAAACTCATTTTATTTCATATTGATCTATTTAATTTGTATCAATTTAATCATGCATTTTAACTGTTTTATTTTTCATTTATTTCTTTTCCATAAGTTTTTAAATACCTAACTCAATTTATGGGCCTTCAGCTGGTCAGTTTCATAATACTTATATATATATATAATGTGTGTGTGTTCTACAAATTATGTGAACGCTCATAAACGCCCATTGAATGAAACAAGTTCAGTGGCCAATGGTTATTTACAATATTTATTAATTTTCACCTTTATCATATACGTGATTTTTCGACCTATTGAAAACAAATTGGTAGTTACATTTAGTGTGACCAACTTTCTGACATGAATTGATGAAGAATATAGTCAGCAAATTTTGCACATTTTTAGTGGTGCTGCATAACTCTAACGAATATTCCTAAAATGGATAATATTAAACAAAACATTAATTTACTTTGTATATTAGAAACATGTCACTATAGACCAGTGGTTCCCAAACTTATCCAAGTCGTGGCATCCTTAAGAGAATTAGAATTTTCTCACGCCACCCTCGTCATATAATATCGTATCTGTGGTAAATTATATATATATATATATATATATAATACCAGCAAACTATGTGCAACCTTGTCTTCACTACAAACCATGTACTGCTGCAAAACAAGAAAGCAATCCTTGCATCCATTATCAAAAGTTTTTTTCCCCCACATCTGTAGTGATTTCCTGAATGTGGAAATTCACTCTATTAGCTTCAATATACTGCCCTGTAGGGAAACATTCAATGCCTTTAATTTTTCAAATATGTTACACAAGTATACCAGTTACAGCAGAAGGTCTAGATCTGCGAAATTGTTGGCGTTCTCGTGATCATTTTCTAATTGTAAATTTCTTCTCACAGTTCAAAGGTATGAAATAGTACATTGCCACGTGAGAGCCAACACGAGCTGCAGTAGTATATAAGAAACATGTGCTCAACCCCCAAATCCTCGCATATTTTTTTGAAAAATCTGGCTTTTAGTGGCTTAGTTTTTATGTAGTTTACCACCTTTAGAGATTCAGTGGATGACTCAGCGATTTCAATGCAAGTGCTTTGTGAACGAGTTGGTTCGCTAACAAACCGGGGCTTTGCGATGAATCAGAACCTGCAGGCGCCCTCCGACAGTTGGGGAGTGAATAAGTTTGTGATGAGTGACCTTGACACTTTTTTCTTTTGCTTAGCAATAGATTATATTAGAGATCATGAGTGCTTCGCGGCACCCCTCATCTCTCTATGTGGCACCCCAGGATGCCACGGCACACACTTTGGAAACCACCTGCTATAGACATTGGCAAATTTGCAATTTTCTTACTCTTTCCTTTTTATATTTGTCCATTGATGCTGCAGAACTGTAGTCAATAGGCAATTAGTTTTTGACAAAGTTAGCTTTATGCAGCTTTAATTTTTCTGATCAGTCCATTTATTGCTCCTCAGTGAAAATAACTCCATTTGAACCCTGGATAGAATGTTTAAAACAAAGCTTAAGATCTTATTAAAGTTAGGCACATCAATTTGCCAACTTTGTTCAACGTTTCTGTTTATGATCTGGAAACATGCATTCAGCTATTGAATAACAAACTGTACTTTCTATCAATTATTATAGGTAACTGTTTGATTCTTATCCATGAGTACCTCTAAGTCCAAAGTGTCTTTTATTAAGGCAGTTTATATTGGAATGTATGGTGGAAGTAATATATAATTTGTACTTCACAATCTGGATTGTGATTGAAACATACTGGAGAAATAGAAGGTCTATATGGAAGTGTTGGTCACAGGAAATGTTTTGTTAATTTACCTGAATTAAATTGATTTTCTCTCTGCCTGGTCACTTATAGTTTCAAATGTACTTGAGTTAGTGAGTTAAACTGTTCAAATCAAAACTATTTAGTATATTGCCTCATATGTGTACAGATATTGAAATAAAAAAAAACATTTATGATCAATATTCTAATGAATGCTTTTTGGATTTTTTAGCTTGCCTTAAAATTTCATCCAGACAAAAATCCTAATGATCCATCAGCAGCAGAAAAGGTTTGATACTTAATTTGCATTTATTCCAATAAGTAATTAAAATTGAATAACATATTATTATTTAGTCTTTTTTGTTTTTACAGAAATTAAAAATGTTTTAACAGTTCAGAATTTTAAAAGTTATTTATCTTTGCTCAATATGGACATGTATGTTTTGAAAATTTTGAAAACATACATTCATTGTAGTTTTTTTATGCTGTAATTATGAACTTAAACTTAAAATTTCCCTTTTTGTGTGTGAGTGCAAAACAAAAAAAAAACTTGAAATCTTTTTAGTGTTCAGAAGAGTATCATTTTAAATTAGAAATAAAAATATACTAGGGGGCCTGCCCCCGGAGGATTGCTTCACAATCCTCATTGGTTCGCTGCGCAAACCTATGCTCACTTCGCTCGCCTCAATGAAGACATGTGTCCTAGCAGAAGAAATTGTTTACAAAATATGTTACCAAAAAAATGTTTTTCAAATCTAAATTTGCTGTATTACAGAAAAAATACACACAGTATCTCTAAAATCAGAATTCAAATGAAAACTTTGTGCAAATTTTGACTTGAAATGTGAGCGTTGCTTTGGAAATTGAATACCCAGCATGTTGTTTGTGTGTACATTTTCCCAGCACTCAAACGACCCACACTTTTTCATTGAGTTTGTTGCCGAAAGTTGTAGTGCAAGCGTCTTGTTGAACTATAATTGTTGGCCCTGAAAAGGACCGTTTGTTAAATGGCCCTGAAAAGATTCTCCGCTTTCTTTCATTTCTATTATAAACTAACTGCAACAGCTCATTAAAATTTCCTTTTTTTTTCTAATAAAATTTCATTCGATAACGCTATAAATTCAATCGATGCGCGAGACTACGCGATAAACAAACAATCGTACAGTGTTGCCCAAAAGCGATTACAAATAACGTCTTTTTTGCGTGCCACGTAAGAGAATTATATATATAGATACGATATAACATAATGTTCTGGTATGTGTCGAATAAATCTTTTACAAAAAAATTAATTATTAAATGGGGAATTAATTGTGACAGAAGAATTAAATAGCTATAAATTTTCCATAAAATTCCCTGCCAAAGTCATAATTTTTTGGAAAAAATGCCCTATTTTGAAACTACATGATCTTTTTACTGTATGAGATTGGATAAAAGCATTTTCTTTCAAATAGAAAATTTCAATAGCATATTCGATCATGGTAAACAATGCAAAAAATAACACAACATGTGCTGCTTTAATTTCCTCAAGATAAATGTATTGCTTCATAGTAAAATCATTTGATTTGCATTGCACTAAATACAAAAAAATCCTCCTGTGTTTATCAATTTATTTTTACATAAATTTCAACTGGAGGGTTGAGTTAAAACTATTCAATGTATGATTTATGCCAATATTTTTCACAAATAATATCTTAGTCCTTACTGTGCGACTTTCTTCGGAATATCGTGTTTTCATTCTCGTTTTCTAGGAGGGACTTTATCAAAGTGTTGTCATGTTACCATAATTGGCTATTCTCAAAAAACAATTCCAACTCCAATAATAGTTTAGTTCAGAAACATTTCAATCAAAATTGGTGTAACATTTTTTGTTACTGTTCTGAAGGAGCAATTTTCAACGAATGTGCCTCACACATGTTGAAACGGTTTGACTTGCAAGATTTATTTCATTTCAATGGAACAGATTTTATTGAATTGAGAATTTTCATTGACCTTGGTGAATTTTCCAAAAAGTCGTTGAAACTTGAAAAATAAGGTTTGGATATGTTTTAGCTCAAAGAGATAAGTCAAAGTTGAAAAACTGTTGCAAGAAGTTGCATGTGGCAGCCCTACTATCCTGTTCAATCTTATTTCAATCCATTTATAATGAATATAGCATCTATATTAAATAAATGAATGTCATTACCTCTAAATGAAATAAAATTATCCAAAAATATCTAACATTTCTTTTACATTTACTGGTATTATTCTTGGTTCCAATAAAATGCATGTCCAAAAGCACACCTGTAATATTACCACAGTTGGATACTAAAGGATTACATGAATTTCTTCCTGGGTAGCGTCAGCTTGGTTGGAAGAGCAAAGGAACAACTGGAGCATTGCGAGTTCAAATCCAACCACAGACCATTGTGTACAAAAGGGGCTGGTGCACATTAAATCTGCAGTGACCTCCAATGTCCTCATGTTAGCATGGTGTGGAAGTTTGGAGAGTGGGGTGGCAGCTCAGGTGTGACCTCGTCATCTGACCTTGGTTCAAAATTACGTGATGTTCTCAGATCTTTTACCTTCGGAGGTTTATTCTCGACCATCACAAACAGCTGGTTGTGTTGTGATGGTTAATTAAAATAGAATCCCAATTTCATCCCATTCCCTTGTTTAAAAGTGATGCATCATGTGTTGGTGCTAAACCTATTTTTGCTCATTTTCTTTTCTGGGTTTCTATCTTCTGTTTTTCTGATTGCTTTCTATGACAAGACTGCTGAAGAAATTAATTAGAGTAGCGAGCTGCACCATGTAGTTTTATAGTTATGCAGCTCCATAGCTCAAATCAAGTATATGTAAACTAAGTGCCAGATGAATCCAATTACAGTCAATTTTATATTGCTTATATCCATTGTTGCCATTTGACAATGAAAAAATAACATTGATTTCTGGGTAATTAAATAAGAAATGAGCTAAAATCGGGAAAAACAGGTGGTTATAAGATGACAGATTATAATGAAATTTGGGTGAAATTGACCCTTCTGTGCCACATGATTGTGAAGTTTATGTTCAGATCTTTATTAAAAGTTTGTATAATGCTTCTAATTTGATTCAAATGGTTTTTGTTTGAGTTTAATTAAATTGTTTTTTTAATGGATAAAGTAAAATCCTTCATTTCTACTTGTTTTGAGATGGTCCATCATTCCTTATGGTACTTTTGTAAGTTTGAAAACACTGTTTGTAAGTAACATAACATCCAGATGAGCTTTTCACTTAATTTGCAAAAGGGGTGAAGATGTATGAAAAATATTGGTTATGGCCAAGTGAAAAATATTGTTTCTTGTTAAATATTAAGTAATTAGGTTATTATTTTATTACTTTAGAATTCCATGACTATCTTATCTTATTAAAAAAAAGCATTATTTACCTCAAATCAGTTGAAATTAAACATATATTTTTATTAACACATACAGCACAAATTTGAAAGCTGACTTAACTCGTTAAATTCTTATTTGAGTTGTCTGAAGTAAGCCCGTTGTGTTGTTCCAGTGCGAGGTAAATTAAAAACCTACCAAAATAAGGCCACCCAACTTCAAAATTAAAAAAAATAGTGACCAACATTCCTGATTGATGTCATAAAACAAACATTTCCCATTTATTTTAATAATAAAAAATTTATGTAGGAAATATAAATTACAATTGCAGGGATGTCTACCTTTCTGGGAAAATTCAGGATGTTTGGGGATTTTCAACTTTTATTATGCCATAGTGAATTGTGAAATTATGTAAAATCTCACCTCTTAAATCTGATGTTTTGGCAATCTTTTATGCAAATCGAGTATTTTTCCAGTCACATTGCAGTAAAAAAATATTATAAGTCAAAGCAGAAAGTGTAGGTAGTAATCACTCCTGTATTGATAAAAGTATTTGTATGCAATATTACTGAGTATTCTACTCTACAATATATATTAAGCATGCAATATTTTTAAGTACTCTAAATATGTAAGCATTTGAAGAGGCTAAACTGGAAATGTATACTTTAAAAGTATTCGGCAAAATACATAATTCCTAAAAATCTTGAAATTTCTAATCAGAAGGGCATCTAATAGCTATATTGAACATTGTGTAGCTTTTGTCGTTTATTGAATTGTTTACCATAAATTTGCTATAATTTTCTATGTATTTATTTGTAGATATGACTGAATTTTTTTAATGGTCTTTTTCCAATTTCAGTTCAAAGATATTAATCGAGCTCATAGTATATTGAGTGACTTAACCAAAAGAAACATATACGACAATTACGGTTCTTTGGGACTTTACATTGCCGAACAATTTGGTGAAGAGAATGTCAACACCTACTTTGTACTAACAAGTGGGTGGTGTAAGGTTAGTGCTATTACTCTTTTCTTTTTTACACCTAAGAGGGTACTGGCATTTGTACAAACAGGAATTAATCTGAAATTTGTATAATCTCAGTACTTTAAGATAACGATCTCATTGTGTGTGGGGGTAGGCCTTAAATGTCCTCGCATTGGCATGGTCTGAAAATCAGGAGAGTGGGATGCCAGCTCAAGTGTGACCTGGTCATCTGACATTGGTTGTAAATGATGTGGTATTGTCCTCGATCGTTCCCTTCAAGATTGATCCAGGACTGCCGTCAACACCCTGAACGTTAATTCAAATACCATTATTTGGGTTCTTTAACTGAATTGAAATTTAAGTGAAATTAGGAATTTTAATATTACAATCAGTTTGTCAAGTGAATGCTGAAATGGAGTTTTTATATTAGAAAAAATATCGATTGCTGTTATTTATTCGTTTTCTTTCTTTCAGGCACTATTTGTCTTCTGTGGTATAGTTACTGGATGTTATTTGTGCTGCTGTTTCTGCTGTTGCTGCAACTTCTGCTGTGGCAAATGCAAACCTAGAGCTCCTGAAGATGCTGGAGATTATTGCAACTTGAAAGTAAGTGTCATGTTTTTATATTGTCTAATTCTAACCAATTAGCATACAATGTGAAGAGCTTTTACACTCAATTACCGTTATTGTGTAATAGCTTTTGCCAATTTCATCTTTGAATTCAATTTACAAAATAGGTCTAAAGAAATAAGTCAAAGCTAGAGTACTTAGAGATTCTATGAGAACAAAAATGCCATAACATTGAAGTTTTTAGAATATTCAATAAGTTTCTATTTAAAACCCAATTTTTTAGGAAATGGTAGCTTATTGATTGCAGAAATGAATCTGAGCTTATTTTAACTATTTTATTGTAAACAATGGGGCATTTTTCTTAAGTTACTAAAAGTGCTGTAATCTAGCAATATGATAAGTAACCACCCTCTCCTTATTTCTGTATATAGTTGTGTATGTACACATTAAGCGTAAACTGATTGGGGATAGATTAATGATATTTTTGAGTGAACTCAAAAATTGTAAAAAAGCAAATAATTCACAATATGAGTAAAACTGTTGGGAAGACCAGACTACAAAGAATACTGAAATATGTCCTCTTTTATGTCTAATGTTAGCCTCAAAAGTACTAAATTTGAATACCTTAGAAATATTACATAATTTTAATTTCACAATCTGAATTGTTAGTGATTTATGTTTACATGTCTAATAAATAGAAGAAAAATAGAAGATAATACAAAGAGCAGGGAGGATCCAAAAAATAGATCTAATTCAGGAGTTCCCTGGAAATACCAGAGAGTTTGACGCTCTAAGGTGTTACAAGAGGATTATCTTAATCAAAATAAACATAAGTTTTCCCTCTTGTGTTTATTTTGGATCTTGAAGTTGCAGTGTTCCTCTGAAATACTTATTGGGCAGTTGTTTTTCTATCTTATAAGTTTCTTTTTCACAATCAGTTTGGCTGAGGTTTTTATCTTTTACTCAATGCTACTAGTAAGTTAAACAAACTGGCTAACAGAGAATATTCTCCAAACACAAAAATTACAAGACTTCAATAATTTTCTATTCAAAATCTCATTTATCAGAACATTACAATTTATTGATTACAGATATGAAACTGAGGTTTCTTTTGTGTACCACTTCACAACTTATATAAGCACTGTTTTGTAGGAATGATTCATAATTGTTAATTTTTATTGAAAAACATGATACATTTTTCATGTTGCTACTGCTGCCATAATGAAGTCTAGATATGCAAGCCACAAATACCTCCTGCATATAATAGTGTGTAATCCTGTGTATCATACATTAGATTTAATCCTTAAAGATGTATTAAAATTGAACTTTGCATGAACTCAAAAATATCTATATGAAATATAGTGTCAAAGAAGCAAATAATTCACTCTTTTTAAGTAAAATAGTTGAAAAGGGAAGAGTACCAAAATCATTTAAATGTTTTCTTTAGTCCTAACGCTTTTTTTCATGCCTTTCCTAGTCCGAATGCCTTTTTTAAACTAGTGTTTTGTTTTTTTCATTTATGCATGCATTCATCGAAAAAACTTTCTGGGTTGCCTTAGACAACTTTACTATTTTTCAACCTTGGGTTACTAGGGTATCTTTTTAAGCTAAATTGTCTGAAATGCACCCATTTTGAAAATTGTAGTGACGGTTTTTGAAAATCGACCAACGATCCACAAAATTTTATTCCCTTTATTAACTATTATCAGGCAGAAATTTGTTTGGTTTTTTTAAGAGAAAATTTTCCATGAGACACCAAATTTCGAAGTTATGGTGCCAAACGTCGGAAGAAAAACACCAAAATCTGGAATCTACAGATTGTCCTCAAAACCCTTGTTTAAAAAAATAATTTTTAAAACTTTTATCTTTAAATTTCTTGCTGATATCGTCAACATGTTTCATAATATATAGTACATTTTGTGTTTCAGCCGTTTCATTCGTATCTGAGCAACTAAAATAAGGTTTAAGTTTTCTTGTGAAATAATAAAGAAGTTCTCTATTATTTTACAAGTACTTTGATTGACAGCACCAAAATTTTTTATTGTTTTCGTGGAGAATATTCTCAAAAAGATTATTATGTACTGAGAAATTTATATCTTTAATTAGACGTATTGATTTTTATTCCACGTCATTTCTCTTGTTTTAAACAGGGTGGTAACAGAACCTGGGAATTCTCAGGGAACTGTTTAATTCTAGAAAGATCAGAGAAATCTCAGGAAAAATTTCGAAAGTTCATAAAAAAAATCAAAAAAATCTGGGAAATTTGAAAACTCAAACAGCAACTATTATAGTTTGTCCTATTTAGAGATCTGTAATTATGACCGCTTTTGAGAATCGAATAAATCGGATTCGGCAAAATTGTAATTTGAATATAGAACCCTGGCATTGTAACTTTTTAACACTGAAAACCGCTGCTGGCCTTTTCTGGGCTGCAACGTCTTGCACCCGTGAGGCTAGTGACACAACTTGTGGTATACAATTTGAAATTTTTGTAACTAATGATTTTTTTGTATATTAAAATAATATTTTTTTTTGTTTAAAATTACATTTTTGTAGAATTTTTTTATGTATATTTGGATTTGGATGAATAGTGTGATAATGTAGGGTCAGGTGTAATAAGTTCATATAATCAAAATATTTCGTATTTTTTCTCCTGTTATTTCAATTGCTATTGTAAGAGTTCTAACTCTTACAATAACAACTAAAATAGTCTGTAGAGAAAAATTACTAAACCTTTGTGAATTATCCTTTTACTCCATCTGACTCTAAATGTTTAAAAATATTGTTGTGTGGATACTGCATATCAATACCAATTACAGATAACAACATTTCTTACGGGAATTGTAAAATCAGGGAAAATTTTTTTCAAGCCTTTTGTTGCCACCCTGTTGTATCTTTAGCTAGAAATATTGATTTTTTCCCCACTCCATTTCTCTTGTTTTAAACCTTGTTTGACACTTTCCAGGAAGAATACGAGAGCGAGGGAAGCGCTCCGCCTACCCCAATCCGTTCTCAGCCTCAAAGTTCTGACCCTCGACCACCTGCTATGGCAATGCCCGCCCCTGGAGAAAATGTGACCGAGATGACCGGACTCAAAAGTGCACAGACTGTTACTTACATGACAGGCCACGGTGCCTCATTACAGACCCAGTAATGTTTTAGCATTGATTTTCTAGCTTCCTCTATAAATGTAGATGAGTCTCAGTGACGTTCTTGTCGAGATTCAGACAAGCATACGAGGATTTTGGTTTCCCGAAATACATGTACACACATTTTTCGAGCAGCTGCTAGAGTTTCGAAGGTTATGTTAAATCCCCCCCGTTGTTTCACTGTGTTGCATTTAATGCGATCTTTTCTTTTTATACGAAAGGTATGTTCGTCTCCTGTCACTTTGCAGCTATCGTTTGAGATTGCTTGTTTTTTTCCTTTTTGAACAAAATCAAGTACATCTTCCTTTTATAATTTTTTTTAATACAAGATAGAGCTTTAACTGTTTCTTTTGGTCCTTCCAAGATAACGTCTCGAGTCTTTTCTTTAAATTAGCTCCAAATCACACGAATGAAAGTACTGCTAGGGAAGTTAAGTAAAATAGTCCTTCCCTTTGAAAAGTACTTCCTGCAATATTAACTTGTTTCCTTGTTAGCTATTAACTATTGCTGTGAATGAATTAGTTTTATGCAGTGTTATTCAAAAGCAATTTTTATCAGTATATGAAGGTATTTTTTATACTTTAGTTTCGTTTTGCACGTATGGTTGAAGTATTACAGGGCTTTAATTTTATCGCATCGATCAGCTGGCTTCTGATCAGTTGATCTTTTTTTCATTATTTATTTGAATGGAAAACCTTTTATTCGGTGAATGTTATAAGTGCAGTGTGTTCCTTTTACTTTTAACCCTTTAGAGTGAGTTGTTTATTACTATTTTAAGTCTATTATATTTTATTGTTGTTTTATTAAACATATTTCATTTTTCTTGTGTTAGAGTTTTCTGTAGTTATCTGGCACTTGCAGGTGCTTGAATTTTTACATGGTATTATTGAGACTTGCTTTTGATGAAACACATTTCTTATCGATGTTAATGTAAAGCTTATTGTAATATAAATATCTGATTATTTTCCTTGTTTAATCAGGAAATGTTTTCAACAATTTTGTTTCTGTTATGTAGTTAGCCTGTATTACTAATCTACACCCATAATCAAAAGTTCAAAGTTTCTTTGAGTATAGTGTAAAACTTTTAAGATTGATAATACAAGTCAGTTTGGATTATATAATATTTGAAAGGGTGTGTGTGATGTAAAATAGTGGTTTGTCATTGGCTCGGCATGAGCACTAACTTATTTTTATAGTTAAATAATTCGCCATTTTATGAATTTTGCCAGATCTTTTTGAGCAGGGCTAACAGTTTCCTATGTTTTATTTTCATGTATACTTCCTGTGTATCCTTAATTATGTTTGATCTGCTCTTCTATAGATTGAATATGTGTAGGGTACAGAGTTTGAAATCTTTACGTTTGTTATAAAATTTCATGTGTGATCAGATACACAGTTTTGATAATTTGGCTATTATTATGACCTTACTTCGGTTATTTCTTTAAGCACTAGTTTTTGTGCTTCAAAGTAGATATTTTTTTGTAAAAACTCTCACTACTAATTTTTCTAGAGTTGCTATTTTAAAGACATAAGGAATTTTACTTTATGTGCATTTGATTTTCTTGTTGGTCTATTTATTCCCATGTATTTACTGTTTGTTCACTTTGTAAAGTATTGAAATGTACATTTTTATTTTGTTATAAACTAATTTATTTTATAAGTGTAAGGAAATTCCAGTAATGCCATCTATATTTCAAATATAAATTAATTATCCTATTTTGTATCACCATTCTGTGTTGGGATTCAAAGCAGTTAAAATTATTGTTCATGACTCTTTCTTTATCTGTTCTTATATTGTTACTGATAACTAGTCATTCTAGTTAATTAAAAGTGTCATTTAAGCAGTTTTATGTATACTATGCATATCTTTGTTTTGTAATGCTATATTTTCTCATTGATATTATTGCTTATGTATATTGTTAAGTAGTATTCTGTATTTGCAAGCTTTTAAGAATCCTCAAAAATAAGTGTTTATTGTTCAAAAATATTAAATTTTCAATATTTTTTACATAAATGTAGATGTTCCTTAATTGACAATATAATTTTTCAAAAACCTTTTCCTGATTTTTTTTTTTACAAGTTGTGTGTGGTTGTATCAAAAAAACTTTTAAACAGAACTTTCAAATTAAAGTCAATGTTTTTTTATTTAGATATTTGCAAAAGCTATATTACTGAATGCCTTATTGGATGCTTATTTATTTTTCGTACGAAAAACTTGTTCATGTTCACATTCATTTGTGGATTTGTCGGTCGTTTTGAGCTTTTGTCAAGCTTTCAATGGTATGCCTCTCCCCATACTGTGCTGGTGTTTAAGAAATCTCTGAATGTAATAATTGATTAATGGAGTGAATGCCCAAGAATAATTTCCAAGAGTATTATGATAATGATTTTCAGAGTATTTGAATTTTTTTGGCTTTGCGTTTCTGGAATATTTAATGGTAGTAGTTTGATTCTTAGTTGGCTGCTTGTTGAGCTCTAAGAGTTATAGTAGGGATGTTTTCACACACACGAGCAAAACTAGAACAGGTGCTGGTTATGTGGAAATCAAATGGAAGGTTTTACAAGTATTGTGTTCCAGTGGGTTTTCGTTTCTGCCTCTTAGGTACTTCCTAAGATTCTATAGGCCAAGGATGTAAATTCTGTTGACAGCAGCAATCATATTTCTTTCATCAGATCCACGAAAATTGCTTGCAAGATTAATGCTGGTGTGTGTGAAAGACACCAACAGTGTGAGACGTTTTGCAGCAACAGTTCCAATTTTGCAGGTGCGTGCAAAAATTCCCTAACGATAAGCACTGTTTTCTGAAATCTGATTTAGATCATTGGGACTTTGTAGGAAAATAAAGATTTTTCTGTAAACTAAGATATAAAAGCTGTATTTCATTGGTACCCAAATGCTTATTCTTGTGTAAAACTGTTCTATATTTTGTAGGACTTATGATTGTAGGAGCAGAAATCAAGATGATATTGTATTGAAATCAATTCACTCTCGTTCAAGACAGTTTCAAAATGTTCTTGAACCTTGGAGAAAGGAAAGAATTATCCTTATGTCCACAAGAACTTGAAATACAAACATCTTATTTGTTGATATTTCTAAATATATATTGTCTTCATTAAATTATTACTTTGTTAAATGGTTATTGCTCGTTTTACATTAAACATTGTAGACATGTAAAAATTCAATTACAAATGTTTCAAGATGAAACAATTGATATAAGCATTTCACAATGCACGTGAGGATGTAGTATTCCACTTATCCAATCATCTTTATGAAATCTTAACTGAGTTTTAAAAGTTATGGAACAAAGCAAACCCCACTTTTTTTCAGTTGCAACTAAATTTAAAATAATCAAATTAAAGATAAAAACAATTAACCAAATTTGAAATACTATGTTAACCCTATTATTATTTTTGAAATTTGCTATAGTGAGTTAGTTTTAGAATGTCTGAATTTAATTGCTAATTATAGGTTTATATTACGAAAAAATTTGGACTTATGTTTTCATTTATGCAGATTAAAATATGCATCCAAATGCAATTCACTGAACATGTCCTATAGAAGTGCCCACTTGTATACACTTAGAGGGAAATGTTTAGGAGTGTTCTTTTATGATTATAGAATTCTAATGCACAAATTTCACATCCCAATTCTTTTTGATGGTATTTTACTATTGTACTTACACTCCTCAATCTTAGTGCAAATCTAGGTTGTTTTTTATTGTGTACATACCTCTCAAATTAAACATGTGTAAATTTATTTCTACCATTTATTGGAAACATGCATAAAACTTTGCAAAAGCAGGTAGAAGAATTAAAACGATTCAAAATTTTAGTTTTGTTGTCTATTATTTACTTTAAATTTAGTTTCAAATTGTTCGACTTACAAATATACTTATGGAGTTTGTTGGAAGTAATTGGATTTGTATTGGTAATTTGTGATAATGGTTTAAGTAATGTTTTTTATTTTGTATAAATATTTTAGCGAACTTTATTTGTATTAAATTGTATTGCTATTTTTTAGAAAAGGGCAAAAAACAAATTTATATTAGCTATCCAAAAGGAAACATTTTACTCTGCATATCAGTTGTGATGCCATATCAGATCCAGAAGCTTAATTTGTTTAAAAACATTATCTTTTATCTTTTGCAGTTGTTAAAGTGGGCAGTTCGTCTTGATAGTTTAAAATTTAGTTATTAATCAGTTAGCGTAAAGCTATATAATCTCTATTCGGCTGGATGCAATAGAACCCAATTTCATTTTAATACCTTTGGAGATTATGCTTGGTTGCTGAAAAATTGTGTTTGTTCATTTTTCTATTTTGAGAATTATTTTATATTAAATGGAATTTTATTACTATATGGCCACACATAGTTTTGGTCAAAAGAAATTTATTAAATATACCAAATCCCTTAGTCATGCACTCAAGGTATATTTTTATACAGCTTTTTTGCCGTCTAAAATTTTTAAATTTATTATGTTTATTGAATTTTAGACTGCCAACTGATTTCAAATTATTGGGAGCTTTGTAAAAAATAAAGAAATCAAGAGGAGTTAAATCTGTTTATTTCAAGTTTCTCTTAAAACTAAATGTACTATTATCCACCTATATCTTGTGAAAGTTTATTACTGCACTCTCAACCGTGTTTCTTACACTAACCAACAAAATCACTTTGTATTTACTGGGTTTTACTCTCAATCAAAAATGTATTTTATGAAATCACAAGTTGGCTATTATGTTATTTATCAGTTAAACAATTTTGGATATTGTTCTAATGTATTGATATTTACTTTCGTGTGTTGAATTCTCTTTAAGAGACTGGTTTTTTTTTTTTGGTAGAAAAATGAAATTCCTTTATTCTTTTAAAATGAAGTTTCCAAATAGCTTTAGCTGAAAATCATTTATTTACATTTAGAATTGTTTTCTTTAAATAATTAAAAAAATAATTTACTAGGCGTGATGATATGCACACAAAATTTGACGTGATGTTTGATGTCTACATATTAGTGAAAGTAAATCATTGATAGACTTAGTGTTCACAAACATGACTTCTATATAAAAAAAATTATACAGTGAATTCATTAGAAGGAATGTTTTGCTTTCCAACTGTATCTTCAAAAGTTTTATACAAATATCCTTAAATTGTACTTTTTCATTAGCTAAATTTGTAGTCTTGTATGTATAGAATGAATAATGAATTTAGATTATTTGTAAAGCATCTATGTTGATATTTATTTTATAATTTATTAAAATATGACTTCATCCCACTTTGTATTCTAAATGAGCTTTTCTTCAGAGTATAAATTTCTGTCAGAAATGAAGTTTTTCTAATCTCATCTTCAGATACTTTTTTAGTTGTCCAGTGAATCTAGTGATGTAGATAATTGCAACACTTTCGTGAAAATAATCAAAACTAATCCAACCATTTCTTCCAATATTTAACTTCTGATTAGTGGCCTTTGGACCTCATCTATTTTTTCTAATTATTTGAATTAATCAATGACTGTGTTCCAAAGTTTTAACTGTATTTTATATATTGTGCAGACCCACTCAATATATTCTGCATTTATATAAAATTATGAGTGGGATCTAAGAAAAGTAGCAAGCACTGTTGATAATGTTTCATAATGTCTAATCTGGAAAGAGTAGTTTTTATTCTTTCTGATTAATTATATTTATTCTTTTATTTTAATGTTTTGGTTTATCAAGATTCTATGGATTGGTGAAGTTTTAAAAATCAACTCTCAAGTAACTCAAACTTTTCTAATGCTATCAGCATGTTCTGAATAGAAGAGAACGTTTTCGAGCTACTGTTCGATTTATTTGTTTGTATAAATTATTTATGATTACTTAATGAGCCGTAAATTGATTTTAAATTGTGTATCAGTGAATATACCTTCGACTTTGAGCAGAATTTCATTAAATGACATTTAAGGATATAAATTTTTTGACCCTAAATGATTATTTTCATGGTGATAAGAAATAAATTGTCACATTGTGTATTCGATTTAAAAGAATTCATAACACTATCGAAGTATTTATAATTTTTATTTTTCACCTAGAAACTAGTTTTTAATAGGCTGTGCTGTGAAATTTGCTTTCTTTCGTCAGTTAACAAGTTTTTGCTCTGAGCCGACGATATCGTCCTCAAATTAAAAGTTACACATTAGGGCGAATAAAATTTATTTCAACGTTTGATTTGTTAAAGTTGAGACATCTTTGATTTCAAGCAAGTACAAAACCCGATGACGTAAAACATGTTTGTTAATATGAGCATGTTGATTCAAAACTTCTATCGTATATACTCTATGCTATGAATATATTTCATGATGTTGGGCTCTTTGATTTTATTGCTGTTGAACTGTCTAGTCGAGAAACTGTATAAGCTTTTCTCTGTTTTCCTTGAACTAATCTATGTACATGTCTATGGATAAAATATTAATTTTATTCAGCTTTGTGTTGATCGCAGAGTTCAGAAAGATCGTCAATAATTGAATGTACGTGATCGAAGTAGAACGTTTGCAGATTGTTTTTAATTACAGAATATTTTTGTTTATCGACTGTTGTAATGCATGTGTATGAAAATTAAAATTTCCTTATCTGAATTGTGTTGTCTGCAAATTTCATTTTTAATTTTATGCAGTGTTTTTTTTTCTTGAAGCTAGATTTATGAATGTACTAGCTGAATAACCCGACGTTGCTCGGGTTCCAAATTTGACCTTGACATTTCTCTGCGTTAACTCAACACAAACCCTGTAAAACGTGTCCATGTCCACTTATTGCAAAAAAACAAAGTTTAGATTTTAAAATTGGGTTTTCCAGTGGCAATTCTACTAGGACTACCTGCGTGCCCATTTTCATTTCTACAGATAGGTCTGAAGACAGGAAAGTAATAGCCTATTATATATATATATATATTTTCACACACAGATAGAGATAATAGTACAATGTTCTATACCTTAAGTCATATTTTTGTTTTGTGAATACATTTTGAATTTCATTTGCTTTCATATTTATACACGTTTCATGCTAAAACATCTGAATAACTACTTAAGGTATCCGACTACGTTTAAAACGCAATTTTAACCAAAATTCTCACATTTCTTTTATTCTCCCATATTGAAGCCCAGTTTCTTAAGTTTCAGAATCTGTAATTGTTTTAAGTTTACGATAAATAGAAAGAAAAGTATAGCAATTTTTGTATTGCTGAACGACGTAAAACGAAACCGGAAGTACTATTGAAATGACCGGAAATTGGGAGGTTTTCCGCTAATTTTTCAAAAGTAAAAATAATTTTAAACATAAATTTGTTGGAATTATTTTCTACAATCAAGCCTCAACATTTTACATCAAGTTTCGATGAATTTGTGGGAAGAATTTAGCAATGTCAAAAACCCAAAGGTATACTTTAAATGCCTTTCCTGGAAAACACAATTTTAAGCAAATATTGCACACGCGTTAACATTATTTCTCAAAAAGTTGCAGAGATATCTCTACGAAATTAAACATTATTACTTATTAACTTGTAATGACAGTATACTATACCTTTAGTTGTAAAATGCACACTTTTTAATTTGTAGTTTTAATTTAAACTACAAGTAGACATTTTGTAAAATTAAAATTTTAGTTACATATAACGAGCGATACTTCTTTGATTGTAGTCACTAATATCATAGATATATGGTGCTGCAAGGAAATTAAAATTAATTTAATAGAAATTTATACAGAGCGTTAGCAATATTGTAGTCATTTTGATTCAATTTTACCTTAATTTGCCCAATTGACAAAAAAATAATGAATCGGTGCATTATTTTTTGCTTTATTTCATGATTTCGAAACATTATCTAGTATGGAAAATGCTTAAATTGTGATTTAAGAGTCGTTTTCAAAATTATTGTTCCGAACCTAGTCGGATACCTTAAATCAACCATAATAATGTAGTTTTTGGAGAACCTCGAAGTTACACTGAAAGCATTGCTATTGCTTGCATTGTTTTATCAGTACTGCTGATAACGATTTTTTTTCCAAAAATTATGTAAAGGAATTTAAATTATAATGATTTGTTTATTTTTAACCGAATTTTTTTCTTCACGAAATGTAACGCAATTCTAAATGTTTGGGTTTCATAATTTTCCATCAATTGAATAAATATGTGCAAAAAAAAATTGGTACAGCTGGCATTCTATACCTCCTTGGTGGCTACGCTTTTGTAGCATTTTTTATGTCGCCTTGGAAAGAATTCTTTCAAAAATCTTTTTTTCCCTTTTGCATCGTAAAATAAACTTACGGAAATTAACTAACAAAAAAAAGGTGAAAACTTTGGTTGAGGTTGCCTATAAAACTAATAAAAATGGATTGCCTTCACCTGCCATACCTCACTACTAAAAGTGCGCCAAAAAACATGCCAAGATTCGTTGCCTTCAAACGAGTAATTTTTATTTAACGTCGTACTAGAGCAACACAACGGGCTATTGACGACGGTCCGGGATCAGTCCCTTTTAGGGAAAGATCCGAGGACAACACCTCGTAATTTTGAACCACGGTCAGATGACGAAGCAACACCTGAGCTGGCACCCCACTCTCCAAACTTCCACGCCAACCCAACGTGAGGACTTTCGGCCACGACATATTTAAGGTGCACCAGCCGCCTCTACACCATACGCTTACAAACATCCATGCCCGCACCCGGATTCGAACCAGGAACCTTCCGATCTAGAGGCTAACACCTTAGCCTTCAAACGAGCGCAACCTATTTGTGGTAACATTTATTCCACGAGATTAAGGTTTTATAGAATGGCAACGATTTGAAGAATCGGTCGATTAATTTCAGTTCAGGATATTATAGCATCTGACATGTTATCGTATTCCGTCCTTTTGTAAAATGTGTAAACAAATGTAGAAAATCTATTTTATTAGCGTTTTATTTGTTTACGAGGAAATATACTGCTTGCTGTGTAATATCCAGTGACTTTTGTCTTTTGATATTTTACTCAAAATTGATCGTCCTCAACAGCAGCTGTACCGAAAAATTAAAAAGTTATTTTAAAACAAAATAGTGTCCTACATAAAAGACCTTGTTCTACATAAATGCGGACCAACTGCCGAAAATAGTCCTCCAGAAAAGCATTTTTGTTAATTGATTACATTTCCCGATATTTAATAACAAAGGGGACCATGGCACGAAACAGCATACAAATTTGTTTCAACAAATGATCATCTTTTACCAGCCGTTCTATAAATTTACTCTTTTCGGTCAGCTAAATAAACATATCAGACTAAATGTCGAATTCTTTTCTTACAACCCATGCGAGAGATTATAGTTGGGGATATTTTCTTTCGGAGGCTAAGAAAAGGTACGTCAATCTTGTCTCGAAAAAGGGAAGGTGTATTTCATATCTATCATCGAGCTCAATAAGTTGTGTGTAACTTTTAACCTTGGCGTCTCATGACTCTAAATAGTGTTTTAATAAACTATAATAAAAAAATCGACGCCGGCACAACTCCTTGGTGTGTCGTTTTTTGTTATAGAGTAGACAGATACTAGCAGACTTGCGAGCAGTATTTTCTCTAAACTCCCTAACCCTTCTGTGATCGTCTCGACGAGATATCTCGTCAAGAGCAACACTGACCCGATCTTGGTAGACGAGATATCTCGTCATAAGAAAACTGACCCTTGATCTCGTTATCATCAAAAACTGATACGATCTCTTGAAAGAATCGGCGTTATCTTATGAAATATCTTATCATTGACAACATTGGTCAGGGTATAGCTTCAGTCTACGTTTATTGCGGTGGCGCTTTCCGGCCTCTGCGCTTTTTTTGGGCGCACTTCTAATGTCGCCAAGGTAAGGATTTTTTCAAAAATCTTATTATTTTTACAACGGAAAGTAACAAGCTTCAGAAACACATTTGTAGACGTTTTAAAATATATTGCATACGTAAATAATATAAATGTACGTAAATAAATTGTTTTAAACTGTATAACATACAACCTGGGACAACAGCACTGTACCGTGACATAAATTAAAATGAAAGATAATTTTACAATTGGTGAAAAACCAATAAAAAACCTAACGAAATCAAAGAAAAAATTTTGGAAAGTCCAATGAAATCAAAGATAGTTTAAAATTAAAATAACCAATGGAAAAAAATATTTCATCCAATGAAAACATTTCAAACGAAACAATGAAATCAAACGACAGTTTAACGGATTTTGAAAATAACTTTCTGGAATGTATTCAAATTGAAAATTAAAATTTTCCGTTATCCGGGAGGATATTTTAAAAAACGAAATAACCCAGACAGGGGGGTTGCTTTAACCTGCCATAACTTGTAACTAAAAGTGCACCACGCCAAGGCCGTTGCCACCGCGATAAACGTAGACACAAGCTGTGAAAATAGATGCATGTTCAAATGCTTAAATCACTTTGGGCAAGCTTTGATGGACGAGATATCTCGTCTAAATCACTCGGAGGATTCATTGCTTAATCTTTAGATGGTAAAGCGTCACTCTACCTCATATATTTCATCCTTATTTCAATCCATTCGTACTTAATATAGTCATATGAGTCGATTTTATGCATCTGAATGAAATAAAATTATTCAGTTTCGTGTAGGTCCGCCTAAAATTTGACATGATCTTAAATGTTCTCACTTTGGCGTGGTTTGGAGAGTAGGCTGCCAGCTTGGATGTTGATCTCGTTCTGAGGTCGTGGTTTAAAATGACGAGGCCTCGTTCTTCGGGCTTGATCGCGGACCGTCGCCAATAGTCTATTATCTTGCTCCAGTGCGACGTTAATTAACTAACTACTACCTAGAAGGTAAGGTAAGGTACTAGAGCAATACAACGGGGTATTGACGACGGTCCGGTATCGATCTCCTAAGGGAAAGACCAGAGGACAATACCACGTCATTTTGAACCACGGTCAGATGACGAGGTAACATCTGAGCTGGCACCTCACTCTCCAAACTTCCACACCAACCCAACGTGAGGACTTCCGGTCACGACAGATTTAAGGTTTCGAACCGCCTCTACACCATACGCTTACAAATATCCATGCACTGACCAGGATTCGATTCGAACCAGGACCCTTCCGATCTAGAGGTAGAACCACCAGACTGGGTTGATCGGCAACTAGAAAATGCATAAAATTATTTTAGCCGTTCGAATTTCTGGTGGTTGTTCTGTCAGTAGATTAATTGATGTAAAACAACTAATGCCACAGTGAGCTGAATGCATTTCATATCAGTTACAGATACTAATGTTTATTTTTATATAAATATCAGAGAAAACGCATCAGATCCCCGATATTTTGGTTTCCTTCAAGAGCCTGCAAAGTATCTACCACACGAGGAATCCACATACAGTGACCATTTTGGAACCAAAGTGAATTATCCACCAATGGCTCCGTTTTCAAACGAAGTAAGAAACCAAAGTTTGGGACGCTGTCAGTAATTTAAACATTCTCCTATTTGTTCGACATGCAATAATAAATTGCGATTTAATTTGAAGTTTTGCTATTCTCTCTCCGTTCGAATTTTTTCAGAGGGCCGTGATAGGGCCCGGTTGAAAGAGTAGAGGATTGGTAACCATAGTGTTTTGAGTTCGAAACTAGATCTGCTAAAGCTACGGTTTCCGAAGAAAGCGGAGCAGTTATCAAGCAGCCGTGAAACGTCATGATGCCGCGGGCATAACTAGGCGGCCGTCTTAACAAAGACCAGAGGTGTGAACTTAAACGTAAATACGATGGAGAATGGGCAATACAGACGGTTGTCGTGGTTTATTTAAATCGAGAAACGAAACAAAGTGGCTTTTTTATTCTCTAGACCAAGTTTCTAACTTCGAAGATCGAGTGAAAAGTTCAGCGGATTTCAAATCAGAGTAAAGTTCTACGCCAGATCGATACCGAAAACAGATTTATCATTCAATTATTTACCGTTTGATTATTTAGTTATTTTTTTATTCAATAATTAATTATTTATTTAGAAAGAAAATCACATTTAAGGTATCTAATTTTTGTAAAATTTTCCTCAGATTTCAAATCCGTTGAAATTTTCAATCTATCTTTAACGATCCCGATTTTACAAAAAAGAATTAAACAATGCCAGTATAAAATTTTTGTTTGTTTTGCTTCCCTCCGCTCGACTCGTTTGGCACAGGAAATGTTGCCGCTTCAGGAGAAAAAACTTTCCCCAACTGTTTGAGACAGCTAAAGCTACGGTATCGATCGGTGTGCCGTAGAATTTTACGATGATTTGAAATCTATTGAAATTTTCCCTCTGTCTTCAATGATCGCCAAAATAGAAGCTTGGACTAGAGCAGTGTTTCCCAAAGTGTGGTACGCGTACCCCCAGGGGTACGGGAAGAGTTTGGTGGGGGTACGCGTTGCACCCTTAGAGGAGGAATAAAGGTAGAGAGCGCATAGGGGTTGCCACTGGTTGCCCTCGTAAGACCACGTGACGAACGGACGCTTCTTCGCCTCTGAGAACGGTCTCTATGGGATTTAACATTGGGACGGCAAATTAACGCGCTGAAGAGAGAAAGTTTATTGAAAAAATTGGTTGGCCAACTATTGTACAAACAATTGCAAGGTGAGAGGAACTGAAGGATCACCCTACTCATGTCACAGATGTTATTATTTACTTATCTGCTTTTTTTTTAAAAGTATTTAAAGCATATTAAAACAAGTAACGTTGCATCACATTGTTGTATAATCAATGTTTATTCATCGTTGTGAGAACTTTTTTACGTTAATTGACCTCGTGAGAACAATTTGAATATCAGTAAGCTGATAGAAAATGTTTTAAAGCCATTAAAATAATGAATTTTGCAAAAAAATCGAATGTTTTACGGTTATATGCAAAAGTGCAGGTTGGCGAATCTTGGCGCCTTCCGCAGGAGTAAACAAATGCCACGTATGTATAAAGTTGTAGGTAGGTTCTTGTATGCGGATGTGCAGTTCGCTTATTTAAGACTATTCACTGCTTGGCTAGCCCGGCGTTGCCGTGCCAGTTGCTTTTGTGGAGTTATAGGTTTGCTTCGCAAACCAAATTATGAATATTATGAACAATGGTTTGGATATCAAACCAAAACCACGGGCAACGTCGTGATGGTCTTGGCATTGTCGAATTCGGCAAAATTCGAATTGCGAAGAAATCCAATCGGCGTGACGTCACGATCTCTTGCGAAAATATAAATATTTAATTGAAAAATTATGAATTAAAAGAAAATCAAGGTAGCTTTTTTTAGTGTAAAATTTCCGCAGATTTCATATCCGTTGAAATTTTCAATCCATCTTTAACGATTTCGATTTTACAAAAAAAGAACTTAACAATACCAGTCAAAATGTTCGTTGTGGAATCATTTGAGCAGTGAAATCAGGTAACACAAAGGTTTGTTAATAAAATCAGTATTTTTTTTTATATTTTAAAATAAAGCTACATCATGTAGGTAAAGTTTATAACGCAGACCTCCAAAAAAAATTGAGATATAAATAATAAATTAACTTTGTTTAAAGGTCACCGAGTCATTTGTGTATTTCATGGAAACTAAATGTAAATATATTTTTCATCAATTTAAAATTCTTTTCTTTCCAATATGTCAATTGTTCATTTATTTAAATTTTTTAACAGTACAGATAGTGGCATTTTCATTGGCTTGTCTTCACTGGTATTGTATCGTATTAAGATGGGGCTTTTCTGTATTTTTTAGTCATAATTTCGTTTTTTAATTTTTATTTGTGCGTTCTTTGCTTCTCTATACTTTAAACAGTGTGGAAAAAACTTAAAAAAAGCTGAGATAAAAAAATTTAAAATTATTTACTCTTGACTGTCCTATTTTTCAAGGAATTGACCTGATGTAATCTATGTAACTTAAGTGCTTTTGTTAGAGTATGAAATATTTATTTATCTGAGTCATTAAAAAAATATCAATGATCTTCCTGCATATGTATTTTTAAACGCTTGTCCAAAAGCCATAAAATTTATTCACAGTTAAAACGTTTTTGGAAAAAAAATCTGTTTCAAAATCTAATAATTAATACTTATAAGTTTAAAAATCATAAAACATATTTTCAAAATTAACAAAGTGATCTAAAATCATTAAGATCACATTGAATTTTCTACTTTGCACATCACTGTTTTTTAAATATCTTTAGTTTGTAAACATTTTAAGTCAGCAAAGTAGCAAAAATTGGAATACTAAGAAACTTTGCTTTTATGAAATAATGGTTCAAAGTACGCAAAATCATACAGTAAAAATACTTTATGCGAAATTATCTGTTTGAACTCCGTATTTTTTACAAAATAAGCACGAACTCCGTAATTTTTACAAAATAAACACATTTTGTTTATTTTGTGCTTATTCGGTTCTAAAAGGTGAAAGCCCGATAATGTTTACATTACGCAGGCGAAGGTATCGCCAAGATTGTTTACGTGGCATGGTGATATGAAGCCAAATCTGGTTTAAGGGTGGGCTAAAAACGCAAAGTTATTAGTACAACAGCTTTTTCGACCTCATGAATGGCGATGCGCTCTCTATTCTTATCTCTCCTCTATGGTTGCACCTGAGTTTGATGAGGATATCCACTGCACTGTGTTTAGCTGCACCTAATTCTACGTTCTCGTGAGTCAAGTCAAGACAGTCTTGTGAGGCGTGAGATGGTCCGGAGTGACATGGTGGAAGAATACCACACTTCGTTACAGAAACAACTTACTTCGTTAACCCTCCGTCGGGCGCAACCGTTCCCCACTACTCTCGTAGAAGTGTCAGAAATCTGCTTATTCTAGTAGTCTCTTATGTTTACCGGATGTTTGGACTCAACCTTTTAATTTCATTCGAGGCGCTTCATGGACAGCTGTTAGCGCCATTCTGATCTCTTCAGGCACATTGCGCCCGAATGTGTTACACATACACAGTCCAGTCACATTAATGTGACCACCTGTCAAAAGCCTGAATAACAGAGCATAGCCGACCGCTGCGAGACGTGCAGGAAGAGAATCAATTAGGTTTCTGAAGGTGCTCACTGCGATGTTGAGCCATGCCGACTCCAGTGCCATGGCCAGCTGCGCTAGATTACCTCCCTCCTCCAGCCTGGATCCTTCCGGCAATTGTTGCAGGGTGTTTGCTTTCAGACGTTTCACGCCGTATACGCCTACGTTCATCTGTCCGATGGAGCATAAAACGTGATTCATCGGAAAGAGCCACCTGTCGCCACTCTGTGGACGTCCAGTTGCGGTACTGGCGTGCAAATTCCAGCCTTCGCCGCCGATGAACAGCAGTCAGCATAGGTGCATTAACCAGGCGTCTGCTGCGGAGGCCCATGAGCAGCAACGTTCGCTGAAACGTTGTTGAGGATACACTCTTGGTAGCCCCTTGGTTCATCTGGGCGGTCAGTTGTACAACAGTTGCACGTCTATTCGCCCAAACGCATCTCCGTAGCCTTCGTTCGCCTCTGTCATCTATAGCCTGTGGTACACCACATGTGCCACGCCGCTGATTTTGGATAGTGACATTTTGCCATGCATGGTATACTTTTACCACGGCGGCACGCGAACAGTTCACAAAATTAGCTGTTTCCGAACTCCTTCCACCCTTGGCCCGAAAGCCAATAATGATGCCCTTTTGGACGTCGAATAAATCGCTACATTTCTGCATTACACCAACGATTGAAATGCTTTCCTATGCCATAGGACATCCTTTATATACACTCCACTGCAATGTGCTGCCACCTGCCTTTTGTGATTGGTTATTTCACGTTGACGTCGAAAGTAGTTGGTGGTCGCATTAATGTGACTGGGCTGTGTATAAAGGTACGTTACAAGGCAAAGAAATTTCATTGTTTCTCGTTCAAGATAAAGTGAACGCTGCCATCGCAAAACTAAAGTTATGGCAAAAGAGAGTTGGTAATAGAGAAGTAGACTCATTTCCCTCTCTTCATGAGTTTATAAGAAGTTCGACTACTAAAATTGATGCTGATACTCTGAAATGCATAACACAGCATTTGGAGAGTTTGTAAGTGGGCTTGAAAAACTATTTTCCTGATTTAACCAAAAATATTGAATGGATAAAATATCCTTTTAACATTAACACAACATCCATGCCAGAAGATTTGTCGCATGCGGAAGAAGAGCAATTGTTGGAATTGGCTTCAGCCGGATTCTTGAAAAATAAACATAAGGAAAGTACTTCAACATCATTCTGGTTACAAATGCAACTTGTGTATCCGGTTTTAACAGAAAAAGTTCTAAAATACATCTTGCCTTTTCCAACTTTATATTTATGTGAAGTTGCTTTTTCAGCATTTGTAGACATTAAGTCGAAAAAAAGGAACAGACTATTGGACGTGGAACCACATCTCAGATTAAAATTAACAACCAGGGAACCAAATTATGACGATCTGTTATCTCAGCACAAACAATTTCATCCTTCTCATTGATCCAAATAAACGTTATTTATTTATAACTTTTATTTATATTTTATTATGAATAATTTTATCTCTCTTCTCTTATTATTTTATGTATGTCACAAAAAAAAGAAAAAAAAAAAACATTTTGATTGTTATTAAAATATATTCCATTTTTTTGACGAGGGGTACTCAGCGTTACGAAAATTATTATGCCCGCCGCATCATGACGTATCACGGCTGCTAGATAACGGCTCCGCTTTTTTTGGAAACCATAGCTTTAGTCCGCTTACGGCTTAGTTCGCCACTGGTTCTGAAACTTTAAAACTTCACCGATCACCTCTCTCCCGTGTATTTTCTTATGAAGAGGTGATGAGAAACGAATTATTGTGAGTAGCCCACGGGCGCCAAATATGTTAAGACGGCCGTGCTCCAAGGAGGAAAGAAGATGCACGTTGGTAAAATATACTGTCCCTTCTCCAGAACTGGTAACAGTTTGGAACAGTTTTTTTCGCATCAGAGCAGGACAGTTTTAGACGCCAATTACCAGGAGGGTTATTACAGGAGATATAGCGACCTTGTAAAGATTGTCACTGAGAGAAGTTGCATCACATCGTCGTTAAATTGATATAAATGAAAAACTATTTGTCATAGTTGTATGAAATTTTCTGCACATGTTTACCAAATATGTATCTTTAATTTGTCTTCGGCAATTATGTATATGTACTATATTGTTTATACTTCTATAATTTTTCAAATGTTTTATGTTGTATTTTTTTTGTACTTTGAAGGTTAAATATTTAAAAAAAAAAATTCAATTTTAAAAAATTTCATGAAGACAATTTTTAATACGTATTGTTATAAGTAATTAAAAACAAAAACTATGTAATTTAACACACAAAATTTTAAGATATATCAATTTTTAACGTAGTCAAAATTTTACACTTTTAAAAATTTTATTTTAAAAATAATTTTAAAAATATATATAAAATTAGTTAGTTTAATTACACAATATAATGATGATCAACAACAAAAAAAATTCAAGACAATTCCTTAAAAATTAAAGATTTTAGAATTTTGGGTACCGGAACACTTTAAGTCGAACATTCTCTTGTGGTTCTGTTTCAAACGTGGTGGTGACATCTTGGTGCCAAAAGGTCAATTTACAAATCTTCTGAAAGGGTTCAATTCCATGTCAAACCAAGGGGTGTGGTACTCCAGTTGAAAGGGTAGCGAATTCGCAAATTCTGGTTACCGAGTTTGAAACTTGGATCAACCAAAGACCGCCGTGTACACGAGGCAGGTGCACGTTAAACTGGAAGTTTGGAGAGTGGACTGCTGGCTCAGGTGTTGACTTCCAACCGTGGTTCAAAATGTCTAGGTGTAGACAAGGTCTTCGGGATTGATCCCGGACCATAATCAATAGCCAGTTGTGTTATCCGGTGTGACGTTAATTAACTACCTACCATGTCAAACCGCACTGTTCGTAACTCGACCTCCTCCTATTTCTTTTTTACCTTCGCTAATTTGTTTCCAATTTTAGAAATTCTGTAAATGTTTATCTTCCTACTTACAAAATGGGTTTTTTTTGTAAAAGAATTTTAACAGTGGGGAATTTTAAAATGATTTTAGACTCACTATAAGTCACTCGTTCTGTAAAACCGACTTACGGCTTATTTGTAAGCAAATGTGCAGCCCTTCTATTCATGTATAACATAACCTTGTAAATGATCGTTTTAGTACCAATCATTCAATTTGACCTTTGACCTTAAATTCCAATAAAAAGTGTATAGGTTATCTCAGGCCTACAACATCGTAAGATTGTTTCTTTTTAGCTGTAGGAATCGGGTTTTATACAACAGAAAGAACAATATTCGACGGACCCAGTTGGAGAACCAAAATAACTATTTTTTTAAATCTCTTTTCTACTTGAATCGATTATTTATTGACTTTAGTAACCTTATGCTCTTTACACAAGTGTATAATACATTTTTGAAGGGGCCATTATCCACAGCACTGTCGTGCTGCAGAACGAAACACCTAGTGACAACCACGCAACATGATTATGATGGTCGAACCGTTGGAACGTGTACTGGTATGTTTGTTAAACATTATGTGCTACATTTATGAAAGTAGTTGAACAGTTATGTTATAAAGATTGTTTCATACAGTACAGATTTTCCGACAGGTAATGACTTTCTGGAGCAAAGCTGCAAGCTTCACCCCACTCAAAACGATGCGAGAGTTGACGGAGAATTGTCAAAGAGAAGGGATCCTCTGGAAATACTAACCACTGTTGGACCAGGTTAGTTGGGCTTGTGGAAGTTTATTTTATTCATAAATGCTCTTATACTATTCTTAATACAAGGTGTCATAGTTTTAATTTTTAAAAATCCGTTACACCTACATTAATAAAACGAGCCGACAAATCAGTCTAGTGGTTAGTGTGCTGGCGAAATAGGATATATCGCACCCCGGCATAAAAAGTGACTCAGGTCAAAAAATAAATATTTTGATGTTGTGTCATTGCATAAGGTGCCCCAGCTTGTTATATTACTATTCAATAGAATATAATAAAAGTTACCGCCATAAATACTTTCCTAAAATTTAATAGAAGCTTATACTATTTCAATATAACTTTTATAGTATCCTTTAAGTTGAAGTTTCTCAAATTCTGCAATATGAGCTGTATCACTTTTCTTACCGGGGTCCGATATAAATAAAAGCAGAGTTATGGTACCTTTTTGTGTGCCAAGGACCATGTGTAAAACCATGATCTAAAACTAGTAGTAACGTGACACTCGTTTCGTCTGCCGGGAGGAAACGAACATTCGTCATCTGATTGGTCCACGGGAAGGGGAAAACTCTGATCCATTGATTCAACATCCGATTGGTCAACCAACGACCCGTCGGTCTGGTGGTTAAGGTGTTAGCCTCTAGATTCGAAGGCTCCTGGTTCGAATCTCTTTCAGTGCATGGATATTTGTAAGCGTGTGGTGTAAAGGCGGCTGGTGTACCTTAAATTTGTCGTGGCCAAAAGTCCTCACATTAGGTTGGTGTGGAAGTTTGGGGAGTGGGGTACCAGCCCAGGTGTTGCCTCGTTATATGACCGTGGTTCAAAACTACGTGGTCTTGTTCTCAGATATTTCCCTTAGAGATTTGATCCTGGACCGTCGTCAATAGCCTGTTGTATTGCTCTAAAACGACGATAATTAAAAAAAATACCAAAAAACCAAGTGTATAACTGCTTTTTAGTTGTAAAATTAGGACTTGCAAAAAAAAAAAAAAAAACATATTTGACGTTCATTTCTGCACTTTAGTGTTGTAATTAACGCAGCACTGGAGCAATACAATGGGCTATTGGAGACGATCCGAGATCAAACCCGAAGGGAAAGATTCGAATACACCACCATGTAATTTTGAACCAGGGTCAGATGATGAGGTCACATCTGAGCTGGCACCACACGCTCCGAATTTCCAAATCGCTCCAACGTGAGGACATTTGGGACCTCCGGGTACACAACGGTCTTTGGTTGTATTTGAACTCGCAACCCCCTCTATCATTTCGGAGTGACGTTTGTGGACGTGTATACCATGGGAATACAATTTAATTGTGCGTTCCTCCATAGGACGTTTTGAAACACGCTATTCAAGGTGACAGTCCGGAGAGTATCCAGACGTCGTTAAGATATCGAAAACGGTTCTTGCGGCATTGATGCAACATGGCTTTGTACTGGAGCTATACCACGGGCTATTGGCGATTGTCTGGGTAATTGGTAACTTGTAATTAACGTCGTAATAGAGCAACGCAACGGGCAATTGGCGACGGACCGGAATCAATACCCTAAGGGAAAGATCCTAGAACACCACCACGTAATTTTGAACCACGGTCAGAGGACAAGGCAACACCTGAGCTGGCAATGCACTCTTCAAACTTCCACATCAACCCAACGTGAGGAATTACGGCCATAACAGATTTAAGGTGCACCAGCCACCTCTACACCATACGCTTATAAATATCAATGCACTGACAAGGAACCTTTCTATCCAGAAACTAATTCCGGCGATCATCTCGGATCAATCCCGAAGGGAAAGATCGAGGACAACGCCTCTTCATTTTGAACCTCTCTCAGATGACGAGTTAAGCACCTCCCACTATCCGAACTTACGTACCACGCCAACGTGACAAGTTTAGAGGCCACGGCAGATTGAATAAGCACCACCACCCTCTCGGTCTTTTGTTGGAACGAGTTTCCTTTTGGGGGTTAATCCCGGACAGTCTCCTACAGCCCTGTGTGTTGCTACAGCGAGACATTAACTCAAATACCTACCAACCGGTTGTACTCTTGTTGACTCTTCCAACCGAGCTACCACGGCCATTTTAGAAACTTTGAAGAGACACTATAAGTGTGGTAGGGTTACTCCTTTAAAGGAGACTGGAAGCAAAACGTCCTAAGTACAATACAATGTATCTTGTTTTATATAACACTAACTGATTAAACCGGCGTTGATCGGGAATTCAAATATGACCGCGACAGCTAAAGTATGATCGCGACATTTCCCTGTGTTAACTCATACACAAACCCTGTAGAACGTGTTTTCTTGTCCATGTCCATTTATCGCAGAAAAACAAACTTTAGATTTTAAAATTGGGACTCCGAGAGGCCTTTTAGGACTAACTGTATGCCAATTTTCATGGTTGTAAGTTCTACAGATTGGTCTGAAGACAAGAAAGATATAATCTATGTTTTACGTAGTATTCTGAAGCATAAGTGTGCCAAATTTTGTATGTATGGGACATACGGTGTAGATTTGCTTAGAGAATACATCCTGTTTTTACACAAATACCTTTTTTATATACACAATATACAGATGGAGGACAAAATAATACGAACACCTGTGAAATAATGAAAAATCTTTATTACTAGGGGTTGGACCACCCTTTGACTGAAGTACAGATTTAATGCGACGTGGAATAGATGCATAAAAGTCATGGACAATATTTAAAGGAATATTAAACCATTTCTCCTGCAGAACGGTCTCTAATTCCAAAAGTCTGGATGGAGGTGGAAATCGAGAACGAAGTTTGGACTCTGGATTGGAAGTCTGGATTGAATATTCCCATGAATGTTCAATAATATTCAAATCCGGAGACTGAGGGGGCCAGGCAAGATGTTCAACTTCATCGTCATTCTCTTCGAACCATTCTTGAACACACCTAGCAGTGTGGATATGGGCGTTGTCGTCTTGAAAAAGCGGTCGCTCTTCAGGGAATACTGGACGTTCTCCAGACATAAACGCGTCCGGTCGTCTGAAATAGGGTGAATGACGATTCATCTGACCATATTACCGGTTGCCACTGCTCTGTGGAGACCAGTTTTTGTGATCTCTGCACCATTGGCGTCGCTTGAAAGCATTAGTTGCTGTCACCAAGGGTTTACGAATTGCCACTCTGCCATAAATGTTCGCAGCATGAAGCTCCCTTTTGACAGTTTTTGTTGAAACGGGGTCCTGGAGATGATTGTTCATTTCGGATGTTATCTCGGATAACGATTGCTTGTGCTTTCGGGCTACTATGCGCTTCAAGACCCGTCTATCCCTATAAGCAAGCTTTGACTTTCGGCCACTGTTGTGCTTTGAAGACGTCGTCTTACCCTTTATCGTGTACACTGTCATAACGGCTGATACCGTACTCCTTGCAAACTCCAAAAGGTTTGCTGTTTCCGTAACCGATGCTCCACCTAAACGCGCTCCAACAGTCATTCCTCTTTGGAACTCTGACAGGTCAGGCATTTCAACTTATCACAGACAGTTCGATAGACGCATGCAACGCAGGTAACTGCTGTTGAGAGACTTATACCTTCCTCTTCACGCCCACTAGGTGGCAGACTTCTGTTGCAGTTGGCGCGGCTGTACTGCAGGTGTGAAATACGTCATACTTTTTCACAGTTGTTGTCCTCCATCTGTATATATATATATATATATATATTTTTTTTTTTTTTCTGGATGTAGCTTGTAGTGAATGCGTATTTTTTTAAACACGTGCAATTCTATTTCTAGTGCCACTCGTGAAAACGTGTCGCGCAGGTCAAAACTGGAAGACTACATACATGAGAGATTACACCTTTGATCCTGTTCTGAAACCAGATTTTCCTTTTCCAATAAACTAAATTATTTCTTACGGAGTAGTAATCAATTTAATATTTAGAAAGTTGAAAAAATATGTTTATAAGTAAAAAGAAGCCAACACAGTACGAAAGGTTGATCTTGGACTTTTAGTAACCCAGTATTATAGTTCAAGAACGTGTCCCACTGAATTCCATGAATTTTGTGGTGTTCAATAATACTTCGTAATTAAAATATCGGTATTTGCATGGTGAGATGAATTTGTAGCTTTGAGACAAGTTTTACGTGTTTTGAATAATAAAATATCAAAACCATATAATATCACTAGAAACTTAATTAAATAAATAATAAATTGAATTATAATTATTGTGCTCATTAGAAGGTATTCTGATACAAGAGAATCTATATATATAATTCTCTTACGTGGCACGCAAAAAAGACGTTATTTGTTTTCGCGTTTTGCAACATTGTACGATTTTTTGTTTATCCCAAAGCCTCGCGCTTCGATTGAATTTATAGCGTTATCGGATGAAATTTTATTGAAAAACAATGAATTTTAGTCGAACTGTTGCAGTAAATAATAGAAATCAAAGAAAACGGAGGATCTTTTCATTGTAATTTTAAAAAAAAGGTCCGTTTCGGGGCAAACTATTATAGTTCAACAAGACGCTTGCATTACAACTTTAGACAACAAACTCAATGAAAAAGCGTGGGTGGCTCGAGTGCTGGGTAAATGTACACACAACCAACATGCTGGGTTTTCAATTTCCAAATCAACGCTCACATTTCGAGTCAAAATTTGCTCAAAGTTTCCATTTGAATTCTGATTCCAGAGGTACTGTAAATATCTTTTCTGAAAAACAGCATAAAATTTAGATTTGAAAAATATTTTTTTGGAATATCATATTTTGTTAACGATTCCTTCTGCTAGTACACATGTCTTCATTGATGCGAGCGAAGCGAGCATAGGTTCGCGCAGCGAACCAATGAGGATTGCGAAGCAATCCTCTGGGGGTTGGCGAGCGTTAGCGAGCAGGGGGCGGGCCCCCTAGTATAATTATATTATATATATATTAGTATAATTATAGTATAATTATAGTATAATTATATTATATATATATATATTATATATATATATTATATATATAGTATAATTATATTATATATATATTATATATATATACTAGCCACTGCGTGGCTAGCACGGCGTTGCCCGTGCTGTACTTTGTAGGGTTAGGCGTGTCTATTGGAAACGTTTGTAAACCACCGGTGTTTGCTACACATTCCCATTTGGTTTGCTCCGCAAACCAACACCACGGACAACGGCGTGATCGCCTCGTTATTGTGAAATTGGAATTGCGAAGAGAGTGAATGGGTGTGACGTCACAATTACTTGGAGGGTGGCGTGCCAGCTGAGGTGTTATGTTATGATATGACCGTGGTTGTCCACGTATATTTCCCTTATTGGATTTAACTACGACCCTAGTTAATAGGTAGTTGTAGTGCTTGAGAACGTTAATTAAAAATTACCCAATTTTCTCGGATACTTTCCTTAGGCGATTGATCCCGGACCGTAGTCAAAAGCCCGTTGAATTGCTATTGTACGACGTTAATTAAAAATTGCCTCGGATCTTTTACTTAGGGATTGATACCGGACCGTTGTAAATAGCACGTTGAGTTGCTATAGTACGACGATAATAAAAAATTACCTCGGATGTCTCAATTAGGGAATTGATACCAGACCCTCGTTAATAGGCAATTGTGTTGCTTTTGTGTGATGTTAGTTAAAAATTACAAATTTCTTCAAATTTAAAATTGGTTGAAATTTGTAATAAAAACTTGCACAATTTGTGTTTATTGTTGTATTATTTTTAAAATCGATCTTATACACATGCATATATTACTACAATGGCAAAAATTGTATTTTCTAAGATTAAAAAAGAGATTTAAGTTTTTGAATAAGGCACTTGAGAAAATTGAATGGTGAAAGGAGTGAGAAACATGCTTTTTTTTTACTGAAAACCGACAAAATGAGTTTATTATTTTTTAAATTTTACAACTGAAATGTGTATCTTATTTTGAACACAACAATGAAATGTGTTGATTTGGGCAACATAGTATATTTTAACCCCAAATTACTTAAATAATAGGGAGACAGAAAAATTAGAAATATTTTTGAAGTTGAGGTAATTTTGAATAAAATAGATTAATAGACCAAAATAAAAGGTATTTTTTTTTTATTTTGTTGAGTACAAAGAGAATTATTTTTTTGCTTACCTGAATTTTTAAAATTAGCAACGTTTGTAGATGTGAAATGTAACTTTAGAAACAATTAAATGAAATGAAAGAAGCCTGTGCCATGTGCGAAAGGAAAACAAATTTTTAAAATGTGAATTTTTTACTTGATTATTTTTCCCTGATTGAGTATACATGTACACTTATTAAAATAACCATATGTGGCTAGAAATTTAAGTGATATCTCTTTATAAAAAGTAAAAAGATATTAAATAATCTCAAACACTTGAGCGTGGGAGAAACACGGTTGAATGAGACAGAGTTGTACGACTTTAAGGTGATTGTGCCTTGTTGATGCTGACAGTGAATCTTAAACGAACTGGGAACTCAAGTTTTTTAAATTGGAATGGGGGATATCAGAAGTGATGATTGGTATTTAACGAATGAATACGTTTAAACTTGCAGCATGTCGAGTCACGATGGTGGCTTCAATAATATTTCGCATGAGTTTCTTGACAGAGTGTTGTGCCATTGCACAGTGAAGGTGGATTGATATTTGTGAGACGCATAATCGGTGCTCCAATATGTGCGAGAGTAGTCCAGATGGTTCCAATATATTAAAAAACTGTGTCGTGTGTTTTAAGGCCTCATTTGTGTGACGCGTAATGTGTATAGATTTGTAAATTGAAAAACTACGGGGCAATTCTCGCAAGAGTTGCTTTTTGATGGCATTGACATGTTTATTTAATTGGGAAAGATTTGCCCTTTGGCACAGCACTGTATGATGAGTGGTTTGCTACAACAGCAACATATCGATAAACCACAGGGGTTGTAACCTTTTGGCAGGGGGGCACAGGTGTTTGCACAACTGTTTGACTTGTTTGCATAATCATAAAATGACGGAATGAACGGCAAAGAAAAGAGCAATATGAGTGATTGATTGCCCAACTTGAAGGCATCCCACAGAATGGCAGTGCTCACTATGTGCTATTTGTGTTGTGGAAGTGACAGAAACACGTCCGTATTGAAAACTAATCCTACAAAAGTTGCAAACACTTTTTATAGCACTTACATGCAACTCCTCTAATCCTTGACAGTGCTGGCTTCTTATACAACTGCCTTTTTATATTTGTCGGCACGAAACTGTGATTGGCTGTTACATAACACATTTGCATAGTTCCATCTAACTCTGCAGCAAATTGCAAGTTTAGATTAGCTTACAGAAATTAGCATATTCCACAATGTCCTTAACTTTTGGCAGCGAGTGTAGACAATTATAAAATAAAGTACTACATGTGTTGTATGTTCGGCATGTCCTGACGAATCTATAGTACTTCCAATAATTAAATTTGGCACATAGATAGTGTGAATATTTTAAAATTTTATAGTCCACCACGAATTTTAAAATTTAATCCAGAACATTTTAAAAGTAATGTAATGAGATATTTAATTATTATTGTGTTCCTCCGAATAGCAAGTCTTCAATCGGCATTGACTAAATACGTATTTACTGTGCGTATGTAGCTGCCCGATTACAGGATATCCCTTATAAAAATTTATTGCATTTTTAAAAGCATATTAACTATTAGTTTGGATTATCATAATGTATAACATAAGTATATATATTTTTGTGTTTCCTCCATTATTGGAACTGGATCACAGTTGTGCAATACGTTGTTTGTTATTGTTTCTGTTTGAGAGTACGATAGTTTGGATTATAATTTTTAAAGCATATTAACTTTTCGTTTGGATTATTTGGATATCTTTTTCAAAAGCAGAGACCTGCTTCATCAATTTATTGTCGCTATGTATTCCGAGATTGTATCGGAGAAGGTGTGGTACATACCACTGAATCAGATTACTCAGAGTGCAACAGTATGCACATTTGAGAGATGCTTTGATAAACAGTGGAAATGGTGCAATAAAAAAACTGAAGTACACAAAAATGACTAAACTTCCAAAAAGATATAAAAACCAAAAGTAAAAGTTTATGCTTTTGTAAATTTAAACGTTGCATAAATTATTAAAAAGTATTGGTATGCTTTTCAAAAGACACCCAAACACAGAAAAAAAAATAGCATTAAAGATCAACAAAATAACAGTATTTCGCAATAACATGTTTTTTTTTAATTTACAGCCCCCAGTATGCAAAAAAGGCAGTGATATAAGAAGCCAGCATTGGCAAAATGATGTTTAAATTCAAGACTACCTTTTTGGAACTGGATCACAGTGCAATACATTGTTTCGTATCATAGCGGATAAATGTAGCCTCGCGAAAAGTTAATATGCTTTAAAAATCAAAATCCAAAGTATTGTAGTCTAAAAAAGAAACAATAACAAACACATTGCACAACAGTTATTCAGTTTAAAAATGAAGTAAGCACAATAAAAAGTTACTTATATGAAAGATTAAAAGTCAACGCAAACTAAAAGTTAATATGCTTTAAAAATCAAAATCTTTGTATAAAGTCGGTGTTGGTCTAACTACATTAAAGCAACAACGCAGTAAAATGACGACAATGTTATGCAAACATGACTGATATTTTCGTGAGGCAAAATATAGCAGTGTAATCTAAAGTGAGAAGCCGATACTAAACAAAAGCATAAAAACAGCATTTGTTTTAGTCGTATAACAAAACATTGTGGGGCGTACGTGAAAAGAGGCCGTTATAGCAAAATGCCATAATTTTGTTATTATTTAATGAACTTTTTTGTTTGTTTCTGTGTTTGAGTGTCTTTTGGAAAGAATAGCAATATTTAATTTTGATAATTTATGCAATATAAAAATTTACAAAAGCATCACCTGTTACTTTTGGTTTTTATATCTTTTTAGAAGTTTAGCGATTTTTGTGTACTTCAGTTTTCGTACAGCAACATTTCCATCGTTCATCAACGCATCTGAATCAGATGCGTCAAATGTGCATACTGTTCCACTCTTGAGTCATCTGATTTAGTCGTATGTACAACAACAAAAATGATAAAAATTAACTATACGAAAACCAAAGTACTATACAGAAACAAACAAAAGATTGCATAAATGAAACAAACCAGAAATTGCACAAAAGATCAAAATTAAATATCGCTAAACTTTGAAAAAAATATTCGAACTAAAAGTTAATATGCTTTAAAAATCAAAATCCAAAGTATTGTAGTCTAAAAAAGAAACAATAACAAACGTATTGCACAACCGTTATCCAGTTTAAAAAATGAAGTAAGCACAATAAAAAGATACTTATATAAAAGATTAAAAGTCAACGCTAACTAAAAGTTAAAAAGAAACAATAACAAACGTATTGCACAACAGTTATCCAGTTTCAAAAATAAAGTAAGCACAATAAAAAGATACTTATATAAAAGATTAGAAGTCAACGCTAACTAAAAGTTAAAAAGAAACAATAACAAACGTATTGCACAACAGTTATCCAGTTTCAAAAATAAAGTAAGCACAATAAAAAGATACTTATATAAAAGATTAAAAGTCAACGCTAACTAAAAGTTCACACGCTTTAAAAAAAGCAATACATTTTTTAAAGGATATGCAGTAATCGGGCGGCTACACGGCAACGGATACACACGCGCAGTAAATACGGATTCATTCAATACCGATTCATGACTGTTGCCATTCAGAAGAAAGATAATAATAATACAACATCGCATTAAATTAATTTTAAAATTTTCAAGACTAAATTTTAAAAATCGGGCTGGTCTATAAAATCGCAAAAAAATTCGTACTACATGTGTGCCAAATTTCATTAGTGTGAATGCCGTAAATTCGTCAGGGCACAACTTCGTGACACACACACAAAAAAAAACTTTACTTTATAATAGTAGAGACACTAGCAGACCCATGGATAGAACATGGACGAACCTTCCTTAATTGCTTATATCTATCGATGACAGTCTCCTTAATTAGATTTCTTTTAATAATGATATCAGAATTTGGTCAGTTTTCTTTTAATGACGAAAAATATCTACCATTCACACTCAAGTTAAGATCAATTTGACCAATGACATGCAAACCTGTTGATTGTATCGACGAGATATCTCGTCGTTAGCACATTTGGGCATATCTTGAATAACATGACATTGCGTCGAAACCACACAGAGGTTTAAAACCATTTCTAAAGAATATGTCATCCATATTAACATAAATGGATTTCATACATTTCAATTGAATTAAATTATCCAAAAATATGTAACGGTACTCTGTTCATTTCTGAAAATAAGGGGGATTTTCCGTGATATACAAACACACCAGACGAAGATTTACCTACCACCTACTAAGATTTCAATTTTGCGTTCCAAATGCTTTTACTAGTGGTGTATATCGGAGGTGCCGTGAAAAGAGTTTTATCGCCCTTTTTGCAACGTTTGACGTTTAATATAATTGGTGTTGACCCATTAACTATCACATATCAATCCGGAATTTATAAAGAATGCTTATGAGTGAAGCGCTGAGATACGAAACGAAATCCAAGTCAATTTAACATCACGTGTAGAATAAATACAGGTTTTTTGGTATTTTTAAAATTGAATCAGAAGTTGTAAAAAACGGGATATGTTACAAAGCTCAAATTTTACAGGACAGATTAAAAGATGTACCACTTTAATTGCAGAGTTTATGTTTTACCTGTCAGAGTTCAACCCCCCCTCCCGCACAAAATTTCCAAAAATTCGCACGTCTTTTTACATATTTTACGTAGTATTAGACTGAAATTGCTAGGAAAAGTATAGAAAACAATATCGTGAACAAAGTTATTTATTTTTAGTTATAAAACTTCACAAATACTTTCATGACAGTATAAAAACAAAGTTTTTGTTATGAAAAAGTTAAAAATGGGCGACAAATGGAAAAAAAATATCAGCCCCACTATCACTGACTTCTGCACTGGTGGTTGGAAACTGCATTATAGACGAGTAAAAGTTCATATGTTGCTCCGGGATGTACTGGGGGCATTTTCCAACATCAGCGATTTTTTTTTTATTGATTGGGACTGGTGATGAATGCGATGCGATAAATGCTTAAAAAAGCTGAGAATATTTTGAGAAAAAAAAATGCGATAGTTACAAACACAACTTTATTGAAAAGAGATCTGCGAGATACTACACAGACTACGTCCATTCTGCGAGTACGAGAACTCTGTTGTTGATGTATTCTAGGCAATGAACATCGATTGATGACATTGCATGAAATCTGATACGATTAAGAACATGACATATTGGGTGCGATCACATAAAAGAACATTAATTAAATACAATTATTTAAGAATTTGGAATGAGGCGTTAACTGGGACATTTTCTGTCCTGCATTCTGGTTGGTCTGGCAATTCAGTGAAAAGAACGTTTGATTTCTTCAGCGTGAAAGTTTTCCTACTTAGGTCGATGTTGTGATGATGCTTCAGTAGGTCGATGCTGTAACTTTATTTGGCTCGTTGATGATAATGTGGTGGGCTGAAGATATAATTGAAGACTACTTTGTTCTCTTTACTTACATGCTTGCCATAACTTTCATCAGAAATGCATATCTTATAAAATGAAGGACACCAATTTTTAAAATCCTTTACATCTTCGGTAGTAACTTTTATAACATTAAATCTAGCGGTATTGCTTGATTTTCTCATGAGTTCCTCATATTCGTCAGGTGACTAGATCCGATCAGCTTTAGGAATTAGAATTTTATCCATCCCAAAGTCCTTGTCGCAGAGGAGAAAGGAGTGACCCTAATAAGGATAATGATTTAAACTTTTTCAATCGCTTATAATTCAACTAAGGCTATACATATTCTCAGCAAAGAATGATTTTCGTTTCGTCCCCTATCAGAAAAGAGAAACAGATTTGTATGTTATTATATTTAGCTGGTCCAGAAAGGTAAGTACAGTTTGCGCATATATCCCGCGCATGCGTAGTTAAATCCTTCAACTCCAGAACGATTTAGCCCAGCCATTTTGTTTGGTTACGTTAATATTTGAAGTCATTGTTTGTCGGTAATCATGTTTAAAACAATCGATCGGCCCGCCAGCTGTGAAATAAGAGCCGTTATCAAGTTTTTGAATGCAAGAAATGTTCGACCTTGTGAAATAGGTGAGATAGGTGAGACTTACTGAGAGAACGAGATGAGTGAAGGTATGGTGCAAAAATGGTTTAGGATGTTAAACGAAGGAAGGGAAAATGTTTACGAGAAGTGCAGTGGACGCCCGTCGTTGATCACCGAAGGATTGGTACGCTGCATCGACGAAAAAGTTCGTTCCAATAGGAAATTCACAATTTTTGATTGGTCGATGAATTTCAAAACATTTCCCTATCTTTATTACACAAAATTGTGACTGAACAATTTCACTATAAAAAATTGTATTCACGATTTGTACCGAAAACAATAACGGACGTTCTAAACGGAAATGCATGGCAGTAGCATTGGAGTTTTTGCAGCGTTATGCGACCGAAGGAAATAATTTTTTGAAAAGGACTGTCACAAGAGATGAAACATGGATTTGTTACGAAACCCAAGAAGGCAAAGCCACCTCTTCTTCAAGAAAATCATGCGCACCGTGTTTTGGGACTGTAAAGGAATTTCGTTAGTTATTTTCACAGCTGGCGGGATGATCGATTGTTTTAATCATGATTACCGACAAACAATGACTTCACATATTAAAATAACCAAACAAAATGGCTGGGCTAATTCGTTCTCGAGTTGAAGGATGTAACTACGCATGCGAGACCTTCATGCTGTCAGATGTGCAACAACATGACAGTACTTACGGTACTTACTTTCTGGACCTGCTAAATACAATGCATACTAGAAACAAATACCTTTTTGCACAATTTACTGTTAAACCTTTTACCCTGACACTGTGCGAGAAATGTTTTTGTTTTTTAAGTCTCTGGCTAGCATAGATTCGTCTGTAGAGAGACGCGTGCCTGTATCACTTCTCCTTCTACGAGTAACATCTATTTTTTATATGTAAGTGAAGTAAAAATAAATCTCTGTGTATCTTTATTAAGCAATTCGTTAAAATCGGTAGTTATTAGTGAAAAATCTTCCTCCGCGAGCTTCGAGAAACAAGCATGTTCGGCCACACAGTCAGTGCCTGTCGATCTGGCAGTTACAGCATTATCTGCGTTGAAAAAACAGCCCATTTAGATTTTACAATAAGCCATGAACGCTTTCAATTGATACTCATTGAAAATATTTACTTACCAGCATGGCTTTCGTAGCTTGTTCGTTTAGTCCTTGCTTTCAATAAAACATTTCTTTTGATAAATTCTCGATTGGTTTTCTCTTTCTGACACGTCCATCAATCTCATTGCCTTCAGAAGATTCTGATTTCATTATACATAAACTTTCAAAAGCACGACACTTTTAACCTAACTGTTCCAACCCAAAAAATCAATACGCAAACGTTTTTGCACGAAAAGATATGTCGAGGGCTCAATTGGCAGGCATTTGTGGAAAAAATGCCACATATCCCCTTCTTACAACTACCGTTTCAATTAACGTCACACTGGAGCACCACAACGAGTTATTGGTAACGAACTCTCCAAGGGAAAGATCCGAGGACAACACCACGTCATTTTGAACCACTGTCAGATGACACACCTGAGCTGACACCCTACTCTCCAAACGTCCACACCAAGACAACGTGAGGACATTTGGGGCCACGACAGAGTCAACGTGTACCAGCCCGCTCTGTAAACGACGGTCTTGGGTTGGACTCGAACTCGTTACCCTCCGGTTGCTAGTCCGTTGCTCTTTTAACCGGGATACCACGACCCAATTAAGTACAGGAAAGACGTATCACCGCAGATATGACACCTCTGCCCGTATTTTAGTTCTACAGGAAAGGAAAAGAACCCCTCATAGGAAATCTCTTCACCAGTTCAGGGCTTCTTTCAGAAGTCAATGGGGCTGTCCGGTTAAAGATATAAATAGGGAAATGACTCTATCCGTCCTCCGCTTTACAGACAATTTGGGTTCATGTAAGGTTGACCTGAAGTACACTTACCACCTGTCACGCACGTGGGAGACAACTTGCCAGTCTGCAGTAGGAGAGCGATGTCTACTTTTCGGTTTCACATCCCGAAAAACGAATCTCGAAAGAAATTTGCCGATACCTCTGCCACATTTCCCTCGGGGTCTTCCCTCCATCCCTAGTGACTTCAGCTAGTCGGAGCAACTAAGAAGCCCCCCCCCCCAACCCTCCTGGTGGTTATATTGACGAGGCACCTCGTCATCTAAGAAAACTGATCACATCTTAATCTCGTTATCATCAAAAAGCGACACATTCATCATTCGGAATTCAATCGGTATTTTAATGACGAGGTCACATTAGAAAACTGACCAAATCTTGACGGACTTGATAACTCCTCGTTGGCAAAATTGATCAGATAGTGTTGGACGGGATATGTATCTCTTGGGTTAGAGGTCACTAAAATAGTGATGGAAACGAAGTAGCAGATCATTTTGCAAGAAGTGCCACTGGTAATGAGTCCATCCGCCTGCATCCCCTCCCTCTTCCGGCGTCTCATCTGAAGAGGTCGCTCAAATTAGCATCAATTAACAGCTCAGAGAGATGGCTAAACTCCACAAAAGGTCGGAGAACATTCAGGTTTTTCCCCTAGGTCTGTACGAAGCGCCACATCACCCCAGAGCTCACGTACTTTTACACGGGCCACGGCCCGTTTCTGCAGTGTTTATTTCCGATGAATATCATTTGTAGTGAGTGGCATGGAAGCTGACCCGGACCACTATGTTACTATTTGCCCTATCACATCTCATGTACACATGTAGGAACCATGAACTCAGTACTACGACGTCTGACTTAAACGCGCTTGGCTGTTCATCCCTTGCAACAAAGAAAAATCATACAAATCGTGCGATGTGTGGTCTCCAGTGAGTTTGAACTAGTGATGCGACATCGACCGCAAAACATCAATGTTCAAAATTAAAACATCTATGTTTTTAAAATTCAGTGTATTTAAACTTTTTTCCCCATTTCTTAAAATTGGTTTAGCAACTATTGATGCGACAACGACAGCAAAACACCGATGTTCAAAATTAAGACATCGATGCTGATAATATATCGCCTTCAAACCATCGATGTTTTTAAAATTCAGAGTATTTAAACTTTTCCCCTCATTTTTTTAAAACTGGTTTAACAACTAGAAATGCGACATAGGCTCCAATACATCGATGTTTTTTTTAATAAAACATCAATGTTTTGAAAACACCGACATCGATGTCGCATCCCTACTTTTCCAGCTGATTATGAAAATTATGCTACTTGGTTATTTAAAAAAAATTTATAACGGTGCTTTTTTCATTTAAAAATCGACAAGTATAAACATCGACAGGTATAAACATCCATGTTATAAAAAAATCGACTCCAATACATCGAGGTTTTTTAAAAAACACCGATGTTTTGAAAACATAGACATCGATGTCGCATCCCTAGTTTGAACTCAAGCAGGCGGTTTAAATTCACTTTTTGATTACGACACTTTAATTGCCTCCTTAACCAAGCAGAAATTTGTTTTTAGAGCAGCACCTGCGTGTGCATTTCATAGCTCAAAATTTCTGTTCTGCATCACACAGATAATTTTTTATTTTCTCGTTTGGTCACCTTTCACGTTATGTGAAATTTTATTTACCGTAAAACCTTCTTAGGGTATGTATCCCATGATGGAGTTAAGTTAAATTGGACGAGATATCTCGTCGAAACCACTTGGTTAACACTCATGGTGGTTGTCTATTGAGGTACCTAGTCATTAGAAAACTGACCAAATCTTGACGGTCATGTTATCTCGTCATTAAAAAAAACTGACCAGATCTTAATCTCGTCATCATAAAAATCGCCAATATCTTGATGACGAGGTATCTAGTCATTAGGAAAATTAGTTAGATCTTGATGGACGAGATATCGTGTCGAAACCAATTGTAGGGTTAGATATTATTAAAGTTACTGTTTTGAATCACGTTATTGTATCCAACGGTGTGCTAGTGTAATTACTCAGCAAGTATGTTGCCCCCATTATGTATACCTCTTCATCTCTAAAACAAATTTCTCAGTACCCTGAAATCTAGAAAAGGAAATAAAAAAGCATTTTTTTTTCACCAAGTTTATTTGTTCAGTAAAAAGAAATATTTTACGTAAGTTACACATACAGTCTTACACAGTAGTTTCTCCAGCTCTGAAACAATTACAGGACACACTAAATAAGCGTTTTTTTCGTGGGAAAATTGTTGACAATTGTTATAGGGCACATACATACAGAGGGATGGCAGTAAAATACTAGAAACGTACGAGAATAGTTTCATTCAAAGGATACTCAGGTGTGAAAAAGCGGAGTTGATTATATCTTGTTTAAAATTTTGTTGTACATTGCATGAAAACTTTGCTTCACTTCGGGACAGAGTTGAGTTGTTTGAAGGACATATACATCGGGACAGAGTTGAGAGAAACTTCGTTTCACTTCGAGAATGAGTGTGGAAACTGGATTTTCAAGTTATTTCATATTACTTTAGTGTTCATATTTACAACGAATCGAAACGTTTTTTTTTTAAATTTCCCAATAAAAATTTATGTACCAAAGAAGGCTTTTTCTTTCCAATTAGTAATTGGTGTTCAAATAAGGTGATCAGCTCTCCATTTTTAAGATTTTTTCAATTATTTTTGTACTCCGAGATGTTTTTAAAATAGTTTATCTCTTCACGTAGTTTTATTTTCTCGAATTAAGTAATGTTCAAACTTAATTTTGCAACAAAGAATTGCGAATCTTCAGGAGTACATTGCGGAATCTTTTCGGTTTCATTACTTTGAAGATCAGGAGAGACATTACTTTTAACAAAACGTTTTTCGCAACCTCCACCTTTACAAAACTGATTCGCCCTTTCTAGTTTTTTCTATTGATTTTAACGCATTCTTTTTCCAGGAACTGTAAATTGCTTTTTTTTTCTACTAAACCTTTTTAAAAAATTTCCTTAACTTAAACCTTTAAAAACACGTCTGCTGCAAATCGATTCAGGTATAACACCAGAAATTGTAAAATATTTTTCGTAAAACCTAAAAAACAGGATGTGGATGTAATAGTTCAGCTATAAATATATTTTGAAACTAATTCTTCCTCGGAGGATGATATATTTTTTAATGATTTCAATAAGTAATTTGCCTTAGTGAAGTGGTTTGTTTCATCTCTTATCTAACTATATTTGTGCATGTCTTTTATCTTGCATTTTTGGATCAAACATTTTTTGTTCCTCTGTAATTGAATACTTTTCAGAAGAGAAATAACGAATAATGAAATAAGAATTTGTCCTTTATTTATTTTACGCAGTTCTTATTTATTTTAATTTTTACAACTCTGCATCAAGTTTTTTTTATGGATCTTAGGGGAATTTCGTTGACATGAATTATTTGTGTTTTTTTATTTATTTGAAGAGTGGATTGTTTCAAAGCGTGCGTAACTATATGTAACCCATTTAACGATGTAAAAAAACAAGATATACTCTTTTCACACCAATTTTTTTTCTTTTAAACGATCTGAAATTAATTGAAAAGTAAACTCTATTTTCCGTACACTTTTTACTACACTTTATTGTCTGAAATTTCAATTCTGTTGCACAATTGTAATAAATTTATAAATGACTGCACATTTTTTACTTGCATTAAACAAAATTATTTTTCTCATAGGAAAGTACTTTCTTAGTAGTACAAAAAAGTACTACTTATAATTTTCTCATTAAGAATTCAATGCCAGGAGTAAGGAGCACACATCTTAGGATGTTTGTCCTCTACTTCCCTTCCTTTAACATAATAATTAAATTTTCTGAAAAGTGTGTTTTCGTATATAATCTTTATGACTATTAAGAATCAATTCAAATGAACCTATATAGCAATTCAAAATGAAATCTATTAGTATTATTTAAAAACACGTAATATGGTTGCTTTTTTTAAAGTTTTATAGCTTAAGGCCATATTTGGTAAAACACACACGAAAAACAGATGGTAGTTTGTAAACTCATCATAAAATACATATGAAGAAAACTTGCGAATTTTGGAATACTCTCACATTAAACCCTCTGAAGTATTCACACGTATATATCCGTTGTGAAACTTGTTTCATGACTCCTAATTTGTTTTGACCGTCTTGACCCATAGAATCTAAGGATTCTTTCACGTGACGCTCAAAGGGTTAAATATACATTCCCTCTTCTAGATTTGTAAATTCATATATTAAGTATGTTTGGATATAGACTAAATCTTTAAGCAATACAACTTCTAAAATATGCATTTTGTTCTTTATGAAATAACTATGAATGGTTTTGAAAATCTTAAATTACTTATAAGACCATGGAAGACATTTGTTGTGATAAGTTATAACTCGTATAAAGTATGAACAATGAATATACGTTTGATTATCATGTGAATCAGTAGGACAACGAATGAACGTATACAAGGGACAATTTCACAGTGGAATGCAAAATAATTATAAATATCTTATAAAATCTTTGGAACACACTCGAGACAAATAAATAACAATAAATAATATCAACATGTAACAGTTCTATACAATAAATACTGAGACAAACATTGTTTGGAAAATAATCAACTTCATAAAATAAGACTAGTGAAAATGCACTACAGTCTCTGTAGAGTGTTTACCAGTTATTTCGTATAACCCGTATTAATATGAAAGCTTCCTAGCAACATACGACTTTTTTTTAAAATTGATATGAATCATGAAAAAAACATTTGTTTGGATGAATAATAATATAGTTTTCAAGCAGGAAAATGTTGTTTCCTTGAAGCGAATTGCCTTTAGTCGACACAAATTAGCGATGGACTAGTACTGTAGCAAAACGTCCGCCATTACGATGTTAAAGTATTCAATGTGAAAGTCAGAAGAGAAAAAAAAATTTTTGACTTGAAAATAAACGCAAAGGCAAAGTGAATGTTATGTATTGTATTTCTTGTGTGTGGATTCTTTTTAAAAATGTTATTGTGATTTATTAATTATCGTTACTCAACAACAACAACAAAAAAAAACATTCGTTACCTTCCAACAATTTACTATTTTATGATTTTCTCAAGCTCATTGAGTTAAATGGGCGAATGAACGTGCCATGACTAATAATGTCCTTTGCATAAAAATTCATTCAATTAGAAAATGACACTGTTAAAAATTGGAATGTGGCATATTCGAGACTACAGTGATGCATTTGGGTTTCTTACGGACAATTACCAGGCTTAAATAATAATATGCCGCATTCGTTCCTTCATAACATACAGAAAGGAAGGAAGCTAGTATAAGAACACATTCTTTCACATTCGATAGGTTTAACATGGTAGAGACGACATCAGAGTGTATTAATTTATATGCGTTGCACTTAAAATTGCGTCAGTTAAGTATCATTTTAGTTACCGGGTAGATTTTAATTTTGTTCCATGTTAAGAAATTCTTGTGTTCCCGCTAAGTACACGATGGTTGGATAGTGAAGAATTAAAAAATGTTAAATTATGCTATTACTTAAGTTATTTTTGTGTCTGACTTTGTTGTTTTAGCAGGACTATCCATGGAAATGGTAAGTTTCGTGGAATATTCATAGAAAACTTGAAGTATACTGATATACGAATACAATAATGAAAGCCCAAGCCTCGTGTTTTAACGGGTAAAGAAATACTTTTCAAAATATGCTAAAATATTTCATTTTATATGTTTCTGGCAAAATTTAAATGCATTTTTAAGATAGTTTTATACATTATGAAATGGTATTTTATGAATACGCATAAAATTTAAATTTTAAAGAAAATTCTAAATAGGGTATACAATGATGAACGTTATCACTTAATTTAGACCAATGTTTAAAATATTTAGACTTGAATTTCATAGCTATTTCCGACTCGAAACTTTTTAATCCTGTAAAACTAAGTGAGTGAAAAGAATAGGTATTTAATTTTCTGAACAAAATTTTTAAGGTATAGGACATACATGCAACTGCCTGTAGATTTTAGCTGTTTAATTGACATATAATTTATTGGAGCAGTGCTATGTGCGAAAGTGACTTGTGCGCGAAAACTCCACTTCTCTAATCTTCCATAGTATTTATTTGATTAATGACTTCTTTTAAAGGCACTTAAGATTATAAATAAAAAATGACTGTTGAAAATTTAAGCATCTCGATTTAATAAACGTTTAGGATAGGTTTTATTTTTTGCTGTTATTATATTATATTACCCAAAGGAAAATATTTTTTTCTAAAACATTCTTAATGGATCGAAAATTATTTATAATTGTGTTCATAGTTTTACAAATTCAGACAAAAACTAATTTAAAACTTCTATATTTGGTTGTATAAATCTTTAGAGGATATTTATAAAATTTGTATAAGATAAAACGGATCAGAAACAGCATTCTAATCCCTTTAGTCCAAGTGAGCGAATCTACGAAACATCCGTCTTATTTTCCAATTTATTTAGACGGATTAGATTTCAATAAAACTATATTTTTGCATTAACTGGATGAAAATAATTGTAAAACTTGTGATTATATAAGCAACATTTACAAAATTAATTTATAACTGAATTTATTTAAACAAAGCCTCTTAGAACTAATATTTCATGGAATTTTAATCGTATTATTCCGGGTAAATATGGTCATTAAACTATCGGAACTTAAATTCCTTTAAAAAATTTTAATTTAATTTATCTCTTGTATATTTTATGACAGCATTGCTTGCATGAAACAGAATAAATGCATTATTTGTATCTGTGCTTCAGATTGCTTACTATAATGCTCTTAAGAAACATAGTTTATTGTCTTTTGGATGCGCCTTCATTGTATTCACTTTTATTTTCGCATAATGATGATAATAGTTAAGGCTTCGGACAGCCTAATAATAAGCAACTTTTGAAATTTTTCAGGATAATAATTTTGAAGTTTTCAAAAAAATCTAAAATTTATGATTTATCTATCTACTATTTAACAGAACTACTACTATCTATCTACTATTAACGGAAATTATTTTGATCCTCTAGATTATTTTGTTTTAATTTTTTTCATTGCGGAAATATATTTCTGTGGTTTATCAGTATACAGCCCGGAGCCTTTCAATTATACAAAACTAACAATCTTTTTAATAAGATTGCAAATAACAACATAAAGATTATTTATCGTGTAAAGATTATATACTTTGAAAAGTTAATAACATTCATGAACAAGTTTCCCAACAAAGCTTTCAGATGCTGACTTTGTAAAACTGATCAACAAAATGCATTCAAACGGAATCATCAAATCTGTCAACATCTTTTAAGACAGTCAGCTAACTTTTTTTCGTCTTTTTCTTCCGAGTCTATACATAGAAAAAGTGCATAACTATCACTCTACAACATCTATTTATACAACCGGAATAGTCGATCAGAATAATGATAAAGCATGTAAAAAAATCAGCGCTTTCAACAAATAACATTCATCACATATTCAAATTTGATGAAAGAACATCACTAAATATGTAGGAGTATTGCCATTTACACGTTTAACATCGGATCTATTTCTAACACATTTTCTTGAAGATTTAGGTATACGAAGGGTTTCTGAACTAGAGATACAGAAACGGTACCTTTGCAAGAAGTGTTCATTTCTCCCTCTTTTTGTCATTCACATTTGTCTCCCTCATTCACAAGTTACTGAAGATTTCCAACTACAAAATCTCTTCGATTATTTGTATTTGCATTTACGATTTTCTAATATTTTACTGTTACTTATCAGCACATGCCGATTTCTGTAGTTTTATAGGTCTTGTTGGGGATCGAAATGATATGAACGCATGACTGATCATTGGTCGCTATACCACATGATGTATCACAATAAATTTTGTTTGATAAATGCATTATTCAAGGGACAGCGTATTGAAGCATAAAAAAAATACAGGAGATATTTCACACTAGCATACCAGAAACCATAACAGTTCCGCTTTTCTCAGTCTTTTGGCTTTTACTAAAAAATAATGCATCATTGTTATTTACAATACATTAGTGCAATTGATAATACTATTGCAATTTAAGTTGTTTTACAACAATGCAAGTGTTGAACAAATTTGTGCGGTGCACATTACCTACATTTGTATTTCAATATAAATTTCACCCATATTCATATCCTTTTGTATCAATATCATTTAGAATAGTTAATTAAATAAATAAAGATAAAGATATGTGCTTTAAAAGATATGTAAGACAGAACATGAATTTTATATGTTTGCACCAACTAGTTTACTAAAATAATAATAATAATAATAATAAAAAAAACGATTTCTGATACGTTAAATTATATTTTATGTGATACGTTTCTTATTTTAGATTAATAAAAATATTTGGTACATTTATAAACTTGAAAAACATTCTTCATAAATCAAATACATTTCATTTGCAATCTTTTAATGTTTTTTTTATCTCAAATTACGAAATTTATTGAAAATATATGTCTTAACTATTATAACAATAAAACTTTTAAAATTTGCCTAAATTAATGTTCGTTTTAGCATTTTAAAAATGTGTTTTTCCAACATATTTTAGTTTTATTTTATGAATTCTTAGTCGAATTACGATTTAAAACACCCAAGTGATAAAATGAAGAAAATATACGTTTTTAACTATAGAAAATAATTTGGATTTTCTTTTCTCTGCTTAAATAAAAAAATATTAATTTGCCTTTAAAATTTTTTATTGTGATTATTTGTATTGTAAGAATAGTTTTGTAGATTTATAAATCTGCTTTTTAAAGTAAATGCTGTACAAATGACATGAGCATAGATAATTTTTAACAATAAAATCTTATAAATGTAATTATTAAACGTACAATGACTAAAATCTTATCTAAATTTTAGATGGTTTATAGCTTTCACTGTCAGTTTTTGGATTAGCATTAGTGCATTCAATTTTTACAAACTTATGTTCTCTAACGTTCCCTTTAAGTAAATACATTACATATTTAAAGAGGGAAGTGTTCCTGTCTTTCACTCTGAGAAAGAAAATGCAAAGTACATTTAGCTTAGAAATCTGAAAAACACCTACTAACTATAACGGTTTTCAAAATATTTTGTTTCATCTTTCAATTTTAATTTAAAAATTTGATCTATAATAATGTTACGTAAACGTCAGATATAGATTCGCGTAAAATTAAACAGTCCCAATTATGGAGATGGATTTTTCAGGGAGAAAAAAATTAATTATAAAAGAGAATATCTCAGATAATTTGGACATGAATGTTCGTTTTGTATAGATTATTTTTGAAATGTGCAAAATAACTTTCAGAAACCAGAATATGCTACATGAGTTGCAAATACTTAAGTCTATAGCAACTAAGGGTTTGTAAACATACAGCTTCTTTAGAAAAGAATAAAGAATATGAATTATTTACCATACTACTGATGAACACTATTGCTTTACTAACTTGTTTGATATCATGAAAGACCAACTGCGTTTTGTTCATCACACAACGGTCATTTTCTGAATTACGAGGGATAACCGTGGATATATTGGAAATGTCAGTCAGAAGTTCGGAGTGTAAATTTACGCTGATAGTGTATATATATATGGAAGACAGATAATAGGAGTGCATGTTTTAGAACATATCATCTTTAAATTTACGCTGATAGTGTAAATATATATGGAAGACAGATCGGTTGGATTTCAATGTTTTAAGAACAGATCTCCTTTGGCTATACTTGGCATAGTAAATATGGAAGACATCATTTCCTCTTTGGAATCAAGTATGAAAGACTGGAGGATCGTTTCACGCCTGTGTTTAATTTGCTTATAAGTTAAGAAGATATAGAAGGCTCAGACCACTCTGGTCAATGACCACATTTGAATTAAATATGGAAGACTCGAGTATGTAGAGTTCAGTGTGCTGGAGCATGTGCACAATGTTGACCACAATTCACGTTATCTATCACAAAATTCTTTCCTGGAAGACATTTAGAAGGAAATTCATAAAAATTTCATTTCTAACTATGTATTGCACATTCATCATGGGCAGAAGAAACTAACATTTTCGTAATCTTGGAATGTGCACATTTCCCTAAAAGTTACAAGGAGACATTATCACATATTGATGTTCAAGTCCTGTTTCAAAGTAGCAACTAATGTTGGAAAATAATTATTTTGTTCGAGTAAAACGATTGCACACAATTATGAATATCCTTTTCCTATTTCCTCTTCTTTAGACACTGCACACAATATTTTCAAATTAGAGAAAAGTTGTATGCATTAAATTTAGTACTAAGTAAAAAATATAACGTTTTTGTAATCTCTCATATGCTTAATTACGACACATTGAATTTTTTTTGACTCGGAGGTCGCCTTTAATCCTATTAAAAAGCAATTTGAGATCCATCATTGCACATCATGGAAGACGCGATTCGTGAGAGAAGTGGAAGACTTTTATCACGTTGATTCTTCACATCTTGTAGCACCACACCCAAGACTAGAAAACTATTCATATTTTGGATATGCTCAAGAAATTAAGTACGAAAAATTTCTTCTATGTCTACTCAATACAACGTCGGCATCGACAAATACAAGGAAAGATTGGCAGCAATTTTAGGTTAATTGTATCCAACTCTCTTCGGCTCTTCATTTTGGGATTTCATTCCTTTAAAGTATCTAAACATCCATATAAATCTAGTCTGAACTAAAATATAATTTTGAATCGAATTCAAGTCGGCCTGATGTTAGGGTATGGTAGGGGGATGTGATACGCAGCTACCAGGGCTTTTGCTGAAGAATAGATTCCTATAACTCCACAGAACACACCGAGGGCTATGATGGACGATTCCCAGGCCACTCCCCATCGAGTCATGTCGTTTCGTTTGAGTTTCATGTGGAAGTAGCAAGGCCATACGAAGGACAACATGGTGCCCGTGAAACTTCCTATTAGTCCCATCAGGAGAGCGAAGTGTGGAATCGTGATGGCGAGCAGCATGGTGAAGATGACCAGCATGACTCGGAGGGCGACGGCCCATATCCGGAGCTCGCCGTCCTGAGCCAAGCACGACGGGAACTTGGTCTTGGGTTGGCCCTGGAACAACGCCGACTCGAGCAGATTGGCGGCGGCGAAATAAGGGAGCGGGTACGAAAGGAGTGCCTTGATGACGAGGATCAGATTGACGATGATCTTGAATCCTTTGGTCGGCAGGTTGTTGGTTATGACCTCCTGCGTCTCCTCGCCGAAGGTGAGGAACGCCAGCCATGCGAACCCCGCCTTGAAGACGGCGGCCGCGATGTGGCTCCAGTCGAGCATGCAGTGGAACTTGGAGCGGTCTTTCATGTTGCCCTCCAGGCTGGGCAAGAAGATCTGGGAGGTGTAGCTGAAGACGACGATGCCGAGGGTGACCGGGAACATGGACCCGTCGATGGTCAGCGTCACTTTGGACCACTGCCACTCGGGGGCCTTGATCAGGCAGAAACCCAAAATGATGACGTTTATGAGGACGTGAGCCATGGTGCACCAGAAACTCAGCCACGAGACGGCGGTCAGTTTCTTGAGGAAGGCGCAGGGGAGGAGAAACATGGTGGATATCATCATCCACGATCTCTGGTCGATGGGGCCTTCCGGGAACGAGCCGATCATTAGGTCGCCGCAGAGGACCACGTACAGGATGCAGGTCATGAGGAGCTCGATGATCTGAGCCAGGTTCACCATCTTGCCACCGTACTTCTCGCCCAGGCAGCTCTGGGCGATGTCCACGTAGCTGTCGCGGACCCGCTCCAGCTCGCCCTTGTCGTTCAGTTCGTAGAGGCAGGCGACCAGGATCTTCCCCGTGTGGCAGCAGATGTAGGCGACGAAGGCCAACGAAAACACTGCCCAGTAGCCGCCGTACAGCACAGCGTACGGCAAACTCACTATGAACATACCCTGTCAAATACAAAGAGACGTTGTTAGAGGACAGACAAGTATGGAGTTGTGCTTAGCCCTAGAACCTATCTCGTCCAAGATCTCGTCAGTTTGCTAATGAATATGAAGGTCTAAACGGGACAAATAAATTACCCGATCTGGTGAGGATTTGGAACAGACTTACACTACATGGCAGTTTTCGATGTCCTCTATCACCAGGAGGGTTAAAGTGATAAAGGAATTTAAGGTATCAAAGCTTTTTCTATAATGACAGAGACTGACTTGATGAATTTCCAAGCCGAAATCCCATTGAAATATTTCTAAAAGTAAAACCTTGATTATCCGAGCTTCGATTAGCAGATGCTAGCGACGAAGGCAAATGAAAACACTGCCCTGTAGCTGCAGTAGAGTACAGCGTAGGGTAAACTCACTATGAACATTCCCAGTGAAATACAAAGACATTATTCGAGGCCAGTGACGATTTGGAACAGACTCTTGCACTACAGGGCTGTTTTCGATGCGATAAATCACCAGGACGGTTTGAGTGATAAATGAGTTTGAGATATCAAAGCTTTTGCTATAATAGCAAATACTGACTTGACAAAATTCCATGCCGTAATTCCATTGACATATTTATAACAACAGTTAAACCTTGATTATCCGTGCTCCGATTAGCAGATGCAGGTTACGTAGGCCAACGAAACAACTGCCCAATTACCACCGTAGAGGACAGCATTGGGCAAAGACACTATGAACATTCTCTGTGATACGGAGATTATTCAAGGTCAGCCATATTGTAGATAAGGTCACAGGGGCATTGGAAACTAGCGCCAATATACAGGTTGAAATTTCAGAAAAATATATATTATAATTTTATTATCCGAGATAGCCTTGGTCGACATTACCTCCAATGATCCAAAGTTCTTCTGTACATCCTATGGTACTTCAATGTTAATACATTTATACGGACAAATCTCCAAATTTGTAAACATAGCAAAACTAAAAGTAATCTTAAATTTAAAATATGAATTCTGATATTTTTCTCATTTGAAAATACATTTTCATTAATATAAATAAAACTAAGATCAATCTGGAATTCCAAAATAAGCAAATATGCTGCCGTAGAACTATCGTTAAATTCCATTAATGTTGACGATTTCCAAAGACATGGGATTGGAATACTGTTTCACAGAATTTAAACAGATCAGTAAAGAGAGTTATTTTTTTAAATAAATAACTTCTAAAAAGAATTTAACGTTACATTTATCAGAAATTATATTACTTATAATATTCATCAAAATATGTGTAGAATAATATTTGAGATGTTAGGAAAAATCTGTTTTGACCTTAAGTTATTATTGTGTGCTTTAGAATTACAGAATTATTCACAAAAATTTATTGCGTAATTACATGAATACATATGCTTTTTTGCATTATAACTTTTAATTCCTTACTTGAACGTAATATATTTTACCTTTCAGGTATTGAAATTATTTCGTGTCTATGTATGAAAGTTTTTAAACAGTATTTTTTTTTGTAACGTTGCGCGAACGTAACGAAGTGTAAAAAAGAGCTTTTACAACCTATTTATATGAATTACTCAAATAATTCATATCATAAGAAGCCTAAATTACCTGTTTGACAAGTACTTTCAATGTGGACAAAATTCCACTCTTTTTTTTGGGGTTCTCAAAATAAAAAACAATTTACTTAAAGACTTAAGGCAAAACAGTTTTAAGGATGATAAATAGGTATTTTGACTTAATCCCAGTAGTAATTTATCAAAAGTAAATGACCGCCATATTTGGTGAAAATTACTAAAGTATGCCTTGTTCTCATTAAATTTAATTGCTGACAGTTTAATCTGTATTTTTTAAGAGAGAGAGAGAGAGAGAGAGAGAGTTACAATTCTGTCCCCTTACATAGAATCCTCTTAAGATTTCTTTATTATCTTAAAAAGTACCACTTTAATTGCTTATATATCCCACGCACATATTCTTTACATTTATAAATAGGGTTGTTTAAAAATGTGTTAAATATGTGTCATCGTGAAAGTGATATGAATTTTGAAATTAGTCTTCGAAATACCTGAACTTTGATTTAAAAACCTTCATTAACAATAAGAACAAGATTTTTTTGATAGAATACAGCAATGATTATGTTTGAAATTTTTAACTGCTTAAAAATAAATTTTTAATCAAAATATTTGTTTTTTGAATTTTCTTCAAAAATTAATTTAGAAATTAAAAAATCGCTTTAATATGGTAAAAATTATGTACTTTTTTTTTCATAGGTTTTCCTAGAATTGAAAAAAAAAATTATTTCGACTATGAGAAAATTTTTTTTGAATGTCTTGTAAGGAACTATTAAGGAATTATGGATTACACGATCAAGTGTAGACAAAAAGTGATACTAACCCTCGAAGTAGTTTCGACGAGGTCTCGTTCGTAAAGAACTGAGAAATTTTGCTAATGATGAGATAGTTCGTCATCAAAAGAATGTCGATTTCTTTTATGATGACTTGATCAAGATCTGGTCAGATTCTTTCTAATAACGAGGTGTCTCGTCTATCAAGATCCTGTCTGTTTGGATAAACACGAAATCCCTCGTCGAGACACCAATCAGAGGGTTATATCAAATCAGTTCTCTTGTTCTATGAGCTATTGGTTCGTCGACTCTACCGGTTATTGAAAACATCGGCTCCATATTCGTAGTTCGAGTTGCCACACATTAAAAAATATGCAATTTACCATCGGATCAGTTTTTATTTCAGTAGTTGAATTAACGTCGCATTGGAGCAACACGACGGGCTACTTTGAGGGTTAATAAAGCTCTTTTTCTGAAGCTAATGCAGTATTCTTTTCGAGCTCGCATTAAAACGCTTCAAGCATTGGGATGTGCCTGGTAGGTTTTTATTTTCTAAATATTCACGAGGTTTGCATTTTCTAAAACAACGGTTACATTTCATTAATGGGAATCAAAACCACCAAATAAAGACTTACCTGGATGGCATTGGTGACATTCCATCCAGCTTGCCATTCGTCGATCTCGCATCCTTTTCCACCGAATTCACCCTCGAATTCACCTCCTCCTCCCCCCGACGATTTACGCACTGGAGCATCAGAATCGTAGTCTTCTGTTCCAGCAATTCTCTGTCCTGTCCCGCTGCCACCGTCTTCTTCCGTGTGTTTGTAAGACGCCATCTCCGTGTCGCTCTTGTTGTGGCCGTGCTTGGCGAAGTGGTCCAGCTCCGTCTTCTCGCCGCACGAGCCAGGGAAGTAGGACCTTATGTTCTGCCACATGCTGAAGATGTAATACGCCATGTTGACCTTGGGATGACCGAGTTGGCTTCAGCTGCTGCTGTTTCCAAATTGGCGAAATGTAGTTGATGATTCTTTTATTCTTCAGGCATGTTCAGGACTAGCTATACCATCAGTTCAACAAGTGTGTGTGTGTGTGGTGATTATTTTGTGCTGCTCCAGTTCAGTGGATTTTTGTATTCCTCAGTTCACATCCAGGACTAATCGCTGTCACTTCAACGACAAGTGTGTGTGGATTCTTGGTATTGTGGCAATTCAGTATCGATTATTTTATTCCTAAGGCCACATCCAGGACAAGTCACTGCCGGTTCAACAATAAGTATGTGTTGATTCTGTGTTGTATAAATTTAGTGTGAATTCTTTTATTCCTTAGGCCACATCCAGGACTAGTCACTGTCGGTTTAGCTGCCAGTTTAGGACAAGAAGAATGTAAATGAACATTAGAGCGCCAGTACTCAAAACCATCAATTGATAAAACGATCGGTACTTTTTAGCAGCTTTTGCTTTCTTGGGACAAGACTTGAACTTATTAGCTTTTAAATTGACCATTAGTGAAAGGCATTAATTTGATATTATTCTTGTAATATTTCGAGTAGCTTATAAATAAAACCTACACATAAAAATAGCATTTTTTGCCTTTATTTTTCAAAATAATTTTTGGTTTCTTTTTAAGATGTATGCTTTTGCAATAGCACAATTCATTTATTTGTATATGGATTATAGAAATTGCTCTATATGTGGAAGACTTTTCTTGGAAGACGTTGATTTCAACAACTTGGACTTTCAATATCTGTAGACATCCGTATTAAAAATATTTTTGCATAGTTGATGTTAAGTTGCAATACTGTGTCTATTTTCATAAATATTGAGAATACTTTTGTTTTTATTGATTACACCGCATATTCTAAGCATTCGTGGTTTCGAATGTTTAAATCTGATTTAGCTTTCAGGATATTTCTGAAACATGAATTCTATACTATATTCTGCATGTTCTTTTTGCTTCACGCTTAAAGATATCAGTTATAAGATTATCTTTATACTTTGCCTTGTAAATAATGTTATTGCTTGATGTGCTGACTTGGAAAATGGAAGACTTTTGACAGAATTTTTTCTGGGCAATCATTCAAACGAAGCTTTTTAGATACATAGAAGGTCTCTAGTATTTTTGTTTTATTTAAATGTTCACTTGAGCCTGTAAAAGAAAAGATTATTTATGCAATCTACGAAATTTTCTAAGAATTGATACTTTATGACTACTACTAGGTTTTTTCAGTTTCATGTAATTGTTTTATATTTTCCTTTTAAAGAAAATTTTGATTGTTACTTGAATTATACATAACAGATGTACAAAATGATCAGTGACCAAAGTAAAAAACTCAACTGCAGATCAAAATGGAAACACTATTCAAGACACTTTAGTGCAATCGAGTTTGGGAAAATAATTCTCATTGTCATTAAAAAAATATTTTATTCTTAGAACCGTCTCTTTCAAATATGATGAGTATTTTTTTGCCTTTCTGGATATGCTTTAGGATTTTTTAGATCAGTCACCGAGGCCCTACCTATTATAAATCCTAGAACCTACTAGTCAGCTTTCGTTTCCCAATAACATTAGTTAAAGAAAATTTTGAATCATTGTATGACAATTTTAGGAAACGTTTTAATTAATGGCATATAAGACATATGCATACTCTCAATTTTTCTATTAATTCCGGGTAACATTGGCCCATTTTAGAGACTTTTGTTTCTAAAAAAAACTAAAAATTATAGTTTACAATTATAAAATAAATGTTAAATTCTACATTTTATTGATAGTTGTGAAATTGTGTATTTAACAATATACCCCTTTATTAGAGTGTGGTATTTATATGTGATGAACAGGAATTATAATTTACTTACGAAAACGGAAGTTAGTTAACCTTTTAAACCCGAGTAGAGCTGGGTAATTCTGATAGTAATTAATATTAATTCTGAACGGTATTCTTAGTTTTAGGTTGTTGAGCAAATCGGTGCGAAAAATCAAAATAGCATTTGCTCGGTTCTTCCGAGGCAGCGATATTTTTTTTGTATTTATAGCAGTTTTGGTTCTAGAAAACGGATATGACAATTTTACCACCGCGAGGGGATATAGCATTTTCAACGAAATTTTTTTTTATCGCTTAAAATGTTTAATAATATTTTAGATTAGGTTATTTTAGGTTATTTTTTCTGCATGACAAACAACGAGAAGGACATGTATATTCTTCAAAGTGAAACCCTTAATAGATGTAACCTCTAATCGGATAATTTCATGTATTATTAGAACTCAGCATTGGGAAGACTGCCTTGATAGCATGTGAAAAATGCGAAGAAAAAAAAACCCGACTTATCAATACCATCGAGAATATCTATATAAATAAGAATGGAATGTTTGCACAGTGAATATTTTCAATCCACTTCAAGTTTTCTATATGTTATAGATTTTTCTGATGCCAAATACGTCTCTTGCACGTTCGGTGTCGGTCTTATTAATTTTCTTTTCAAAATAAAAACTTTCCAAATATTTGGGACAAATGATATTCTGCAACGTAACGAAAACTTGTGTTCGTTTGTCACACATACAGTAATATTTTTTTTTCCACGAGAAATTGATTTTGTGTTTTTATATTTTGTATAATTTTTAGTTGCAAGTTGTGGCAACTGTGCAAGATCTAAAGATAAAATAGAATTACAGTTTTATATCTCTAGAACAACTATTTTCCCCGACCACTGTTATTTCGTTTTAAATTCTGTTTTCTGTTTAAAATACTTATTATTTTTATAAATTGTTTTTCCTTTTCATCACACGCAACACCACCGCAGAGTATTTGATTTAAAGTGGCATGTGAGTTGGAATCGAGTAATTTTTATGTGGTATTTTGCCATTATTAAAAGAACGTTTATGTTAAAAATATCCGAACTAGGACGCACAAGTTATTTATCATAGCGACAGAAGGTCAAGGTGGCTTATTTTACGATTCGATTTACCATTAACAAAAATGGTAATAGATTATCTTTGTTTCGTCTGTACTGAAGATAATTAACTTTAAATGTTCTTTTATTATTGCACGTGCAACGAAACTGAATTTTCAAGAAAAAACGTGTTTGCTTTTAAAAACAATCTTAGTGTTCCTCATCTTCCCTTTCAAAATCGTCTTTAATAGTAGTTACCTTAGTGTCTGACACATTTCGTCAGCTTGTACCAGAAGCAGGGGTGAAATACATTGGCTCCGAAAAGTGTTCGTGCACTTTAAAAATTTGTAGAAAAGTAGTTGCAGCCTAATATTGAATTCGAATATAAAATCCAATTTTTTTCATGTCATCTCCATATAATTTAGAACAAAACCTGACATTTTAAAAAACAATATTGACTCCTTTTCTTTCTATAAAAATGAAAATGCAAAGAGGCAGAGAAAGAAAACGTCATAAAAGTGGTCGTACACCGAAACATTTTCAGATAAATTCATAAATAAAATCTATCACGTTTTTAAACATTTTGCATTGTGATGACATTTAAAAATCGTTTGGCTTTGATTTTTTTTGTTTACATCTCAATATTTTATTTAGTAGTTCAAAATAGCTCATAGTCGTAAGGAAACAACGAACAGCATTCGCAAATTGATTGTTTCCATCATACTAGTAGAAAATCAGTTTGGAATATAGCTAAATTAGTAAATTCATCCCTTTCTACAGTGCAGTATGTGATAAAACGTTTTAAAAAAGAAAATAGGATCGAAAACAAGGTAAGAAAAGGTCGTCCGGCAGAGTTAACTAAACGTGATCAAATATTTATAATTTGAAAATTTGTGAAAAGTACACGTTGAGTGCTGTAAAAATTTCTACACAATTTACTGAAACATTTTCAACTTCAAATGCATCTGAAACTGTTCGACAAGTGCTGATATCAGCTGGATTTCTTTGGGCGTTATGCCCGATGAAAATATTTTGTAAGCGCGACAAATAAACAGCTTAGGCTTTCCTTCGCAAAATCAATGATAAATAAGCCTGAAATATACTGGAATCATGTCTTATTTGCAGATGAAAGCAAATTTAACATTTTTGATTCTAATGGGCGTTTAGTTGTATGGAGAATAAAAATGAGGATCTTGATCCTAAAATCTTAGAACAGTAAAGTATGACGATGGAGATGTTTTTGTGTGGGGGTGTATGTCAGCATCAGGTCTATGTAATTTGGTGTTTATTGATGGTATAATGAATCTTGCTCTTTATTTAAATATTTTAATTGACCATTTAAAATAATCAGTCCAAAATTATGGTATTGGAAACAATTTTTTTTTATCAAGATAACGATCCCAAGCACACGGCTCTCAATGTTCGCCTCTAAAACTGTCCACAAGTTCTGTAAACACCACCTCAGTCGCCAGTTTTAAACTCAATAAAACACATTTGGAGTGAACTGGAGGTTAGAGTATGAAGACACGATATTAAAACAAAAAGCGGACATAAAACAGTAATGATTGAATAATGGAGGAACATTGATGCAGAAATTACAAAAAAAAAAGCTAAACTCTATTCCCAAACGTTTAAAAGGTGTTGTGGATATATGCTATAGGATATCCTACTAAGTACTAATTTACCGAAAAATTACAATATTTACTAATATGTAGATATATTTTTAAAGTGTACGAAGACTTTTGAAAGGTAACTTTTTTGTTATTTTTGATTATTGATTTTCCAAAAAATATGTTTTGTCATGTTTTAAAAATATTTTATGTAGTTTTGTTAAGAACAAGTTATAGGTATTATTTAAAAAATCCCATCATGAAATAAATTCATTCCCTAGACAATATATTTCAGGAACACATTCTCCACAAGTTTTACGAGAATCCATCAATAACTTTTTGTGTTATAACATTTGAAGTGAAGAAATAATGCATACAAATTAATTTAGAGTAAACCATAGTTTAAAGTGTATCGTTTGCGCTCTCTTGCTTTTACTGTTTGTGTAAACAATTTCGTTCTTCACTTCTCCATAAAAATGTCCTCAATATTTTCAAAAGAGAAACCTTTCTAAAATTATATTTAAAAAAAGTAAGTTTTAATTTTAAGTTTTGACAGGTTTTTGGTATTTTAACGACCATTTCCGGTGTTTTCCTTACCTACTTCCGGTTTTTTCCCGCCTTGATAAAAATCTTAATATCTCTCTGCAACTAAGTAACAGAAAAAGATCAAAAACCTTTTTGGAATTTTTGTCAAAAATGACATTAACTTGTTCGGATACCTTAAATGTCAATTATTTCTGGTGAACCTAATATCATCACACACGCTTAGAGACCTGAGGATGAATAAAACATACCACCGAGGCGGGACTTGTCTAGCCAGAATGTTAGAGCTTATTACACCTAAACGTTATTACATTTGTACATCGTTATAACAATTCAGTACTTGCACACATCTATACCTCTATTATACGATACATACAACATGTAAAAAAAAAGTTCATCTCTTGGAAATAATCTATTCCTGATGAGTCTATTAGTCTCACCATGCCAATAATTTTGATCCTCGAGCCTTTTTTACAAGCAACGTTCTGTAAGGGGCCATGTTGCTGTAAGGTGACATACTGTAAAGTAGTTGCAGAGGTGTGCCGATTTCAACAGAGGAGCAATTTTACAAATATTTCTGCTGAACCAGTGGTTCTCCAAACGTTCATCTAAAGACCCCCTTGAAAATTAAACATTTTTGCGGACCCCTTGAGAATATGCAGTTAGTTAGAGCACGTGAGACCTGTACAAAACAATAGAGATCCTCATATTTCACATCAATATCGTTAGTACAGTATTTGTATAGATGTCTCAAAAGGATTATAAAACGTAAGACCTCACATATAGGATTAGTGGTGGCAATTTAAAGTTCTTAAGTAAAATAAACTCTCACTATTTTAGTCTTATTTTTTTTTATTAAAATCAAAAGGCTCTTAACTTGCAAAATTATATATAATACTATAACATCAAAATATATACTTCAATATCAATGTGATCAATGAAGCTCCTTTTTAACAATTAGCTCAACACTGTTTGAATTTAAATATGATAAGTAGGGTAGGTTCTAGGCTCAATTTTTTTTCCCAAGTTAGTTCTTTGTAAGGTATAAAAAAATAAATTTTAGCTAAGAATAAATTAAAATAATAGCATTTTCAATTTTCGTTTATGGGTTTGTAAGTTCAATGATATGTCTCAATTTTTTCCAATTGTATTACATTCACAATCTATTATTTTGATATAATTAGCAATTAATATAGCTGTAAATAATACATTTTCTCAATTATTAATTATTTGAAATTATAATTTTTTTACATACTCAAAACAGATTTATTTAATTTTTCTTGGAGACAGGAAAATTTAATATGTCCGATTCTTCTTTGTAATTTAACATTACGATGTACGTTAATGGAAAAGGAAATTTACTTTAGTCTTGTAGTGAGGAAAGTTTATATTTTTTTAATTTATCTTCATACTTTCTTTAAAACAATATTCGTGATACTGTACTCAAAAATATAATATAAGAAAGAATTTTTTTAAGAATAAAAGACAGAACAAATAACTTAGGTGTTTAGTTACCCTGTAAAATATTTCATTAAATGTACTTTTATTTTTTTCCCATCAACATTTCATATTCTCCAACACATTCTCTAATTCTTTCGAATTCTCTAATTCTCCATTTCTTTCGAAATTCAGTAAAATAAAATTAGTAACATTGTTTTAGGGATGAAAAAAATATTGAGATGATCAAATCAGTACGATAAATTGTGCAAGGGATCGGTAATAAAAAAATGTGTTCAAAAAGGACATTTGTTGCATTAATACTTAAATTGCATGCATGTAATAAAGAAGCGAATGAACTAAAATAGTTTTCACGCAGACTAGGTGAAAGCAAGTTTAATTTCTGAAGACATCTAATATTTGTATTTACGCAAAAAATAATGATTTTTCTTTATGAAACCTATGACCTTATTTAGAAAAAGTATTCTGTATTCAGATACAATCTACAAGATTTATTCTAATTTTGATGTTAAATATGTCCATTCTTAATTTATTCGTCATAAATATTTTAAAAGTATATATATTCATAAAGTTATATTAAATTTGTAGAAATGCATGATTTCCCTAAGAATAGTTAGGAAAATTCAAAGATGTATTAGTGTTTAAACATGAATTAGTTATTGTGAATAGCGTAGCTGTAATATTAACTTCTAACTAACGAACACAATCCTGAAATTTATATGAGAAACAAGTAACAATTTCGAAAAAAAGTTAAAAGTTCAGTAGTATATTGAGTAATTTTAAATCTAACAATTAGACCCATTTTCAGCATTTACTGTAGTTAGTTTTCAGCGCTTTTATATTTGAAAACTCTAATTCTACGTTTTACTTTCTAAAATGGATGAGCTGCGAATTCAAGAATTCAATACAAAAATGGTATTAGGTCAAAGGTAACGCGCATAAGTATTACTAGAAATCAATCCATTTTTCACTTTCTATAATAGATTAGCTGGAAATTCAAGAATGAAATACAAAAATGATATTAGGACGAAGATAACACGTATAATTATTATTAGAAATTAATATTGTGTCGATCTCTTTCGCCATGAAGTTTTAATAGAGGTTTTAGATAAATTCCAAAGTGCTAGCAACAAAATTGACACTTTATGTTTTTATGATCGTATCGCAATTACTCTCGCCATTTGCCGCGTCACACACGCCCACAAACTTTTAACACATTGATACAAAATAATTTTAATCAATAAAAAAATATGTTAAATTTTTATTGTTTCTACTTTAAAAATTGCAAGTACTAGCAACAAAGCCATTGATGCTTAGTGTTTTAAGGATAGAATCCAAGACATTTATAGTTATTTGGAGCATCACATTATACTTTTAACGCATTGATACTAAATAATTTTCAAGCTATAAAAATTAAAATTAATTTAAATGTTCTATTTGACCAATTCAAGGAAGCAATAAAAATGGTATTCGGACGTAGGGGGTTATCATGAGAAACTAATAAATTTTAGATATACTCAGTACAAAGAAATTTTGCTAATGGTTTTAAATTAAATTGCGAAACGTTGGCAACAAAATAAAGTTGGCATTAATTTTTTTTTAAATGATGGAACCTTTACCTTCTATGAGCCGCCATATCTGCTCCTTGCCCGTCTACATCCGGGTAATAGCGGGTGGACCTTCGATTCCCCCCTAAACGTTCCCAAAATTCCGATGCGGAAGATGCAGGGGCGCGCCTGCGCGTCAGGGGTCGACATGCGCACGCACCCTCCCCCGTTCCTGCAGTTGGAAGAGTGTGGAGATGGAAAAGGAGAAAAATCCTCCAACGGCAGAGCTACTAACGATCCATTTCGAAGGGTGATTGTGGAGTCATGCACCGCGTACATTCCAAATGATATCATGTGGTCGAAAGACGCTGTCTTTTACAGTCTATTTTAATGGGGAATATTTTTTATGGGTGCGTTACGCATTAGCAGCGTTGGATGTAGTCATTTCGAAGCCCTTGTGTGCAGATTTCCCCGATTATTCTCAAATTCGTTGACCATGTTAGTAAAACGCTCCCAATACACCTTGTTGAGTAACGACCAACAGTACCAGTCACATGTCGTATAAAGGTAGCCCAGTAGGAAGAGTGGCGGATTAGCAACCAGAGGGTTGCACGTTTGAAACAATGTCGTATACATGGAGTCTGGTGAATGTTAAATGTATCGAGGTCCCAAATGTCTTCACTTTGGCGTGACGTGGAAGCTAGGAGAATGGGCTGCTAACTCAGATGAGACTTCATCTGACCGTGGTTCAAAATGACGAGGGATGTTGTCCTCGCATCTTTCCCTTTTCTTTAGATCCCGAACCGTCGCTAATAATCCGTTGTGTTTCTCCAGTGCGACACTAGTTAAAATACCAACCTATCGATTCCGGACTGTCGCCAACAATCCGCCTTTTTGATCCCGTGCGACGTTAATTCAATTACCTACTCACGCCTTACACTGGTCTACTACTGGGATGAAGGTCAAAATCACAAAAAAGTTCTTTTCATCGATACAAATACGACTCCAAAGTTAGGTCCGGTATAGTGGTTAAGGTGTTAGCCTCTAGATCGGAAGGTTCCTGGTACGAATCCGGGCCCGGGCATGGATGTTTGTAAACGTATGGTGTAGAGGCGGCTGGTGCACCTTAAATCTGTCGTGGCCGAAAGTCCTCACGTTGGGTTGGCGTGGAAGTTTGGAGAGTGGGGTGCCAGCTCAGGTGTTGCTTCGTCATCTGACCTTGGTTCAAGATTACGAGGTGTTGTCCTCGGATCTTTCCCTTAAGGGACTGATCCCGGACCGTCGTCAATAGCCCGTTGTGTTGCTCTAGTACGACGTTAACTAAAAAATTACCAATTACCAAAGTTAGGTAGTTAAATTAACGTCGAACTGTAACAACACAACGGGCTATTGGTGGTGGTCTGTGGTGGATTTCGAAGGGAAAGAATTCAAGACACCTCGTTTAGAACCACGGTCAGATGACGAGATCATATCATTGTTGGCACCCCTCTCCGAATTTCCACACCACGGCTAGAGGATATTTGAGGTCACAACAGATTTAGCACGCACCAGTCCCAACGTAGTCCGACGGTATTTGGTTGTATCGAGTTGTTCCAAACTCATAAACCTACGGTTGTTATTGGACCCCTCTTCCAACCGGGCTACTTCAAAGGTATTTTAAGCAATGTTACCTTTTTTTTATACACTTTTTTATAGCTGACGTATTAGAAAAAGTTAATTGACGTCAAGTTTATAATACACACGTACAAGAACTCGTGTCACCGCAGTAACACTTCCATCATCTACAGTACTATCTTTATAAGTTTAATCTACCACTCATATTTTACTGTATAATTCCCGATATTCACTTAACTAATTTTTCCTAAGAGTAATGCAAGCAAACATTTCAAAATAAACATAACTTCTAAAAATTTCGTTATCCAGGATCTTTTATTTCATCGACTTTCAATGCAAAACTTCATGTTACTTTGATGTGACATTTTAAAAATAGTTGTTTACATGGTATAATTTAAAAAAGCGACTATCGAAATAGAAACTACGTATAGGTGAATAAAAAACACAAAACACACTTTGATTTAATTTGTTTATAAATAAATATTGCACAACATGAACACAATATATACAGATAGTAAGACGTCTACAATCAAGGATATTTGTTTCATTATACAACACAATTCTACACGGAAGTGTAAAACATTTGAAAAGAGCTATGGTATTGAATATCAATAGTAATTGCAGCAATTATTACAACTCTACTCATTACCATTTTTAAAAGCAGAGAAATTGCAATACGAAAATTCATGAACTGGATTGTGATTGTAAACAATATGTATTTCTTTTGACAAGATTTTAGAAACAATTTTTATCTAACATTTTCACCTTCAACATAGATGCATCCACTGAACATTAAAAAAGAATTAAACTAACAAGTTATGAATATTTCTATTCAAAGTTACAATAAGAGAATTCAATTGCAAAAGTTGTATTAATATTGTCACAAATATGAATTTGTGTAATCACATATCATATTTCAATTAAAGTCCACGTTGTAATAGGCATTAATTGATAACAAACTACATAATATTTAAACAAACAGTTCTCATCAGCTACTCACAAAGAGTAAAACTATTTACATTTGTTCTTTGAACAGTGAAGGCTCATGTGTGTTCAAGGCTCAACAGAATATTTTTAAATATATATTCTAATCCATAGTTTCCCAAACTTTTATGGCTTAACGCCCCCTTTCAATAGTCATTTTTTGCGGAGTCCCTCTGGAGTATCAATATCAACTAACAATAGATTTTAATAATAAAAGCTGTACCAATAATTCTTGATTTCCACCAAATTACCTGTGTGGAATTGTAGAATTTCTAAAAACTAGTTTGAAAATAAAATTTGGTTGGCAGGTAGGTAGGTATTTTTAATTAACGACGCACTGGAGCAAAACGACGGGCTATTGGAGACGGCCCGGCATCAATCCCAAAGGGAAAGATCCGAGGACACCATGTAATTTTGAGCCACGGTCAGATGACGAATGACTCCTGAGCTAATAAAACTTGGAACTGAAATTATAAAGCTATTTAATGAAACGGAAGAACAAAATTGATCCATATTATTAGTAATTAACATCAGTAAAATTAAAAGTAATCGCTAATGAGAACGATGAGCTCCTGGTGTAACGCTACCAAGCTGTCCTTTATTGGGCTCCATTTTCTTCAGCAGAATCCTTAAATCCCAACTGCTTACTATAGGTTCCTCCTTTTAGTAAAATAAAATCAACGATAATGCACTAATAATTAACTTTTTTCAATGCCTCCTATTTCTCCAAGGAGTAGCATTGCCATATCCCGAAATTCGATTGACTTTCATGGCGGTAGCGCTCACTTTGGAAAACTATGTTCTAAACAGTGATAGTTGTAAAGCTTTAAAATGTGTGTTGAAAATTCTATATTATTTGTAATGTTTATATATATAATTTATGTGTAACCTTATACAAATAACGATGAGTAATATTGAATATAGAGTGTTGGAAAAATAGGCTCCCTTATACCCGTTCTTATTAGGGAAGTTATGAGGTTTGAAAAATCGTGAATGGCATCACTTCTAGTTACTATAGCAATACTTGCGTGTTTGTAAACTACTCTAAAGAAATGAGCGTACAGTATGTATTCATTATGAGGATGAAATTCGTAATTAAAACTGTACACTGTGCTATTCACAATTACAAATGTGCTTATTTTTGGTGCCATAATTTTCATTAAAATCTGTGTTCTATGTACAGCGTATATTTACATTAGTTTAATTCTGCGTGGAAGATATATTGTTTTGGTATAAACTTAAATATTTCTGTGGTAGAGTGGATGCATAGAAAAAAGTTTTATCTTCGTTGCTTCTAAGGTGAGCGTACAAAATAGCTACTCTCAAACACGCAAACGTGCTGTAAAAAATAACTTATATTTTACGTATTACAATTTATAGCATCAGTACATCGTTGGGTAGTCCTTTGTTTCAGCCAATCATGTTTCTAATTTTTATAAATATATTACTTTTTAAAAACATCCAAGAGAGTTAAAGTGTTACTTAAATATACCATCACTTTGCTTTACACATACGATTCCATCACATAAAGGCAAGCTACTAAAAGTTGCGAAAATAGCCATTTTTAGTGGGGAAGGATCAATTACTACGTTCGGTGTTATTCTACAGAATTGTGCGCAATAGTATGGAAATATTACCAGATATATTCAAAAACTATTATGTTTGAATATATTTAAAATTTTCTAATGCATGTTTGTTTATATTATCAACATCCGATGTTTTGAAATGTGAGATTAATTCATCTATCGAAAGATGGCTACCAATTTATCCCTACCATTCTATATTCTGTAATTCTTTTTAAAAATTTTAAAAGAGTCAGGTCGCATGTTTGGTAAAATATAATAAGGTATGTTTAAATGACATTATGCACATTAAAACTAGGTTACTCACGGCACAGTAACATTCATAAGATAATACTAAGAAATGTAAACTTTTAGATTTACAACATTTCTAGAATAAGATTTTTTAAATTGTAATAAAGTCTTTCAACCCATTCGAAACATTTTTAATACGTTAATCTTAAATATCTATCTAAAATTGTGTATAAAACATCGCTGTAAAATGAATGTTATAGAAATTACATTTAGTTCGGGCAAATGAGCATTATGTTCAACACTTAATCTCAATCAAGTTTAAACCTTAAACTTTTAACCTGAATTTAGAACGATACCAGCGCTTCAGATTCAAACGAATTCGTACATTTAATTCCCATAGTGGCATTTAAAACCAATCCTTCATAAATGCTTGTAAACAGGTTTTTGTGTGCTGTCTTTAAAAATGTCCACAGAATTCCCACCGAACTGATCCACAGAATCGAGATAACAATGATAGATAATTGTTTTCACACTTAGCGTGTATCGTCCAATTAAAAAATCGATGCACTGAAAACAAAGTATGGCCAACATAAAAATAGTTGCAGACACATGCAAAAAGATATCGACAGAATGGATTACAGCAAGGAAAAAAATTGTCCATTGGCATTTTATCCCTTCAGTAATACTCTAATAATACTAACGAGCCATTGGCTGCACCAGACGCACCATTACACAGACACAAGGGCGTGCATAAGGATGTCTTTAGTCTTAAAGACGCAATTGGAGCCCATGTAGTGTTCATTTTGGTCCACATTACTTAAAATGCTTAAAAGGTGTCCGCTCAGTACTTGTACCGGTACTGGTATCCAGTGAGGCCAACGTCCTGCCATGTGGGCTCTAGTCAAAAGTATGGCTGCGGGTGGTGATGCATGGGGTCGATGTCCACGTCCAGAGACTCCGCTGAAGACCTTCTAGAACGGCTACGCTGGTTTATCAGGTAAACGGCAAAGAGGACCACAGTTACCTGAAGACGGGAAGAGTATATTTGTACAAAATACTGGTATAAAAAGTAGAAGTCGTACTGGTTACAGATGAATCTAGGTAAAGACGGGAACAGGGATCAGGTGGTTGTTTGGGTTTTTATGGCACAAGGGCGGTGTTTGGCCACACTAGACATACAGTGCCATGTAACGGACAAACACACACAAATAAAGTTTTACTGACACAGAAGTGAGAAATAAACCCAGGGAGGAATCGAACATGCACCGCTTACATCTTACAAGTTACTGGCGCAGTGGGCATAGCCCGGTTGGCTGTTTTCGGGTATTATTGCGCAAGGACCACATTTGATAAATCTGCGCCAAACACAAGACAGAGAACACAATGAGGGGGGGGGGAATAGCAAAAAGTAGTTTTAGTGTGGGTTAAAATGAAAGGTAAGAAGGATCACTCAGGCACCTCGGGGTGGTGATGCCGTACACACTTATGGAAAACGTGCCCCTGAGGGCAGCAAAATGTAGGAAGGCAGGAGAGGTTAAAATAAAAGAAAGGTCAAATAACTCGGGCACCACGGGGTTGTGTACACACCAAAAGATGAGACCTCAAGCAAAAACTGACCGTAGAGCAACAAACCAAACCATACACATGTCTGACAAATATATTTTAACCACAAAATTCATTTCCCCCCCACTTTGAAACGAAGAGTTTCTAATTAATCGAAAAGGGTAAATAGAGGGCCATGTGATCAATAGACTATATAAAAATACTTACTTCAAATAAAAGAACACCTCCTAAGCTACCTATCCAATAATACTTGTGGGTGTATATCCATTCCAAAAGTTTCTCCTTACAGCCGACCTGAAAAAATTAAATTTTAATTTCAAGCATTTGAATTGCTTAGAATCTATAAAGATAATTTAATTATTTTTTTCATACAGTGCTGAGATATGACTTAAAAAATTGCTTAAAAGAATGCATAAAATCAATAGTTTCAATTAGTAGAATGCTTAGTTTAACTAATAAATGTTAAATATATCACTCCCGACCGTGATTCGCCCTTTTGAATTCCTTGTATTGATTTCAACGTCCCCAGCATATAAAAAAAATGATAAATTATGTTTCGTAAAACTTGAACAATATATGTAACCATTTTCCAAACAAATGGATAGTTTAAACTGCAATTCTTTCACAGAGGCTGATTTATATGTTTAATGATTTCAACTCAATAAGTAATCGGCTTCAATGAAGTATTTAGTTTTATCTAACTGTATTGGTGTCTTTTTTTTGTATTTTTTGGATCATATATTTTTTATTCCGTGATTTCATATTTTGCAGTATATAATCAATTTTTGGGGAAGATGTCGTATCCGGGGCATGCTTTAACGCCAGGCAATTTTTCTCGTCAAATGAAGATGGCGGCTTTCTTGGCGATTTGAAAAATCCAAATTTCGTAGTCATGCTGAATGAACTTTCCTTGGTATAAGGTTGGCTGAAAGCTGGATCAAAACATTAAGGTTACCATGTTTGGCGATAAATCGAAGGTGCCCCCGATACGACATCTCCACTCAATTTTTTAATTAATTAAATAAATGAAAATAATAACCCATATTTATGAAATGTATTCATTTAAAAAAATTACACAATGATGACCACACAATGATCACCTCAACGCAGATTGCAGTGGTACAAAATTGAATTTAAGAAAAGTAATCAGTTTAATAGATCAAAATTAAAAGGCTTCGAGTCAGTTCCGAAAAGAATTACTAATTCTACTCACTCTGTTTAGCTTCCTGAGCGGGGCTGATGAGGACATGGTTAAATTCCCCGGAACAAGATTGGTGTAGCAGCTTTCGTGGATAGGCTCCGTATTGACTGTGAAGTCTTCAGGTCCCATAAACCCACAACAGTGAAGCTAAAATATGAATGAAGTGAATATGCATCAGTCACTAGCAATTTCGAGGTAGATTGCAAGAAAACAAGCGGTATGTCCGTCCGTCATTGCGTATGCGAAATGACCCGGGTCCGAGAATAATTTCTTAAGTGGAGTATATTGCGAAATTGTGGATGTGGAAGCTACAGGGAAATTCGAAACTAAATAAGACATTTATTATAACTGCATATTTACATGACTTCGATCGTTGAACTGACGAACAAATCTTTGTAATTTATCCTTTTTCAAAATCAAAATTCCAATTCCAATTAAAGATAAAAATCAAAATTGCGCTTGAAAGTTGCACGCGTAATAAATATTAAAATGAAAATAACTTGAAACATCGCGAGTTCAAATTCACACTCTCTAACAATGTCGAAAATAAGGAAATCAACAAATCTGCCATGGCTCAAAACTGTTGGGAGTTTTTTCGTCAGTTTGATTTCAAAGAAGCAAAATAAGTTCAATCACTGAGATCTATTATTGAGTTGATTTTAGAGAAGCCCTTTAGACTTTTACGCTGTCAAACATACTATCAAATAACATTAGTATTTTCCCTACGTTTACGTTACACACATCTCAGAAAGGCTTATTTAAAAAATTGAGATGTGATAATACTATTCTAGTTCCCTTTGTGATATACATTTGTCATGTTGATGATTACCATCTTTGATATTTTCTAATTTTTAATCTTTAATAGTCGCTGTTTTGAAGTTTCGCATTTTTTACTAGCAATTAATAGGAATATATATTCCAAGTAATAGCTATATATAACAATTAATAGGAATATATATTCCCATTTATAGGAATATATATTCAAAGATATAGGAATATATACAGGGTGGTCCCGAATTCATGGTACAAACTTTAATGGTAGGTACAGGACATTGTAACAATGATTTATTGTATAGGAATGTATAGTCGCAAGTGACGCGGTGAGGCGAAAACAGGGGAAATAACGGCCGATAGGAAAAACAAAGATTTTATTGAAAGCGTTGTTGACAAGTGTCATGTTTACAGTAATTGTTCAAAATTGCGTCCACCAGTATCGATACATGCTTGACAGCGTCGGTGGAGCGATTGGCGTACACGTTCAAAGATGCCTGGTATTTCACGCACACCTGCAGCAGCTACAGATAAGCGAGCGACGAGATCCTCATCTGAGTCAACTGGAGTCTCATAAACAAGATGCTTTAGATGTCCCCATAAAAAGTAATCGAGGCTCGATAAATCGGGAGATCGGGGTGGCCAAGGGACTGGTCCACCACGCCCAATCCATCGAGTACCAAACGTGGCATTCAGGTAATTCCGTACATCAATGCTGAAGTGTGCTGGCGCCCCATCGTGCTGAAACCACATGCGGTTACGAATGGCGATCGGAACATCATGCAGCAGTTGTGGTAACACTTCTTTCAGAAAAATAAGATAGCTTCCGCCAGTGAGCCGCGTGGGTAGTAAGTATGGGCCAATCAAAAAGTCGATGTTCAACAGCGGCTAGACATCTACTGCCCTCTACCGGCAATGATACCAACCGATCACTCCATTTCTCTTTCCTTTTATTTCCCCTGTTTACGCCTCACCGCGTCACTTGCGACTATACATTCCTATACAATAAATCATTGTTACAATGTCCTGTACCTACCATTAAAGTTTGTACCATGAATTCGGGACCACCCTGTATAGCTATTAATAGGACATATATTATGTTGCTCAACAGAACTCTACGTAACAGCAGTCAAATTTCTAAAGATATCTTTTGGATGGTGAAAATAAAAGTGCTATCCCCATATAGTTCTGAACCAAGTACTGTGTATCAATGAAATGGATGATTATTTTGAAATATGTAGATTATGCTGTAGATTATTGATTTATTTGTGTGTGTGTGTGTGTGTGTGTGTGTGAACAAGAGCATACGGTCATGAACCTTGAATCGTAGACGTTGAAAAAAGAAGTCCTTTGTATCGAATGAATGCCAATTATTGTTCTAAGACAACCTTTCTAAATCGTCGCTGTTAAATAGATTATTTTTTTGGTTTACGTGTTTAGTGGCGTCTACAAACGTTCAGGACCCTCATCTCGTACTGCACCATATCTGAAACGAAATATAAATAGTTGTTTTTGATTCGTCCAACTCTGTATCATTGTTTTATGCTTCTTCGAAAAATGGCCACATTTGTGTTTGTCTTTTGCACCACGAGACTCCGCCCACTGGCAAATCAAATCTGTAGACGAAAAGTAAACAAACCGTTCCACCTGATCTTAAACGAAGCCAATGCGCCGAATGTTTTGAGTCCACATTTAAAAATGTATTTAAGTAGTGCTGTCGTATCAAAACTGACAGGAAAGATTAGCAAAAGACTTAACTTAAAAGCCAGAGCGTGTGAGACACGACTGAAGATGTTGACGTCAAAATAAGAATTGTTTGGACTGTAAAGTGTAAATGAGAAAGAAAGGAATTTTAATTGCACGAAGGGGTCCCGCATGGAGAAAGTTTGTTTGGACTCAAAAAACATGGCAGCATTGCCACTTGACAATAGTTACCACCGAAAATCCGGACAGCTGCAACAATAATTTTTTTTTCAATCCAGTAAACGGTGCTAAAACACACCAAAAAAAATTAACAAATAATTTGGTAAAGGTTCAGACTACGTTTATAGCGGTGGCAAAGGCCTTGGTGTGTTTTTTTTGGCGCACTTCTAAAGTCACCAAGGAAAGAATTACAGTCAAGCCCGCAAAGAGCGAAGTCGCACAATACACTGAAAATTATTCGTTATATCCGTAAAAATAAAAAATGAACTTAACCGCATATTCTAAAGCAAAAGAATTTTCACACGAAAGATAAAACTTTATTTCATTAAAGTGGGGAAAAGTATGTAACTTTCTTTTGAACAGTTGAATTTACAATGCAGTTGCATAATTCTTTTTCCAATGCACTAAAAGTATCACTGCACTCAATGTTATGCGATTCGAAGAAAGCACGCAAATTTTGGAGACTGTCCACGGCAGATTTTGATGTCACTAATTGTCTATTTACTTCAATTTCAATATCTTCCTCTTCGGAATCATCATAAGTATTTTGTAACACTGCTGCAATGATGTCATCGTCTGTTTGTTGTGCTACCATTTCTACGTTGCAATCGCTATCAACGCAATCATCAAAAGTAACATCCCCTCCAAAATTATTTTTTCCTTTACGGTTTTCCACAGGTAACTTTCTTTAGGTTCAGAAATGAAATCTGAGTACCCCAAGTCCCCCTAAAAACCCTGCATGTTTCCAACAGTTATCGATGATTTTTGATTGAACCAAACGCCAGGCATCATCTAAAAATTGTCAAGAAAATTTTAATGTCCGCAACAAAAGGCACACAGATCAGTTTCTAGATTCATAAGAACATATCAAACAATCTGGTATCTGTAATGCACTTTCACGCATTTTATTATGCCCATATCTAAAGGCTGCAGTTTTGATGTAACACATTTTGATAAAAACACTTACTAAACCTTCCCAATGAACCAATCTGCTTGCTATGTATTCTGTCTTGTAACATAACAAGACAAAATCACAACTGTCCTTCTGTATCCCGTTTACAACTCAAGGTTAAAACACGTGACCCTAGTAACCAATAAACAACCAACAAGTAAAAACTTCGCACTATCCGATATTCACGCTCCAATACTTCGCTATATGATATATTTTTATCACTATTTATTATTGCAGTACCAAAGGGACATAAACAAAAGTCGTAATAACCGATACTTCGCTGTATCCGAGCTCGCAATAAGCCGGACTGTATTTCAAATGACTCAATGAAATCAAACGACAGTTTAACGGATTTAGAAAGAACTTTCTAGAATATTCAAAATAAAAATTTCCGCTTGCCGAGGTTGCCATAATACCGCAATAACCGTTATACAGATGGGTTGCCTTAACCTACCATAACTCGCTACTAGAAGTGCGTCATAAAAGCGCCAAGGCCATTGCCACCGTTATAAACGTAGTCTGAAGCTGTACTAATTATTTTTTTTCAATCTTACTACCACTGGCATCTGTTGAAAAAAATTTTATTTTGCACTGTTCGTGAACCACGATATTAATTTGCGCGCTCAAACGATTTTTGGTCTTGCCCACACATGGGTGAATTTTTATGCCATATTTGTTTTGGTAGTTATTTGATTCAGCTGTTAAGAGATTTCATATATTTACCTGGTCTTGAATAATGTTCCTTGCATCTTCGTTCACTTCTTTCCAGCCGTTTTCTAGAATATCTGTCATCTGGGAAAAGTGAATCGGAATTTAGAATTTTTATGGATGAGATTTTCTATTTTCAAATGTTCTCGTAGAAAAATCGATAATTTCTCACCTTTAAATTTAAAATATTGAACGCAACGATTCCACCAACTTCGGCGGCGACTGTCAGAACGCCTACCAATAAAAACTGAAAGCAAACGCAAGTTAGTTACGACAGTCATTTTTATTTATTTTTATCTAAAATAGGAAGGTCTAATTTAGTAAGAAAATAGAATGCAAAAATTAATCAACAAAACAAGAAATTAGGTTGATGATGCTATACTAGAAGTATAAATGATGTGTTGTCTATTTTTGTTTATTAGCTGTTCCGTTGTTTTATTTCCGTCCGGCATATGTCCGTGGAAATAAAACAACGGACTCGAGAAATAACTGATTTTTATTCAAGTGTTTAAAATTATACTGTACGGAGTAATCGTTAATTAATGAATGCGCACTGAAACATATCATTCATTGTTCACTAATATTTACAATTCAAAATACTTATAGTAGTAAGTCAAAATATTCAGAGTAGTAAGTCAAAATATCCAGAGTAGTAAGTCAAAATACTCCGAGTACAGTAAGTCAAAATACTCAGAATAGTAAATCTTGCACCTCAAAAATACATATCTCTAATAATCTCACCAAAAACTTTATAATACAGAACTCAATGACTCAATTAAAAATACACATGTCAAAATTAATAATGCTAAAGGGAAGTAAAAAATGTAACACTTTACTGTGTGGTGTTGCTAAACATGGAAAATTAATACTTATCAATAATTTAGTTATACGATCGTATGGCGACTTTTCACCTTTTCTGTAAAAATACCACTTGTTTTCTATTTTATCATAAATATCATCGCTTACGTTACTCGTTTCCTTGCGTTTGTGTTATGATTTAATATTTATTTACTGCACGAGAGGTACGGTTGAAGTATTTAATTTAATTTAGCCGTGAGCCTTGATATTATAGTTTGTAACTCTTCAGAAAAAAGAAAGTAGATAACTTGCTATTTTGATGTATTGTATTTAGTTGTCTTTTTTTGTTACTTGTTCGGTGGTGTGAGCGTATAAAGGCTTGAAATGCATAATTTTAAATTTAACTCGCGAATTAATAATCTATCTTAAGTCTACATATAATGGAACTCAAAGTATGTTCTTATTGTAATTTATGGTTTGTTTTACATTGTAATTATTTTTAACTTGAGAGTGTAATACATCAATTACCTAATGAAAAGAGTTTTGTATATGTATTCCACATTACATTTTTACGAAAATTATCTTTTTAACATGAATATTTCATGGATAAATCGCATTTTTGATTCTACTTTTCAATTTAATAGAATATTTACTGTTTTTCAACTCACCAATTTCATAAGGCAGTTTCCTCTTCTATAAGAAGCAACCCAGCCAAGGATGCCTGAAAAAAATAAGAACGTGTCTCAAAAGCTCTATTAACTTATATATTCAATATTATATTTGACCGGAAAGAAAATTATTTCATTGTAAGCAGAATTTCAGAAATTTAGATCGAAATTATATTCTTTCCACTTAATAGCTCTCAATTCTGCAATGAATTACATATTCGTTATTTTCATACATATTTTTTTTATCTTTTAGTTAATTATTTTTCTTTTCCTTCACGTTTGCTGAATTGTATGAAATCGGAACATTTTCGTTACATTTTTGTTAAAACTTTCATGTATCTATAACTCTTAATACTATTACATGGTTCCCACTCTTTGGTACGAAAAAAATTAAAGTACTTTTCCAGGACGTTTCAAGGCCTATTTGAAGTTTTCAAGGACTATCGTAAAAGTGCAAAAATTCCCTCTGTAACCCCCCATTTTAGTAGACAACTTTTCTGAAGAACCTCTCCTATAATTTAACCTCTTCATTACCATTTACATACTTAACAATTCTAAACATATTTCTAGTCAATATTCAAGCATGTTATAGGAAAGAAAAAAATTCTTAAGAAAAAGTAAAGTAGCTAAGTTATTATACTTATGTTCAATATGTTCGAACTGACATAGAATTCCACTGACCTTTAGCAAAGAAATAAACACATGCCTTGATGAACAAGCGTATTTGGCTTATTCTTCGGAACATTAATAAAACCACGCTTTCTAAGCGCGCTGTGAGGCGCGTGCGATTCGAGCCGATTCATACTCAAGAAAATTCCAGATTAAAAATTTTCAAAATAAATTCATGTACTTTCCGGTGTCCTTGAAAAGAAAAAGAAAATTTAAGTACTTTTCAAGGATTTTCAAGGCCCGTGGGAACTTTGTATTAGTTTTTAAATTTTAAAGCGTCACTGGAAACCTTAAAATACACTCTTTCTTAAGGTAAAATTACTTTTAAAATTGGTTCATTAATAAATTCGACGCGACAAAAAGTATAATTTCGCGATGGTGTGCAAATTTTTCATCGAGGAGAGGAAACGCTACATCCCTCTAACTGGTCTCGAGGTGAAACTCGCTGTGACGTCATGGAAAAAGAAGACGCTTGCGAAAGGAGTGTTGGTTTGCGAAGCAAACCACATGGGATTGCGTTGCAATCACCGGGGGTTGGCTTGCGTAGGCGAACAGGGGGAGGAGCCCCCTAGTATAGTATAAATTTCTCAACCATTAAATATGCATAAAAATTGTTCTACAACTTCCCTAAAAGGCGCAATTTTAAAAATAGAAGATGCAATCAAATATTCAACTCACTTACCATTCAAAAACAACACACCTCCTATGCCCATTACAACGTACGAAAATATCTGAAAAAGAATAATAAATCCCAAATTAGAATAAGAAAGGAAAGCAGTATATAAATCTGTTTGAAAATGAAAAATCGGGTAAATTTACACCGAACACAAATCTTCCTACTTTTTAATTAACTTTAATTGTATGATGAGAAAACAAACATTATTTGGAAGCAATTATTCTTTCTAACTAATGGGTTTCTTGCAAAAAAAAGTTGATTACCCATTAAAAAAATCGCCAATTATACCATACAATTTAAAAGGGAAGATGAAATTATAAGGGGAAAGTCAAATAAAAAACATAATTAATGGATGAATCCGTTAGTGAAAATTTAAGTTCATCTTATTTTTTATACAAGTATGTTAGAACGGATTATTTTGAAAAGAAAAAGCCGTTCAAAAATGTTTATCGCATTTCGCAAATGTAATAATGAAAATATTGCACATTTCAAAAATTAAGAAGCAATCAATAATGAAACATTTGCTTCCACAGTTTTGGGAGCACTATTCTAATGAATATACCTTATTGTGATTTTTATGGTAACATTTAAAAGATCTTACCAGATAATATTGTAAGTTAATTAAGTAAACAAATTAGTGTAAGTTCGAAAAAAGAAAGCTTTCAAAATCTGTTAAAAACTTTGACATTTGATCCCACGTCGTTTTGCTTTATAGAATCATTAATTTTTTTTAAATTATCATACAGCTCACACTGTTTCTGATGAGCTGTACGACCATGGTTGTTGATGACAAAAATTTGAGAAGAGCAGAATCGAGTATTTTTAAGAATCGAACATATCGCACCCCGGCAAGAAAAGTGGCACAAGTCAAAAAATACAAATTTTGTGATGTCATGTTATTGAAAAATATATATGAGATGCCACAGTGTGTTATATTACTATTCTATATAATATAATAGAAGTTACCACCATAAATACTTACCTAAAATTTAAAAGAAGCTTATACTATTTCAATATAAGTTTTATAGTATCCTTTTTAAGTTGATGTGTGTGTGTGTGTGTGTGTGTGTGTGTGTTTCTGCAATTTCTGCAATTTTGGGTTGCGTCACTTTTTATTGCCGGCGTGCGATATGGTGTATCAAATAAGCATTCGAATACATTAAAAAACTCACTAGATTTAATGCAGTAATAAGCCAGTAATGATGAGGCTATGAATAATATGAATACCTTGGAGAAAGACCTTAAATTAAAAGTTTTGTATCCGAAATATTTTGCATCTGACGACGTTGGTATTCGAATACGTTGGAGGCATACTTTTGCATCTGAACACTTTGAATGAATAATTTTGTATATGTACTTTTGAATCTGAATACTTTGGAAAAATATTATAATAACATAAAAATTTTGTTATGCGCGTTATTAAAATCTCTGCATTAGCGGTTCTCCCAAAAGATTCTAAAAAATTAACCAAACTTACAAAGGAACACTAACTTTTAGATGGGTTGAATACAAAAGTACTTTATCAGAAAAATATCAAGGAATATTATTTAAAACTTTCTTTCAAAGAATTTTTTGTAAATTAGGTATCTCAGAATTGGTGCATCTTAAATCGACAGGTTTGCTGGATGAAATACGCATAACTGATAAAAAAATTTTTGAAAGAAATGGAAATATTTATTTTGTTACACTAGATGCGCACGTATTTCTATTTATGTTCAATTTCAGGGATACTTCTCAAGAAACGAGTAGGCCTCTGTAAATTGTGAATAGCATTAAATGGAATGAAGTTCTATATTTCAGCTATAGATGGCGACACCATTATAACTTTTTATTACAGTTTTCTGTTCGAGGTCTATAGATCGTTTTTAAAAGCCAGCCAAATTTGAATGTATCTAATTAACTGAAATAACCAGGAGCTAAAATTGACGCAAAGCAAAAATTTTCTAAAAACACATAAAATCTTTTCGACAATCTTCAAAATTCAACATAAGTATTTTCTTTTTCATTTCCTAATTCCTAAATTGTTTTTAAACCTATTTAAATGGGAAGGAAATATTGAAAAGGAGAATTTTTAATCTAGAATTTACTGAAAATAGAAAATATGGGATAAAACAGTATTTTTTTAGACTCGCCGTAAGAGATACAAACCATAAAACGAAACACATGACATGCTTTCTTAATGGCGCAAGGGCTATATTTGAGCAATGTGCGCCAAAGGATGTCCAGCAACCAGGACATACACACGTGTAAATTTTTACTGACGCAAAAGGGAGAAATACTACAGTTATAAATTGTGAACCTGCGCCGCCTATAACTTCCAGGTACTAAAAGCTTGTTTTGGAGTGTTTGGCGCAATAACTATAGTTGGCTAAGCTGCGCCAAACACGAGACAGCTTAAAGTAAAAAATGTTATGAATGGGTAGGTAGGTGTTTAAATAACATGAACACTGTAGCAACACAACGGGCAATTGGCAACGGTCCGGGATCAAACCCCATGGGAAAGATTCTAATGGGTGGTGAATAGATCCAGTAGACAACGCTGGAACCAGGTGAAATAGAAGCTGAGTGAGGTACAAGAGTGGACTATAAGATGCTAAAAATATTTGTCACGTAAAAATGTTCTTAGTAAATATTTATTTGCTTGACCATACACACTCACAACAGTGATGCATTGTCATTCATTCTGTTCTCTAAAAACAGGAACCTACTGTAAGTAGTTGACTGGAGAGTGAAGGATACTGCTGACGAAAATAGGGAGTAATGTAAGAAATTGGTAGCACAAAACCGACATCCTTCCTTTGACGTCAACAGCTCATCCTCTCCTCATTAATGATAACTTAAAACATTAATGATATGATTGGTATTAATTACTAATAATAGAGAGCAATATAGTGTGCGTATGAGCAATTTACTTTTTGTTGTTTCACTTTATTAATTAGCTTTATAATTGTAGTTCCAAATTTGTTAACTTCAAAACTAGCATTTCGAAATTTTAAAACTGCACAAAAACAGCTTAGTAAAGAAAATTCGGTTTAGTTCGAAATTTATAGGCACAGCTACACTTGCAATTTATTATTTGTTGAGGCAATTGGTAATTTTTTATACGTCGTACTAGAGCAACACGACGGGCTATTGACGACGGTCCGGGATCAGTCCCTGAAGGGAAAGATCCGAGGACAACACCTCGTAATTTTGAACCACGGTCAGATGACGAAGCGACACCTGAGCTGGCACCCCACTCTCCAAACTTCCACACCAAGCCAACGTGAGGACTTTCGGCGACGACAGATTTAAGGTGCACCAGCCGCCTCTACACCATACGTTTACAAACATCCATGCCCGGGCCCGGATTCGTACCGGGAACTTTCCGATCTAGAGGCTAACACCTTAACCACTATACCGGTTGGTCGGCAATTTGTTGAGACAGTTTTCTAGATGTGGATTGGATGGGATGTTTGGGTATTATAGATCGGGGATTTTCTAGAAACACCAAAAAAAAATTGTTTTTGAAAAGTTATCTAAAAGCAGTTTGACATCGATCTAATGCTCTCGATAGTAATTCCAAACTTTTTATTTGGAAACGTGTACATTCAACAAACTATTTTTATTTCAAACACAATTAAAATCAGCTGGTATTACTTATAAACTTTACTCGTGACGAAATAAGGATTTATTTTTTGTAAGGAATAAGGGGTTATGTGTGTATAATGTGATTAAAAGTTGGTCATGCGATCAAAAGTTAGTGAAAATACCACGTGAAAACTAAGAATGCACTCTTTCTTATGGCACAGTTATTTTAAAAATTGGTTCATAAATAAATTCGATGTAATGAAAGTATAATTTATAATTTAAAAATTTTGCAATAGCGTAAATTTTTCCTCGAGGAAAAGAAAGGTAACATTTCTAATTAACGGGTTTGCTAGACATAAAATTAATACCACAGCTACCATAGCAACGATTTTTTTTATTTGGCCGTGAAAACTCGCTGTGACGTTATGGACCGGAAAATCCAAAAGGCTCAACTTGCTTTTTTCGCTCGATTCTCAGACGGTTTCCCGAGAAAGTACAAATCACTAAATTGCGAAATTAACATGGTTTTTTTCAAAATTGTACAGCGAACAAGTTGGAGACGGTATTTTTAATGATGCGGCTATTAGTTTAGAGTGCATTAAGTGTTAAAGTAAAAATTAAAAAAAAAGCGAAATTTATCTCTTTCTCTACCGCTCGAGTGAGCAAATTAAACAAATTTTTAGTCTTCAATTTTCGCGACAAATTTTTCATCACGGAGATGAAACGTTAAATCCTTCTAGCTGGCCTTGGGGTGAATCTTGCTGTGACGTCATATCCCGAAAAGGCGCTCTCGAAAATAGTGTTGGTTTGCGAAGCAAACCAAATAGGATTGCGTAGCCATCACCGGGGGTGGAATGGTAATGGTAATTTTAGTTAACGTCGTACTAGAGCAACACAACGGGCTATTGACGACGGTCCGGGACCAATCCCTTAAGGGAAAGATACGAGGACAACACCTCGTAATTTTGAACCACGGTCAGATGACGAATCAACACCTGAGCTGGCACCCCACTCTCCAAACTTCCACACCAACCCAACGTGAGGACTTTCGGCCACGACAGATTTAAGGTGCACCAGCCGCCTCTACACCATACGCTTACAAACATCCATGCCCAGACCCAGATTCGAACCAGGAACATTCCGATCTAGAGGCCTTACCTATACCGGTTGGTCGGCACACCGGGGGCGGAGGTAGTTATGGATATAACCTTAAACCCTTTGTCAAGGAAATTATTCAAAAGTTCAATTAAAAGTATTAGTTTTGAAAATTCATAAAATATTAAATCGTATTGTGTAATACAAAAAAGGGAACAAACATGCTATTTTAAAAGATAAGAACTTCGAAAGACGATATTAAGATTTATAATAAGATTATTGGTTTGCTTCGCAAACCAAATTGGAATTCGTAGCTAATTGGATAACAGACATCACGGAGTTGCCCGTGGTGTTGGTTTACTTCGCAAACCAAATAGGAATTCGGCGTGACGTAACAATCTCTTGCGAAAATATAAATGTTTACTTGAAAAATTATTTATTAAAAGAAAATCAAATTAATAAGGTATCTATCTGGTGTCAAATTTTCCTCAGATTTCAAATCCGTTGAAATTTTCAATCTATGTTTAACGATCCCGATTTTACAAAAAAAAAAAAAAACTAAACAATGCCAGACAAAATGTTTATTATTTTTTTTGCTTTCCTTCGCTGTTATCGTAAGAGCATAGAAAATGTAATCTTCTTTTTTTTTTGAACACGAAGGTTGACGTGACGTTACAATCTCTTGCGAAAATAGAGAAAATATTCCATTTTAAAATTTTATTTATTTAAAGAAAATTATATTTTTAGGTTTCGATTTAAAGTGAAATTTTCCGCAAATTTCAAATCTGTTGAAATTTTTACTCTATCTTTAACGGTCTAGGAGATAGAAAAAGGAACTACATAACTCCAGTTAATAGTTTATTTGTTTTTTATTGTCTGCTGCAAAATCATTCTTCCTTGAAAAAACGAAAACGTAAACGAAAAAAATAAAATTAGAATATGTGATCTTTTATGCTGTTGCATTATAAGGTACACTAAGATTAAATTTCATTGAATTCATTTAAAAATGTTCTAGATTGAATTTTAAAATTCTCCGCGACCCAAAAATTGCAAAAAATTTGGACTACCTGTGTGCCAAATCCCATTACAGTAAGTGCCATAGATTCGTCAGGAATTTGCGTGCAGAAAACAAACACTTGCTTTTATAATATTAGAGATGATGATCCGATTCAAATACTTAGTTCCAATTCATGGGAAAAGTACAATGATTATTTTACTCAAAAATTTCGAAAGCACATGACGAAACAAGGGATGTGATATTTTAGAAAGGTTTTGAACTGATAATTTTGGAATCACCAAATCACATATTTTTAGTCGAATAGAATGATATGCTTAAACAAAAACTTTTTTGAATAGACTATTTTTTATATTTAACTATTGGAGATTGATCCCGGACTGTTGGCAATAACCCGTTGTGTTATTCCAGTGCGACATAAATTAACTACATACCCATATCTTACGAATATTACTATTTTAATTGAAAAATAAATAGAGAAAAGACAATTACACTAAATAAGAATGAGTTGGTGAATTAAAAAAAAAAAAAAACTTAATCGCATATGATTATTATCACACTGTGTACATTTTGAAAAAGTATATTAACTTATTTATAAACAAATATGGTAGTACTTCATAGAGTGACTCAACATGCCTAAACTTTTCGACGAAAAATATTCATTTCTTTCAAAACGAATAAAAACGATTATTTTCATTTTTACCAATTCTTGCTCAAAACATTCACAAAAACTGTTTCAGCAAGGATTATTCATCTCGAATATAAAAAATTAAACACTGTAATGGCTATAAGTGAAAAAAAACATCGCTTAATAATGGGATGCTGATACAAGAAACGAGGAACACAAAACATAAAGAGCAGACGCTGCGGAAGCTAATGTTCTTTTTATGTTTCATGATTCGGAATTCACTGAAATTTCCCCGGTCGCATTCGTAGAACAGCTTTTTCTTTCATTCTGACTACGCTGAACTCAGCCGTTGAAACTTCTGTTATCGCTCAGAGATATCAATTTTCATTTCCATTTAAAGGCATATTTGCAGAAGAACAGGCGATTATTGCACTGCAAAATGTTTATTCTGTTCCATCGGATAATTTATTAGCTTAGAAATGAAAATATAGCTCAAAACTCAGAAGGGAGAAGAATATTCCAATCAAAGAGTGACGCGGAATTTTAATTTAAAAAACAAACACTTTCTATGGTTACATTAATTTGGAATAGGGATGCGACATTGACAGTAAAACATCGATGTTGATAATACATCGCCCCAAAAACATCGATGTTTTTAAACATGGAAGTTTTTAAAATTCAGTGCATTAAAACTTTTCTCCCCATTTCTTAAAACTGATTTAGCAACTAGTGATGCGACATCGGCTCCAATACATCGATGTTTTTTTTATAAAACATCAATGTTTTGAAAACATCGACATCGATGTCGCATCCCTACTTTTCAGACCCTTCACCCTTGGCCACTTTGGTCTAAAAGTATGTTCAATTTGCTAATTATAAAAATTATGCTACTTGGTTATTTTTTAAATTTTTATAATGGTACTTTTTTCATTTACAAATACAACATCGACAAAGTAAAAAAATCGACAAGTATAAACATCGATGTTACAAAATCATCGACTCAAATACATCGAGTTTTTTTTTAAAAACATCGATATTTTGAAGACATCGATGTCTCATCCCTAATTTGGAATAGCAGCAGGTGCGAAGTCCGAGTAGGCAATTCTGAAGAAATTATCGAACACACAGATACACTCAACACCTCCTTCACACTAAAATATGATTAATCTGTCTGCAAGAAACCATCTCAGTAATTTGTTTCACTTCCCTGCAATCACTGAAAACAAACCACACGCATGTTATAGAACAGGGTAAGCTGTTCTCCTGCTCTCAAACAATTTAATCCAACTAACCTCTCGCTTGTCGGAAACATTTGGGATCGATAGGACCTAGATTTAGCGATCGAAACTCGGAAGACAATTCCATATTCTATCGAAACGCTCGCACGAATCGCTGCATGGGATTTTTAAAAAATTGAATATGCGCAATCAAAAAAGTTAAATGCCGTGAAAATAAATTTCCCCCAGCTCTGCATAATTCCCAGAAGAGGGCGTTGCGTGTCGTCGAAATTGGGGCAATCGATTTTTTTGTAGTCGGTTGTTTATCGCTTCCTGGGGGCTGGTTTACAATTTTTAACAACGATCGTATTCCGTTTTTTTTTAAAGAACCATCCAGCAAATTCTGCAAACAAATCACATTCACGAATAAACTCAATTGTCTCGAATAGTTCTTTTTGAATCGATCGTTGATTTCCAGAACTTACTGTTCTCATTATCTAGTTCTTTTTGACTAGGTTAGTGGATTCGTTGGATTTGGGGGCGCAAGGTCTATATTTGGCCAAGCAACGTCATGTACATGTATATATACACAAGAAACGTTTATCTGACATAGAAAAAAACACACAGTGTAACACTCTGAAGGCGGCTTCTCTAATAAAGCCGATATATATAAAGCAGACATATTCAAAAATTCCTTAATTGGAGATAATAAAACTCCTTTCAAATGTTCAACTGTTCATATAGCTAAATCTGTAAGACCTATTACGGCACTCCATTTGCCATGACATTGGTCATAAAGTTCTGGACACGACATAAATCCTCTTCATCTGACGTTACACTGACATTACGATCTCCTAAATATCAAGCCCCTGTAGAACACTCTTAAATTCCCATCGACATGTGGTTTTCAGCCGAAAGAGGCCTGGAAGACGCTAGAAATTTCCAAAAAACATTGAGACCCGAGAGAGCGAGGACACGCTCGCTAGCATCTGCCGAACCCCTTTATTGTCCCAAAATATCCGTAATTCTAGAACACTCTCAAATTCCATCGACAGGTGGTTTTCAGCCGAAAGGGGCCTGGAAGACGCTAGAAATTGTCAGAGACCATTGAGACCCGAGAGAGTGAGGATACGCTCGCTAACCTCTGCCGAACCCTTTTCTTGTCCCAAAATATCTGTAATTTTGCTGTACATATTTGTAAACTGTAGTGGTGAAAAACAAAGATCTTGTTCTTTACGATACCAATTCTGTCAGCACATCATTTCATCCGGTACAACAGGAAATAATTGAACGTATACCGCCTACAACTCGCAGGTTGCTCTAGAGGTTAAACCCACTTAGCCACGGATACCTCTTTCATTTCGCAGACCGTTTCCAAGCTGTATAGGGAAGCCAGAGGTAAAATAATGAGATGAGATTACATTATCCACTGGAACAACATATATGGACACTATACAATAGACCCCGGATACTCTAAAAGCTGTATCAGGATGCCAGAAATAAGATAGTCAGCAAACATCTGGTTTATACAGGCACAAATATATATCGGCCTCGACTGCTCTATAGAATACAGGCCCGAATCCTTTCTCTCCAAGCTGCATCGAGAAGCCAGAGATAAAATGATGAGCTAAGCTTCTATATATCTATATAAATAAGAATGGAGTGTTTGTTTGTACATTCAATATTTTCGACCCATTTCAAGTTTTCTATCCGTTTTGGACCCTTCTGATGCCGAATCCGCCTTTTTCTCGTTTGGTGTCTGTCTGTCTGTCTGTATGTTGTGCCCTATACACGTCCACGCGGTTTAAGATATTTTCATGGAAATTTGCATACAGTGAGTACTTATCTTGATTTAGTGACTGGAATTGGTTGCGAAAGTCTGTCTGTCCGTCTTTCTGTTCTATGCTCGATTTTGTGTTTGTGTGTTTGTGTAGGCATCACATACATTGTATTCCAGATATTTGATTGCAGTGCATTTTATTTTATACATTATCTATTAGTTTAGTGAATGCACTATTAAACATTTCTTTATTATTATATTTAGACGAGTTTCATGCTAAAACACCTGAGTAAGTATACTTAAATCAACCATAATTTGGTAGTTTTGGAAAAATTGGAATGTCTATTGAATATTACGATTACTTCGATTGCTTTACCAATACTGCTGAAAAAGTAATTATTCTTCAAAAAATTATTTTTTTTTATGGAATTTCATCTCTGATACTTCATTTATTTCGAGTCTTATTTTATTCTTTGCGCAATGAAAACGATTTCCGAATATTTGGGACAGACGATATTTTTCAATGAAACGAGAATGAACAAGATCGCGCGAGCAGTGATATTTTTTCTGGTTCTTTCGCTCTGAATTAATTTCACATTTCTAAATTTTGTACACTTTTAGTTGTAAGTTGCGGCAACTGTGCGAGATCAAGAGATAAAATTGAATCACAAATTAATATCTTTAGAACAATTTTTTGCGACTTCTTTTATTTTGTTTTACTTCGCTGTTTCCAGTTTTAAATATTTATAATTTTAATAAATGTGTTTTCCTTCTCATCACACGCAACAGCACCACAAAGTATTAGACTTAAAAATGTTAGGTAAGTCAGTATAAATTTTCAGTAAATTTTAAGTGTAGTTATGCCGTTATTTAAAGAATAATGTCGTTATTTAAAGAATAATGCCGTTATTTAAAGAATAATGTCGTTATTGAAAGAATAATACTGTTTAAAAATCCAAACTAGAACTTTTTCCAACATTAAAAAATTTGTTGTAGTAATGACAGGAGAAGATTGCAAAATTTCACAATGTCGCATACCGGAGGCAAGAATGCCACAAGTAAAAAAATATTGTTTTTCGCCGTAAATCGTAATTTTAATTAATTGAGTTGTACATGAAAAGAACTTAAGAAAGGGAATTCCAAATCTTCCTATAAATCGTCTTTTATAGTAGTAACCTTAGTATCACCTTTCGTCTTTTTGTAGCTTTGTCATACAGCAATTGTGCGATGTATGTGAAATGTATTACCTGAATGGATATGCATGTGTAGGATTTGTGTCCAAAGTAAGTTGTAGAAAATATAAAGATGGCGAAAGGTGTTAAAATAAATTTTTATTCTACAAAAAACGTAAGTCATTATATATTTTGATTATCTCTTCAATCTAGAGTAAACGAATTCAAACCGAGTAAGGTCGGGTATTTTGCTAGTATATAAATAAGAATGGAGTGTTTGTTTGTACATTCAATATTTTCGACCCATTTCAAGTTTTCTATCCGTTTTGGACCCTTCTGATGCCGAATCCGCCTTTTTTTCGTTTGGTGTCTGTCTGTCTGTATGTTGTGCCCTATACACGTCCACGCGGTTTAAGATATTTTCATGAAAATTTGCATACAGTGAGTACTTATCTTCATTTAGTGAGTGGTATTGGTTGCGAAAGTCTGTCTGTCCGTCTTTCTGTTCTATGCTTGATTTTGTGTTTGTGTGTTTGTGTAAACATCACATAAATTGTATTCCAGATATTTGATTGCATTGTATTTCATTTTATACATTATCTATTCTATTAGTTTAGTGAATGCAATATTAAACATTTCTGTATTGTTATATTTAGTTGAGTTTCATGCTAAAACACCCGAGTAAGTATACTTAAATCAACCATAATTTGGTAGTTTTGGAAAAATTGGAATGTCTATTGAATATTACGATTACTTCCATTGCTTTACCAATACTGCTGAAAAAGTAATTATTCTTCAAAAAAATTATTTTTTTTTATGGAATTTCACCTCTGATACTTCATTTATTTCGAGTCTTATTTTTATTCTTTGCGCAATGAAAACGATTTCTGAATATTAGGGACAGACGATATTTTTCAATCATACGATAATGAACAAGATCGCGCGAGCAGTGATATTTTTCTGGTTCTTTCGCTCTGAATTAATTTCACATTTCTAAATTTTGTACACTTTTAGTTGTAAGTTGTGGCAACTGTGCGAGATCAAGAGATAAAATTTAATCACAAATTAATATCTTTAGAACAATTTTTTGTTACATCTTTTATTTTGTTTTACTTCGCTGTTTCCTGTTTTAAATATTTATTATTTTAATAAATGTGTTTTCCTTCTCATCACACGCAACAGCACCACGAAGTATTAGACTTTAAAATGTTAGGTAAGTCAGTATAAATTTTCAGTACATTTTAAGTGTAGTTATGCCATTATTGAAAGAATAATGCCGTTATTTAAAGAATAATGCCGTTATTGAAAGAATAATAATGTTTATTAATCCAAACTGGAACTTTTTCCAATATTAAAAAATTCGTTGTAATAATGACAGGAGAAGATTGCAAAATTTCACAATGTCGCATACCGGAGGCAAGAGTGCCACAAGTAAAAAAATATTGTTTTGTGGACTATGAGTGCGAGAGCACTCGCCGTAAATCGTAATTTTAATTAATTGAGTTGAACATGAAAAGAACTTATTCAAACCGAGTATGGTCGGGTATTTTGCTAGTTTGAAATAAGAACACTTATTGAAAACCACGATGCCGGGATTCAAAAAAGACTGCGACAATTCCCTGTGGTAACTCAAGTACACAAATCCTGTAGAACGTGTTCTTTTCCATGTCAATTTAATGCAGGAAAACATACTTTAGATTTTAAAATTGTGATTGAGAGGGACACTTTTAGGACTACCTGTGTTCCAATTTTTATGGCTACAGATGGTTCTGATGACAGGAAAGAAATAGTCTATGTTTTCCGCAGTGTTCTAAAGTAAATATAAGTGTACCAAATTTCGTGTGGATTGGTCAAACGGTGTAGATTTGTATAGAGAATATTAGATTAAAGAAATTTATTAACTGGATGTGTGTTTAATCCATAGAAAAGCTACCCGCGACCCAAGATTTGAAAATACCGTTTAAAGATGGCAGGGCACATCGGTTAGGAAAAAGGATTCTTTAATATTGCCCCGTGTTTTAGATATTCGTTCCAAAACCACGACCGACTGCTGTGAAGGCGAGAGGAAAAAAAAGCATGATAAAATCGTTATTTATTTTCTGCTTTGCTTCAGGTGGTGTTTTAGAAATGAAAATGCGGAGAACAAGGTGTAGTCTAAGAAAATGCGTTGTGTGGGAAAACGAGTTTTATGGCCCAGTGTCTCCTACTCGCTTTCGTTTCAGTAGAAATCTAAACGTTTCGGAAAATGAAAAGGTAGCAAAATTGAAACAACGGTTAAAGAACGACTCATTTTTATTTTAGAGCTTCGATATTACGTGACTCACAAAGGGAATTGTTATACAGTACTAAGTCCAAAATCCGGAATCCTTCAGACCTAGGCCATTCCGGATTTTGGATTATTTTCAGTTTTTGTCAAATAAAAACCCTTAATCTAATCCCTCCCCGCATTAATTTTGATTTGCAATAGTAAAAATAGCAGATATAGAAATTGGAATAAATTTAATAAAAAAGGAAAAACCTTTTAATACAATTGAACAAATTTTACTTGCAAATCTTTTATTTTTTCTGTGTGTGTTTACTCTGAACATGTCCGTTATTTTGAATTGTTTCATCAATTAGGTCAAGGTTTAAATTCTTGGTCTTTTTAAGTTGTCGGAAAGATGTAAAAAAAGTGAGAAAGAAAACGCCGGTTAGCAAAACGTTCCGGATTTTGGACGTCCGGATTTGGGACTTTGTACTGTACTACAGTGATCAAAACGTACCCGGAATGCTGTCTTAAAACAAAAGGTATCAATGTGTTGTTCAAAATGTATTACATCTCCTTCAAAGTAATCTCTTCCGACTTCAATGCACTTCTGCCAACGTTTTTTCCAATCCAATAAACACACCTTAAAGTCGTTTTTGTGAAACCCCTTCAGGGTTTGTATCGAATTTTCTTTTATTGCATCAATGGACTTAAAACGGTGACCACGAAGAGGGAGGTGGAAATAACAAAAGTCACACGGTGCTATATCAGGTGAATACGGAGCTTGTGCAGCTGTATTTGTTGAATGCTTTGTCAAAAAATCCCGAATAATAGAGAGATTGTGAGAAGGCACCTTATCGTGATGCAAAATCTACTATAAGTTATCTCGCCACTAAGCATCAATTCTCTGGATAAATTGACATGTTGATCATTAGTCGATGTGGATGATCTATCTACCAGATCGCGAATCATCTACGACGGATTCTCTACCTTCTTTAAGCTTTTTATACCAATCAAATGCTGCTGTTTTCCTGTAAAAGCTTTTTGCAACATTTCAAATATGTTTGTAGCATAAATTCCATTGCGGAAACAAAATTGAACGCATGTTCTTTGCTCAATTACATTCGACATTTTCGAAAATCAACGGTGAAAATTCTTCTTTTATTAAAAACAAATTTATTTTCATCCGATAAAATAAAATAAATCCCTAAGAATTGCCACATATTTATGTGTCGTAAAAATATTTGATAAAAGTTGGTCGATGATATCTACTGAACATATATTTTAACGAAAGCATTCCGTATACAGTAATATCTCACCCCGGCAAGAAAATTGACACAAGTAAAAAAATATAAATTTTGATGTTATATCATTGAAAAATATGTATGATGTGCCCCAGCGTGTTATATTACTATTCTATAGAATATAATAGAAGTTACCACCATAAATATTTACCTAAAATTGAAAAGAAGCTTTTACTATTTCAATAGTATAAATTTTATAGTATCCTTTAAGTTGATGTTTCCCAAAATTCTGCAATTTTGAGTTGTGTCACTATTGTTGTCGGGGTGCGATATATCATCCCCTTTTTTATGTAATAAGTAGTATAGGATCTTTAGGTTAGTTGTTTACGGGTTATATGGCGCAAGGCTTTTTTGCCCAAACTGCGCTAAACATGATGAGGTAAAGCAAAAAGCAGAAGGGGAGGTTACAAATGAAAGGGGAAAAAAATCATTCCGGTACCTCGGGGTTGTGATGCCTGTGCACATATAAAGATGTGCGTATAGCATACTATATAGCTATTTTCTTCGCCATTTTTATACCAATAAACAAACTGCACAATAGCAACTTTTCTGAATTTTGGAAGTTTAGAGTAGTTTGTAATTTTAAAGAATTAACTGAGTGTAAAATCGGCAGAATAATCTCAAGCTAAAATGCAAATCTCAATTTCGCAATGGGGGACATATTTCACAAGGGTACAGTGAATCGTAATTTTTTAGGGTAAATTTTATCCTGTTAAAACAAATTTAACGACTTTTCACTTAAGACCTGTTCCACTTCAAGTTGTGTAACTGCGGTAATTGCAAAATTCAATGTATGACAGTCGAATGAACGCAATACAGAGTATAACCATGGTTATAGCATACCTGTCAACCAAACACAATCTGAAATTTTTGCGACAAAAAAACTGGCAACTGCCAAAAATGAAAAATGCCTAAAATTAATTCGTAAAGTAAAAAGATCAAGGGTGTTCCAAATACCGCATATCCTAACTATTTCTCTGTATCTCAGCTTCCTGGGTTGTGGAATCAAACTGGAAACTGTATGAATATAACTAGGAACTACTCTCCTTTGTTTTCCAGAGATCCTATACCTTCTTTACTTATGTCAGTTTAACGGCAATATTCACAAATTCGAGGATCAGTTGATCCGCGAGTAAGAGTTAACTCGAGAATTATCAAGAACGGTATTCTTAAACGGCGTGTTAAGTGATCCGGGGATTAAAATGAGACGCTCGCTGTGATTGGCTACTACCGTCTTCTCACGATCACGTGATATTGTTTATATTGGTAACGACGCCCGAATCTGCATTCATACTGATCAAGCACGTACTTCGCCGTAGAATTGATTCCAAATTGTGATTCAATAGAACGCATGCGACATTTTAATTTAGGTTAGGGAAAAAAATGCAAAGTTTTAATTTCGAATTGGATTTTTACGGAAACCTAAATTTTGCATGAAAGAATTGTATACAATGTCTTGACAAATGAATCAAGACATTGTAGATTATCTTTGTACTTGTCAGTATGGGTGTGTGTTGGTGGTGTGAATAGTAACTGCATCGTCAATTTTCTTTCATTCGTAATAAATCAACATAATAATTTTTATTCTACGACGAAATTGCATCTGCCATGGTCATATTCTACCTTTCCCTCTTAGCCGACGGAAGAGCCGCCATCTATCTTTTCGCCAAGCTGCTTGTTTACGTTTACTCAGCTATCTTTATTTCCATTTTTCTTTTGAATTTCAATAAAATTATGTTTGAAATTTTTCGATTTAAGTAATATTATGATGAGATGAACTGCTATGTGGTGCTCCGTAATGATAGGCTCAGTCTAGTCGTCGCAAGAATACTGTAATTGAGCATAGAATGAAAGGTGTCATCCTTTTGTTTTGTTCGAATACATCGCAAAAAGATGGTACTGCGCATGCGTTAAATGCAACTCGCGAGTTAACTCGTCGATTTCGGATGATCAAAATGTAACACCGAAACGGCAGTTTAAACCATGGATCAGGACTTGTGAATACGGTTTTTTCGATAACTCGCGGATTATCGTTGATCCTCGAGTTAACTCGGATTTGTGAATACGGCCGTAAGCCATGTAAATGAAATTATGATTTGGAATCATCTGGATATTCCCCGAATGGATTGGAGACAAAAAATACGTTGTGATCACTGCCTCCAATATTGAGATGCTATAGTGTTGTTGATATAGCTGGTAGGAAACTTGCCGGTGTCGCTACTTGTGGCTAAACCTTAGACCGTCAAGGTAACTCCATAAACGCATAGATGTCGCTCATAGTAGCTTACACACACGAGTAGGCAATATTAAGCACATGTGCGATATTTGGAGTACCTAACCCACCAAATTAGCGACAATTTTAGCTTTATGAGAGAGGTTTAAAACAGAAAAAGTAACCCTGCTCTCTACGATTGTTAGATGGCTTGACGCTAGTTCGGACTCGGCGAAATCGATCATACGATATTTTAAGCTACTAAATTACTTCAAATTAAGTCAAAATGCAATTACATTACTTTTCGGGTGATTTAAAAGTAGATTCGCTAGGTTTCTTCTTCGAAGGTTTATACTAGAACCACTGCAACAACTGATTTTTTTTCTTTTATGGGTTTTTTACTGTTTTTCTTTTATTTTTACCATGGTTTGGCGGCTAAACTTCAATTGATAATTTTTAATTAACGTCATACTAGAGCAACACAACGGGCTATTGACGTCGGTCCGAGATCAATCCTTCAAGTGAAAGATCAGAGGACAACACCACATCATTTTGAACCACGGTCAGATGATTAGGCAACACCTGAGCTGGCACCCCACTCTCCAAACTTCCACACCAACCCAACTTGGGCAAAATTTCAAAATTGGCGTCATCACTGTCACGTGATAGGGTTGAAATGATTACGTAATTCACCTTGAAAACAAGTGAGAAAGCACAGGAAAAGAGAAAATGTACTCACCGTGGTTCCTAGGAAGAACTCCCGGAATGAAGGGGAAGTCGCAACCACCCAAAACATGCAGCCGATGATAGCGCATCCAACCACCTGTTGAGAGAATAAAAAAGGTTGACTTTAAAATCAGCACACAACATATAGACAGATTTGGGAAAGCTGTATCAGATTTAGTACAAACCAGGGTACACCACGAATATACCTCCTACTTAACACTTTAGAGCAGTGGTGCGCAAACTATTTTCATTTCCGATCCCCCCCCCCATTTGAGTACTATTTTGTCGCGACCCCTGGATAGACAATAGATATTTTTTTTTAATTGTCAACGTAGTTACTAAAGAAAAAAAAATAGCTTTTCTTTACATTCTAATACCTATATTGATTTTTTAATTTGTTGTTTACTGTTGTCCTCCGAGTATGCTACTGAACTATCTTATACTTAAAAATATGTTATGTACATACCCGATTGAAAATTTTACATATAACTATCAAATGCACTTGAATGATCGTAAGTAGCAGCAAAGCCGAACTACTGAGGCACAGACAGAAAGAATTGCACGGTCCTCGCTGTGATCACAGTATAAAGACTAAATAGCGCAGTGGGGGCACACTTAAATTGAAAAAGCTGTAGTGAAGATGGGCACTGCAAAACTTCAGACCGACCCAAATAGCATAAGAATCCTAACAGAGAGCAGGTAAAGGGCATCTCAAATTGACAATTATCTTTTATCGCTATGTCTGTTCGCCTGCCGGTTGCAGAAGTATAGATATTATATACTAATAGACAATTGTTTTTGGTAAAAAAATTATAGTTCTTTGTGCTTTTAAATAATATCTTGTTTCACTATTTTACTGGTACCCGATACTTGTTAAAGAAAAGCCTTATATTTTTTATTGTCCGATAAATTTCTTTGAATTTTGCGACACAAAAGATTTTAAAGCGACCCCTAAAGGGGTCGCAATTTACGGTTTGCGCACCACTGCTCTATACGGTGTGCTTGTGGGACGCTTTTGTTAATGACGAGATCACTCGTGAAAACAAATGCCAGGAGGGTTAACGAAATTTCTGTGAACCCCGAAGTCCCAAGAGAAGATGTTGCCTACTTTAGGCCCGGTGCACACATCCGGTTTTTCAAAGTGCGGCACCGATGCGATGCCCAAATATGCACACATAACCGTGAAATGACGCAAGTACTCATTTCGCGCAATTTGCGATAAATATTCTATCGAAGAAAACGTGTTTATTTCGCCTACTTGGTGTAAAAAAAGTATATTTTGAAACAAAATAGACGTCACTGGATACAACCATTTATTAATTATTATTTATATTCCATTTATATATGAAAACAAGGTACTTCAGAACGGAGACGCGTGTGCGTCGATCTGCGGCGCCGTGGGGAATTGCGGTACAAATTGCACGCAAGTTGGACGTGCGGCGCCGGAGGCTTGTGTGCACTACTCCATTGGATCTAATGTATCTCAGACCGCACTTGCGTTGCGGCAGCGGCGCCGCACGTTGAAAAACAAGATGCGTGCACTGGGCCTTAGACCAGAGGTACCCAACCTTTTCGGGTGATGTCGTGGCTCAGTGGGTATGCCCACTGCGCTAACAACCTTCGAGTTGTAGGCGGGGAAGGTTCGATTGTTGCCAGGTGTATTCCATCCCTGGGTATATGTCTGTCTCTTATGTCAGTGAAATTTTACTTCTGAGTGTGTCGATTACTTGATACTGTATGTCTTGTGTCTGGCGCAGCATGGCCAAATATGTCACTTGCGACATCAAAACTCCAAACTAACCAGCTTTTAGGTGAGTACGACCTTCTATGAGTCTCTAGTCATATGATCTTTTCCAAAGTAAAGTTTACTGTCTTTATAAGCACGGGGGTTCACGCTCCCGAGGTACCCAAGTGATCTTTTTCTGCTTCCACATCACAGTACTCTGGCCCGGCATGGCCATAATAGGATCCCTGTGCCATAAAACATCCCCAATACCAACCCATCTTTTTCGACTCATGGAGCCCTTTTTATAATCAGCTGAACAACCCGGCATTGCGCGAATTTTAAATAGGACCGCGATATTTCCCTGTGTTAACTCAAATACACAAACCCTGTAGAACATGTTTCCTACCGCAACCTATACCGGCGTTAACTCAAATACGCAAACCCTGTAGAACGTGTTTCCTTGTGTCCATGTCCATTTATTGTAAGAAAACAAACTACAGATTTTAAAATTGGGGCTTCGAGGGGTACTTTTAGGACTACCTGTGTGCCAATTTTCATGACTACATATGGGTCTGAAGACAGGAAAGAAATAGCCTATGTTTTCCGTAGTGTCTTAAGTACAAGGGTACCAAATTGGATGTGATTGGTGCAAACGGTGTAGATTTGTATAAACACACGCATCCTTAAGCCTACTCTTCGCTTTACAAGTTAATGGTGTTTAGGAGGAGTGTTACAGGGGTGAAAGAGAGGATATATAGTAAAGAGATATTTAAACAACTTGCAGGTTGTTAGCGCAGTGGACATACTCACTCAGTTACGACGGTTTCGCACAGATTGGGAACCACTGCTTTAGACTATTGATTGCGCACGATTGCTTACGAAGCACACCCTGTTTCGCATTGGTGTTGCTGACTCCCCGAACTGCGTAGTGTGACACTCGTCCACCTGTGACAGCCAAACACATGGACGCATGCAATGCACTCGAAATTTTCGATAAGGCGTGTCTAAATATTGGTCAGTTGAGTTTTTCTAGAAGCTCAAGGGCCATATTTGGACATGCTGCGACAGATACAAGACATAGAATACCAAGTAACGGACATACGCACACAGAGGAAGGTATTACTGACAGAAAAGAAATACACCCAGGGAGTAGTCGAATCTGCTCGGCCTACAACTAGCAGGTTGCTAGAGCAGTGGGTATACGTACTGAGCCGCGTTGGCTGTCTAAATATTGGTGAGCACTGGGACTGAGGGGAAATGTCCGACATTTGTAAACAAAAAAAGTCATTAGAAATAGCAACTGAAAATTGTTACTATTTATCTATATACATAAAAACAGTGTTATTATGTGCATTTAATATTTCCGCCCCGTTTCAAGCTATTTATACTTTTGGGTCCTTCTAATGCAACATCGAAGTCTTGCTCGTTTTGTGTCTATGTATGCGTGTGCTCGTGGACTATGTGTAAATGGCTGGAGGTATCTCCATGAAACATTACATGCTTGCGAGTATTTACATTAATTTAGTGGCTGAACTTAGTTGCGTTGGTCTGTTTTCGTGTCTCTTTGTGCGACCATTATTTGGAGAACTACTATTATAAAAGTGTTTCTTTGTAATCAATATCTATCCTGACGAATCTAATGGACTTACAGTAATGAAATATGACACACAGGTAGTCCTAATTATTTTGTGATTTTTGTGTCCAGCCAGAATTTTAAAATTTATAATCTAGAATATTTTAAAATTAAATTTATTAGTTTTTTCACCTTTGGTACTTCTTTCCGGAATGTGACGTCATATTACCTCGAGTAAAGAAAGAGCGGATTTTTCGACCGCTGACGTCAAGCGTTTATCGTCCGAATGCCTTTTGAACCATGATTAGTTTTCCGATTCTAGCGTGTTTCGATTTTACGTTGTTGATAATAAGCCACTTCGAGTCCATCACGGCTTGCCTGTGGAGTTCGTTTGTGAAGCAAACAAAATGGGAATACGTAGCAATCACCGGGGGTCGGCGAGCGTCAGCAAGCAGTGGTCACACTTGACCCCACGAAAAGAACTGTCACGGGCAACGCCGTGCTGGCTTCGTAGCGGCTAGTTGAGCGCTTCAATTACTAGGATTGTTTTACCAGTAATGCTAAAAAAAAATTTATTTTTCAAAAAACGATTTTTACTGAATTTAATATATTGTTATTATTTATTCTAATACTTCGTTTTTTTCTTTACGAAATATAAAAAAAACTGAACACTTGAGACAGACGATTAAGAGATTCAAACATAAGTAAAATATTTAGCACAAAAACCTTTTTAAAACAAGACTCGTAGATAATCTGGCAACCAAGCTACTTTAAGAAATTATTTTTGGCATGCAAAACTTAATTAGTTCGAAGCGATCATTATTACTAGTTTGCTTTTTTAAGATGTTTGTGTAATCCGTTAGATTATTATTCCAGGAATTCGTTTGATAGTGAAAAAACATATATTAACATTCATTGCTTTTTTTTTAATCTTTTTTTTAGATGTATATCTGGATTTTCAATTTGATGTTTCTCTCTTTGAATATCTGTAATCAAGGTAAATGTTTAGTTAGTTAAAAAAAAATTTCGAATCGCATGATAATTTTAGGAAAGGCTTATGTTTGTAATTGACGTACAATACAATTATATGCATGCTTTCAAATATTCAATTCAATCTGGGTGACAGTGGCACACTCTAGAGACTTTTCTTCTTACTAAAGATTTAAAATATAAAAAAGGAAAATGTAAAATTTTACAGTTATGTGCATTTCTGCAATTGTGTATTTAACAAATGTTCACTTTTATTAGTGTGATAGTTATAACATGCGAAGAATAGGAATTAAAATTTACTAACGAAAACGGAAGTTACTTAACTAATTCAATCCGAGTAACACCAGGTAATTCTATTAGTAGACGATAAACTTTTGCAACATTTTTTTTCATTCAAATATAACAATAAATCCACATAAATGAGAATTGCAAATTTATACGATATTTTTAAAAGACAATTATCTACAGTTCAGGTAAGGTTGCCTTTCTAAGGATCTCAACCCTCAGATGTATAATGCAATTTGCATTGGTTCATCAGTTAGAAGGTAGAATAAAATGATACGGTAAGTAAAAACTAAACCAAGGAAAGTTACAGGAATTAAACCTGCGCCGCGTACAACTCTCATTCTAGTGATGTGGTCTATATGACTTCATAAAAAACGTAACTTAGACTAGAAAAGCATTTCTTAATCGCAATTTAAGATACGAGCTCAGGAAATACCAAGAACTTGTTCAAACAAAGTGTAGACGTAATAAAATTTTAGAATTGCATTTAAGGAAAACATTTATTTTAACAATTCTTCGGGTAAGCAAAATAAGATCCACATTATGTCATTTTCTTGGAAACTTAAAACGAATGTGCGTTATAAGAAACTCGGAAAACTAGTTTCGACTCGGTAGAACAAGTGGAAATAAACACAGCCTTGCGGTTAATAATCATCGTTTTTAAGTTCCTGGAAAATTTCCTAAACTGTTAGAAGGCTGAAAAACTTCCCAATTACTTCCAAAATGAGCGAACATAATTATGCTAATAAATTGATCACGGCGGAAGAAGTTTCAAGTCTTTAAACGCAGACGCAATTTCTCGACACTTAAAACCCGTCTTAGCGTTCCTTAAGTGTTTTACTCGTTACTCCCGAAGAGAAACACGATTCAATTAATAAATTTTCTTCATGCTTCTGGCTCCCGATCGTAAAACTTGAAAAATTCTCCCAGGAATTCCCTCCGCGTCATATTTATTCTCAAAACGTTGAACCGTGGCAACGCGGGCGAGCCTTCATCTAATCAGCGGAAACACAAGCAAAAACTTTTTTAATCAATATCCGCACCCGAACACTACGTCCTGATTACCTTCGATTCAGGGAGAAGGAAGGGAGATCAAACACTTTCTAACTTTAAGGATGGATTAGATGGAACGGTGTGTGTTGCATGTGCAAGCTCATTTGGAAATTGATTCGCCAGTTTTTCCGTGGTAAGAGAATGCATGAGATGCGACTTAGTTGTGGCGCGCGATTAATGTCTGGTTCCATTCTAAGGTATATTTTATTGCTCAATTTTGATTCCGTTAGGAAACGGTTGGTTGATTGGGTTTTGTGTGTTTAATAATGCTTGTAATATATACTTCTAGTATTGTAATTGGTAGTATTCAAAATATACCTGCAAGTTCTAGGTAGTGTAGCGCAGGGCTCGAAATACCCGGGTGCACATGTGCACATGAAAATAAAATTGTGCACCTAATTTTTTCCCGCTGGCGCACCTGTGCACCTAATTTAAAAACTTAGGTGTACCTTGTGCACCTGTATTAAAAAATATATTTCGAGGCCTGGTGTAGCGTCTCGTGTCCTGGTAACGGGGACGTACAGAAATAACACTCGTCGAACTTAATATCACAAGATTTATTGGTATCGTTATATGCGTTTCTAGGCCGCAAAGGATCTACGCCTATTTGCTGATATTTGCTACACGTAAGACGGACGTCCTAAATCAGAACGGGATGGTCGTCTGGTAGCTCAAGGACTCTGTGCCTACCGAAAATATAGGCCGCAAAAGATCTGCGCCTATCTGCCGATATTGGCTACATGTAGGACGGACGTCCTAAATCTGAACGGGGTGGTCGTCTGGTAGCACAAGGACTCTGTGCCTACCGAAAATATAGGCCGCAAAAGATCTGCGCGTATCTGCCGCTAACGCCGAAGTCAACCTTTGCTTGAATGGGGTGTTCGGACAAGTGACCAACAAGGTCGACGTTCAAATTGCAAGTCCTCGAACGATGGTGTTCTATTTTCCTTTTCGACTCGACTTCGTGTGAGGGCATTGCAAAGTCTTTATCTCTCTTCCACCCCTTTGTTTTACCGTCATGTCCGATGACACGCTGGCACCTTCTCGGTTGGATGTCATCAAGGGTGGGTCGAGCCTAGGCAGGGGGCATGTCAGCACTCAGATTTGCAATCTGTCGCGTTGAAAGATGACTGTCTCAACCGTTCTGAAGGGCTATTCCCAGCCACTTAGGCGTCCAGAATGTGGGTGGTCAAATGTCACAGTAGCATAAGTGCGATCTTGGGTGCTGTGGGTTTTTCTTGTCTTTTGTGTCAATAAAACTTTCCTGTGGTTTTTAATTAATTATTAGGTCGGTATTTTACTTAACGTTTTACTGGAGCAACACAACGAGCTATTGACCTCAGTCTGGGTTCAATCCCCCTAGTGAAAGATACTAGGACAACGCCACGTCATTTTGAACCACGGTCAGATGACGAGGAGACATCTAACCTGGCACCTCATTCTCCAAACCTCCACACCATACCAACGTGAAAACTTTCCCCTGTGTGTCCATTACTTAGCGTCGTCTGTCTTGTGTCTGGCATAGAATGGTTACATACACTACCCTACAATAATGGACAGGACGCCAGAGGATTTGCATAAAATTCGACTACTTGTATGGAGGTGTTTTTCGTGGTATGGCCTGAGACCGTTACATGTTGTTACTGGTCAATTGAACGCCGACGCCTACATGAACATTTTGGACAAACAGGCTCTTCCTACGCTCTGGCAATTTTATGGAATGGACGAATGTTACTTCCAGGACGACAACGCTACGTCTCATGTTGCAGCCTCTGTCAAGTAGTGGCATCAAAATACGGATGTAAAACGTCTTCCCTTGTAGGTCCAGGGTATCACAAAAGGTAAAGATCGCAGAATGTCGTTTACGTACCGCTGTGCTGTAAGTGTGCCAGAAATTACTACCAAAGGGCTATGAAATAAGATGGCATCCCATGCCCTAACTTCCTGTTGTTGGCATGTGTGGCGTGCGATAGTGCGGGCAGGATACCCACGCTGCCCTGGCCGTCTCCATAATCGTTTTTGGTTGACGTCAGGACACATTTCGAAACGGGACTCGTCACTAAAGACGTCCTCAGTCAACGCCGTCCCAGGTTGATCGGGCTCTGCACAACTCCAGGACAACTCATTCTTGGTTCGTCGATTTATTTTGTTATATGTATCTCGAAGACAAATATAGCGTTGCGTAGACAAAGGATGTTCGCCAAGCACTGGATGTGACCTTCCGACCGATTGCGCAGGCGCAGTAAGCGCGGGAAGCGCTACGTAATATGTCGAAATTCTACGGGGCAGGACAAGTTTTGGGCCATTGTAAATTTAGATTGCGTGGGGGGGAGTCAGAACTGGCATAAGTGGCGGAATTCAAAAGTAATCAAATTATCCTACAGTTAATATTGGACTGCAACAATTAAAATCAAACTGCACTTTAATCGTTCAAACTGTAAATAGATCGTTGAATATTCACAACTAGGGGGCCTGCCCCCTGCTCGCTAACGCTCGCCAACTCCCGGAGGATTGCGAAGCAATCCTCATTGGTTCGCTGCGCGAACCTATGCTCGCTTCGCTCGCCTCAATGAAGACATGTGTCCTAGCAGAAGGGATTGTTTACAAAATATGTTACCAATAAAATGTTTTTCAAATCTAAATTTGCTGTATTATAGAAAAAATATATACAGTATCTCTAAAATCAGAATTCAAATGAAAACTTTGTGCAAATTTTGACTCGAAATGTGAGCGTTGCTTTGGAAATTATCCATTTTCCCAGCACTCAAACGACCCACACTTTTTCATTGAGTTTGTTGCCGAAAATTGTAGTGCAAGCGTCTTGTTGAACTACAATTGTTGGCCCTGAAAAGGACCGTTTTTTAAATGGCCCTGAAAAGATCCTCCGCTTTCTTTGATTTCTATTATAAACTAACTGCAACAGCTCATTAAAATTTCCTTTTTTTTTTCAATAAAATTTCATTCGATAACGCTATAAATTCAATCGATGCGCGAGACTTCGCGATAAACAAACAATCGTACAGTGTTGCCAAAACGCGATTACAAATAACGTCTTTTTTGCGTGCCACGTAAGAGAATTATATATATAGATAAATAATGTTTCAAACTTCCTGTCTTTATTCGTTCCACAATCCAACATCACCCATTGCCTCGTCATCTGATCGTGGTTCAAAATGACGTGGTGTTGTCCTCGGATATTTCCCTTAGGAGATTGATCCTGGACCGTCGTGAATAGCCCGTTGGGTTGCTTTAATAAGACTTTAATTAAAATTACCTTTTACCGCTTACCTTAGTTACCCAATTAAAAAGTTACAAACTTAATGGGATCAGAGGTTTTGAAAAATCTTCAATTTTGGACCGTCGCGTTGTTCGTCTCCTTTCTTGTCTACTTGCATTAAAATCTTAAAATAAACGTTATTTACGAAGCAATTGTGTTCCGAATGTTCTATTGTGACACGAAAACAAATGGCAGGGTCTTGAGTATGAATAGCTATCTCGAGACTTCTTTCGTTTTACACGCTGGTGTTTTTTCATAAAAATAAAAATAGCAAACGTGAAAGAGCGATGCAACTGTATTTTGCAATACACATATTTTGGTATAGCATAGTTGCTTCTTGTTTTGTATCCTTTTAAAGTCTCTTGTAAGCATTTGAAAATGTGTCGTTTAATAAAACTTCCGGCAAAACTTCATTCAGTGAATTAAGATAATTGGTCATTTTTAGTTAACGTCGTACTGGAGCAACACAACGGGCTATTGACGACGGTCCGAGATCAATCCCTTAAGGGAAAGATTCGAGGACAACACCTCGTAATTTTGAACCACGGTCAGATGACGAGGCAACACCTGAGCGGACACCCCACTCTCCAAACTTACTCACCAACCCAACGTGAGAACTTTCAGCCACGACAAATTTAAGTTGCACCAGCCGCCTCTACACCATACGCTTACAAACATCCATGCCCGGACCCGGATTCGAACCAGGAACCTTCCGATCTAGAGGCTAACCACTATGCCGGTTGGTCGGCCAGTGAAATAAGAAGAGTAGTTGTGTATTTTAATAAACTTCGCAATGGAATAATACAACGTGCTATTGGCGACGGTCCGGGATCAAACTCAAAGGGTAAGATCCGAGGACAACACCACATAATTTTTGAACCATGGTCAGAAGACGAGGTCACACCTGAGCAGGTACCTTACTCTCCAAACCTCCACATACCGCCAACGTGAGGACATTTGAGAACAGCTCCCCTTTTACAAGACCGTCTTTGGTTGGATTCGAACCTTCCAACTGGTTTACCGTGACCCTAATTAGAATGGGAATATGGTTGGTTGAGTGTCATGGTTGAAGAGCCATATTTGGCCAAGCTTCGTCAGTACAGGACTGACAATGATATAATGGACACAATGAAATCCTTTACTGCTATAGAAGGGAGTTATACACCCAGGGAGAAAATGAACAAGACAGTAATTTTGGAGAAAGAGTTGTTTGAGAAATACTCCCTTAAGAAGCTACAAGAATCGTAGGTTACTAGTACAGTACGCAAACTCACTGTGCAATGACGGCGACTCCGATGGGTGCCTACGTCTGGTCAATACAAATTAGATTAAACGTCAAATGCCGCCAGAGATGCGATAGATTACATTTTAAGTTAGACCCGGCATGAGCTTTGAATATAATGTAAAATATTCATTTTCCGTCTGGTTCGTTTTACACTACACTGGAAATCTCTCACGAGAGGGATTTTCAGTGTAAGAACAAACTAAATTGGATAAATTATTCTCGCGAGATACCTATCTGGCTTACCTTTAAATGTAGCTTATCGCCGATTTGGCAAATGTTTAACGTTTGAATCTAATTGTTGTTGACCAATCAAGTACCATAAATCAACTAGGAATTTAATCTTTGGAACGTTTATCAGCGAAATGTTGAAACCGTAATCGAAAAACAATCCTGAAGTCATGTCCAGAAAAGGAACAGGAACTAACGTATCGCCCCCAAAACACTACCGCCTCACTTATATTTTGCTTGATAGAAAATGCCTCTGATAAGAACTGTGTAATTGCAATTGCTAGCCGGGCGTAAATTTAATTTGTCATTTTTGCATTCCTTTAAGTTCACTCGACCAAAAACCGGTTTGGTGGTTAAGGTATTAGCCTCCAGATCGGAAGGTTCCTGGTTCGAATCCAGATCAGTCCATGGGTATTTGTAAGCGTATGGTGTAGAGGCGGCCGGTGCACCTTAAATCTGTCGTGGCCGAAAGTCCTCACGTTGAGTTGTTGTGGACGTTTGGAGAGAGGTACCAGCTCAGGTGTGACCTCGTCATCTGACCGAGGTTCAAAATGACGTGCCGTTGTCGTCGGATCTTTCTTTTATCGTTTGATCCCGGAACTTCGGAAATAGCCCCATTGTGTTGCTCCAGAACAGCGTTAATTAAAATACTTACCTACCTTCCTATTCTAGAAATTGGTATACTTTTACTCTAGGTTCGTACATGTTTGACCGAGGAAATTTCTAGTATAAAGAGCTCTAAAAGAAGCAAATATACTCTTCGTGGTTGCATGAACCAGAGACATCCGTCAAAGCCTATTAACCTGAAACTTTAGTACTCAAAATCGGGCAAAAATAAAGCACAACGACCTTCCGCCGCAACCCAATCTTACACTCATTAACCAATGTAACACAACATCCGAAAAGTCGACACCCAAACCTGCTAAATTGAGCCTCCATTTTAAGTACCACGTAAGAAGTTAAAATCACTATTTTGCACCCGGCTTAGTATTTTTCGCAAGTTTCAAATACCCCAATTACGCAGCCAACTCGGAATGCTCCTCTGCTGGCTTTGGAACCACGCAGCTCTAATACGATAATGAATCTATTGGCGCAAATAAACTTATTATTTCAGAGGAGATTAATTTAAGACTACGGATCACCCGAAGCAGCCAGTAATATGCAGCAGGCGGAACTGAGAGCCGTTTCCGAGATTTATTTAAAAGGCTCTTCTGTTCTATTGTTGTCGGCCCGTTCTGTGTTACAGCGGGAGTCTTATTCTGAATGCACGTTGTGGAGCGTATGCCTCATTTGGTTAAGGAGATTTAAAGCTTTAGCGTTTTTGAATAGGGATGTTGCCCATTTGATTTGTGTCATACGACGGATGAGTACCTTAAGCACGAACGTGTTAAAATTAGGATCGTTACAGTGCGTAGAAAGAGGTTGAAAACTTCACAAATAAGGACTAATAAAGATTCGAAACGTGGAAAATATCTACAATGGCGATTTCAGAGAAGACGTCTTCGATCTGAATAGAAGTCCAGATGTCCAACATCACATGTCCTGATCATAGTGGACGTTTTACTCCTTAAAAAGGATGGTTTGGAAATTTGAAATTTCTTGTAAATAAATAGTCTTGGCAGTTATAAGTGAAGCATTAAGGAAGGCGGATGATAGAATTACGATCCATATGGCATAGCTTTTACATCGATAGTTATTCCAAAGATTAAATCTAAGAGGTTATCAATAAGGTTAGAACAAGTGGCCTGATCCACTAAACTCCGAAAATTGTATTACCTTTTCACTAAGGGCTTTTATTCATTTGAAATGTGCCGGTTCAAGTCTTCTAAAATTACAACTTAGTGTTGATGACTGAGAAAGAAATTTTTAATATCAAATTTTATTTTGGATGAATAAAAATATTAAAAAAAATGGTGGAAAGAAAATCGCATTTATTCCCATTGAGAGTATTGGTGAGTTAGACCACACTTACTGTGACAGTCTCGCATCCAAGTGTTGCTTAGAGTAGTGGGCGGTGTAAAAATGTGTGTACTTCAAGGTGAACTCCCTTTGCATATAGTCCATAAGTGATTTGTTATCGAGTAATATATCGAAATTGATATCACCGGTATGTGTAAATTGGTATCTGGAATCATTGAAATCCTTTATCAGGAAAATGGCACCCAAAGTTATCACATTCCTAATAAATATCTGCCGACCAACTGGTATAGTGGTTAAGGTGTTAGCCTCTAGATCGGAAGGTTCCTGGTTCGAATCCGGGTCCGGGCATGGATGTTTGTAAACGTATGGTGTAGAGGCGGCTGGTGCACCTTAAATCTGTCGTGGCCGAAAGTCCTCATGTTGGGTTGGCGTGGAAGTTTGGAGAGTGGGGTGCCAGCTCAGGTGTTGCTTCGTCATCTGACCGTGGTTCAAAATTACGAGGTGTCGTCCTCGGATCTTTCCCTTAAGGGACTGATCCCGGACCGTCGTCAATAGCCCGTTGTGTTGCTCTAGTACGACGTTAACTAAAAAATTACCAATTACCTAATAAATATCTATCCGGACAGGCGGGGTCGTGGTAAGCCCGGTTGGAAGAGTAACGTATTACCAACCGGAGGGTCGCGAATTCGAATCCATTTAAAGATCGTAGTGTACAGAGGGGCTAGGGTACGTTGGATCTGTCGTGGCCTCAAATGTTCTCACATTGGCGTGGTGTGGAAGTTGCGAGAGTGGGTACCAGCTCAGGTGTGACCTCGTCATCTGACCGTGGGTCAAAATGACGTGGTGCTGTTCTCGGATATTTTCCTTCGGGTTTGAACCCGAACCGTCGCCACTTGTCCGTTCTGTTATTCCAGATCGACGTTACTTAAAATACCTACCTAACTACCACAATTAGCCTCTGAGATTGCACCTCATTCACCTGTTCAAAGGCGGTATTTTTTTAACGTTTAGACGTATTATCGCGTTTGATTCTTTAAGAAGATTTCTGTCGTCGAAGTTTTTCTTTGTCTTCGGTAATCAGACTGCTGAAGAGTGTTACAAGAGTGGCAAGCTTCCCCGCATAGTTTCGGCTAGGGCATGCAGCTCCACTGTTCAAACCGAACATGTTTTAATAAAGCGAGAATATTGGGTAGTTGCATTAACGTCACATTAGAACAACGGGCTATTAGAGACGGTTCGGGATCAGTCCCTTAAGGGAAAGATCCGAGGACAACACCTCGTAATTTTGAACCACGGTCAGATGACGAAGCAACACCTGAGCTGGCACCCCACTCTCCAAACTTCCACGCCAACCCAACGTGAGGACTTTCGGCCCCGACAGATTTAAGGTGCACCAGCCGCCTCTACACCATACGTTTTACAAACATCCATGCCCGGACCCGGATTCGAACCAGGAACCTTCCGATCTAGAGGCTAACACCTTAACCACTATACTGGTTGGTCGGCGTATTACCGTTGGAATGAATGGTAATTGATAATGGTAATTTTTAACTAACGTCGTACTTGAATAACACAACGGGCTATTGACGACGGTCCAGGATCAATCTCCTAAAGGAAAGATCCGAGGACAACACCACGTCATTTTGAACCACGGTCAGATGACGAAGCAACACCTGAGCTAGTACTCCACTCTCCAAACTTCTACACCAACCCAACGTGATGACTTTCGGCCACGACAGATTTAAGGTGCACCAGCCGCCTCTACACCATACGCTTACAAATAACCATGCACTGACCCGGATTTGAACCAGGAACCTTCCAACCTAGAGGCTAACAACTTAACCACCAAACCGATTGGTCAGTTCCATCGTTTTGGGGTTGGGATAGAAACGGTTTAGCAACCGGGGAGTTGCGTGTTCGAGTCCAGTTAAAGACTCGTGAACAAAGGTAAAAGGGGTCCTGGTTCAAGTTAAATCTGTCGTGATTTCAAATGTTTTCATGCCAGCGTGGTGTGGAAGTTTGGAGGGTGGGGTGCCAGTTAAGGTGTTGACTTCGTCATATGACCGTGGTTCAAAATGACATGGTATTGTCCTCGGATCTTTCCCTTTGGAATTCATCCTGGACCATCACCTATAGCACGTTGTGATGCTCCACTTGATCGAGGTTGTTAATTAAAATACCTACCAGCCATTTTCTTCAGCTGTTTCAAACTGAGCTTGTTTTGCACTCAATCCAACAAAGGAATCTCAATTCTTTTTGAAAAATCTCGCTTTAGTACAGGGTTGATTGAGTTTCATGGCGCAAGGGTCGTGTTCAGCCAAGCAGTGCCAAACACAAGCGAGATTTAGTAAGTATTTAGCAGAAAATCAAAAGTCAATTCCAAAATGAACGACGCAAATATGACGCAAGTGCCATTCTGAAAGAGTGCCGTCTTTTCATCTGGATGTCAATTCGGGCGTTATTTCGGCTCACCGCATTCGGAATTTTGTTACTTTTCCTTTGTGCGGGTTTGGGTTAAAAGTTGCAAAATTCGAATCCCTTTTCAAGGATGTCCGTACATTTTCGGGTCCGTTGCATATCGAGGATGAGAAGGAAATAGGGACAGGGACGTCTGGAAGTGTCCCGGAGGATGCACAATTTCAACGCTTCGGTTGGCAACAACAAAACATTTTGTTCAACTTCACGCTTGTCGTTTGAGAGTTTTACATCGCATTGTTTTCGCAAATCGATGAAAGGGATTCGAAACTGTCTTATTGAATTGCATAAGAATCGAAAGGAATAAAACGCGGTATTTATGCATAAAAATGATACTTGTTTTAAATCTAAAATGATGTCAAGATTCCAAACGTTTTTGATACGCTACTGATTTTCAGAAATGGACAGGAGTTTCGGTATGATATGGTATTTTTAATTAACGCCGCACTGGAGCAACACAACGGGATATCGATGGCGGTCCGGGATCAATCCCGTAAGGGAAAGATCCACAAATGAGCGTCAATTCAAACTGAGAGCCAATGGGATCAATCCCGTAATGGAAAGATAAATAAATGAGCGTCAATTCAAACTGAGAGCCAATGGGATCAATCCCGTAATGGAAAGATCCATAAATGAGCGTCAATTCAAACTGAGAGCCAATGGGATCAATCCAGTAAGGGAAAGATCCAAAATGAGCGTCATTTCAAAATGAGAGCCAATGGATCAATCCCGTAAGAGAAAGATCCAAAATGAGCGTCAGTTCAAAATGAGAGCCAATGTGATCAATCCCGTAAGGGAAAGATCCGAGGACAACAGCACGTTAAATCTGCCATGGCTTCAAGTGTCCTGACGTTGGTCCCTTGCGCCACAAAAGCCAAGCCAGAAACTAGAGCAAATCGGGTCCGTGTAAACCCCAAAAAGAGATGTGCCCCTTTCCGGACAGATCTCTGACCGTCGTCAAAAGTCAAATGTGTTGCTCAGGGGCGACTTTAATTGAGGCGTTGACGTTGAAAAGATTGGCTGGTATTCTAATTAACGTCGTACTGTGAAGCAACACAACGGGCTATTGACGACGGTCCAGGGTCAATCAATCAAGGGAAAGATCCTAGGACAACAGCACGTCCTTTTGAACCTCGGTCAGATAACGAGGTAACACCTGAGCTGGCATCCCACTCTCTAAACGAAATTAAGCGCCATCTGGGCTCCGGGATGGAGCCTTATCGCTCACGAATTCTCGATGCATGTCGTTTAAGTGAATTTAGCCGGTAAATGCGATGTCTTCGCGTCCATTCAACACGAGTCCCGTCCATATATCGCCACTAGATTTATCTATTTTCCGGATGCTGACGGGTTCATCGGTCTTCCCAAAGTGGATCGAACCGAATCAATGAGTGAACTAGATCGGCAGTGATAAACGGGAATCCCATTTCCCTCGACTACATCAGTGTCCAGTTCGGATGTTCACGATCGAAATGGGCTCTCTTATCTGCAGGGGTGAGCGGAACAAATTGATAGATTGACGTTTGGCACACAGGTCAGTTTGACTGAGCGCACGCTAAATCCGCGTTGGTGAGGTTAGTTGAGTTTTGTGGCGATCATTTAGCAAGGGTCGTAGTTAGCCAAAGTGTGACAAACGCAAAGCGGTCAGCTTCAATGGACACGCAGACAAGGACCGTTTCGACTGACAGGAGAGAAATGAACCCGAGGATTGTTGTCGATACGAAGAGATATACGTGAGGAATCGAACCTGTGACACGAACAACTCGCAGGTTGCACAGTGGGTAAATTCACTAACGCATGGCAATCCTTTTGGGTGGTTGGTTTTGGTGAAAAGGCCAAGCTTCAACAAACACAAGACATTGTTAAGTAATTGTGAAAACAAATAATGAGAGAAAGAATGCTAGGGCGTCCTGGGTTCACGACTCCCATCCCCTCGTTGTTAGCCTCTGGATCGGAAGGTTCCTGGTTCGGACCCGGGTCAGTGCATGGATGTTTGTAAGTGTATGGTGTAGAGGCAGCTGCGATGGTGTCTACAGTGCGACGCTAGTTAAAATACCTACCTATTTTTAGACACGCAGCAGTGTATTTAACGGTTTTTGTTTTAAGACAGAAATGCTGCAGATAATACAGACTAAGGTCCTGGATAGTCACCCGTACATTGAGTTGCTCCAGTACGACGCTAATGAAAAATTACCAATTACCCATTCTTCTCGTATTCGAGAGGTAGTCAGGAAGTTAATTAACGTCTCTCTGGAGCAACATATTGGGTTATCGGCTACGGTACGGGACCGAACTCAAAGGGAAGATTCAAAGACAACACCACGCGTAATATTGAATCATGGTCAGATGACGAGGTCACATCTGAGATGGAATCTCACTCCAACCTTCCACACTACTCCCACTGGAAGACATTTGAGGCCCCGACACATTTAACGTGCACCAACCCCCTTTGTACTCTACTGTTTTGTGTCGGATTCGAACCCCCAACCTTCCGGTTGCAAGTTCCTTGCTCTTCCAACGAGGCTATCGCGGCCCTCTCGTATTGGGAAGAGCGGGGTTTGGTTGGTTGAGCTCTATAGCCGAGGGCCATACTTGGCCAAGCTGCGCCAAGTAACGTCAAGTCAATGATCATATTGAACATAATGAAAGTTTTTCTGGCCCAGAAGAGTGAACCCCAAGCAGAAATTCATCGAACTTGCTCCGAATACAGCGCGCAGGTTGCAAGCGTAGTCGGTGACCCCTCATATTGGTGAGATCAGGAGTGCCATAAATTAAAACGATGGAAACGAACGTGAAAAATAGCTGACATCGGAAGAGAAATGAATGAATTTTTTTTTACCTATCGCAACCGTCTGTGGAGATGAGAGTATTCAAATACAAAAGTATTCGTTGTGCTCAATTCATTCTCGTTGAACTCGCATGCCAAAATATTCAGACACCCAAAATTATTTCGATACAAAACTAGTTAAAGCCTTATATCGTCGTTGGCTGATTCTTACTATCGATTAATCGTATTTTGTAAGCGTATTCGAATACTCATTGGATACTTGAAAGTTCTCTAATACCAAACACTCGTTATTGAAAGTACTCGAATACCAATTATTCGATTCTTGAGAGTACTCCAATATTCAAGTATCGATTCTTAAATACCAAGTATTCGGTCTTTAAGTGTATTCAAATACCAAGTATTCTATTCTTGAGTACTCAAATTCCAAGTATTCTATTATTGAGTACTCAAATTCCAAGTATTCTATTATTGAATACTCAAATACCAAGTATTCGATTCAGAGGGGTACTCGAATATCGAGAATTCGATTATAAAGAGTACGCTAAAACAGAGTATTCGGTTCTTAAGAGTATTCGATAATAAACGTACTCAAATGCCAAGCATTCGATTCTTAAAAGTACTCGATTTTGCCCATCTAGTCATCTGTAGAATGTGTTAATACGATCTTCCGCTTCATCATGTTCTGTTTGTAGCAGAAAGGTAAAATTGGTAATTGGTAATTTTTTGTTAACGTCGTACTAGAGCAACACAACGGGCTATTGACGACGGTACAGGATCAATCCCTTAAGAGAAAGATACGACGACAACACCTCGTAATTTTGAACCACGATCAGATGACGAGGCAACACCTGAGCTGGAACCGCACTCTCCAAACTTCCACACCAACCCAACGGGAGGACTTTCGGCCACGACAGATTTAAGGTGCACCAGCAGCCTCTACACCATACGCTTACAAACATCCATGCCCGGACCCTGATTCGAACCAGGAACCTTCCGATCTAGAGGCTAACACCTTAACCACTATGCCGGTTGGTTGACTGTAGCAGAAAGGTAGCGTTTTATCAGCTTGACCCCCACTTTCTACAACCTGTAGGAAGCTGTTTTACAAACGAAAAGAGAAAGGGTCCGCAGAGTCCAGACAATGTAATCAGAGGGAAGGGTCACACACGAAAATAGATTGAATTATTTTTTCCTGCTCTTCTCTCTCTATTTAGGGATTAGCTGTTTCGGGTGCTGGAACGAGTTCGCCGTCGCGGTCGGATGAGCAAAAAAAGCTGGCAGAAAAAGGCCTTATCGGGGAAGGCAGGTAGGTCTAATCGATAACATGTTTTTCTTCTCACGCACTTGCCTTCACTTGGGCATGATGAGAGGTTTGAAGTAATGTGCTCAGTCGTCTACGGAAATTAGAGATCTCTGGAGGTAATGTGTTAGGGTTGTATCATAAAAGTTCGTTTTTTTCCTCAAGATGAATTGCATCCGAGGTAGATCTTAAGATGTCTGACTCGTAGTGTTTTGGCGTTTTATGGCTCAAAGCCCAAGTTTTATACCGTCCTGGTAGTCAGGATACGACGAAAAGGCAGTCGACCATAAGTCGAACATCAAGTATTCGATTCTTAAATACCAAGTGTTCGATTCTTAAATACCAAGTATCAGATTCTTAAATACCAATTTTTCGATTCTTAAATATCAAGTATTCGATTCTTAAATATCAAGTATTCGATTCTTAAATATCAAGTATTCGATTCTTGAATACCAAGTGTTCGATTCTTAAATACCAAGTGTTCGATTCTTAAATACCAAGTATCAGATTCTTAAATATCAAGTATTCGATTCTTAAATACCAAGTAATCGATTCTTAAATAATAATTATTCTCTCTCGATACTTAAGAGTACTCAAACACCAAGTATTCTATCCTGAAGGCTCGAACACACTACGTCAGTTATTTAGTCGAGTAGCGAGTGATTTAATAGCTCTACAAAACGAGAAAACGGGGAGTGTGTGTTCAGACACGGTTTGGAGTTGGTGTTCGAGTGTCGACTGCTAAAAATGATACGGAGAGCGAAGCTGAATCGAGCAATAAATGTTGCTGCAGGGCTTACCCTGCAAGATATTATAAGTGAAAAGAAGAGGAAATGGGTACGAGAATGGATTGGTCGATGAGATTTGTAAGGAGCTTCCAATGTACATATTAGAGAACTCGCTGTTGAAGACCCAAAGCAGTGACTCTCTTTTTCAAAAACGCTGTAAAACCGACCTTCTGATGGCTTTTTTTTGAAAATTATAATCGATTGAGTTTTATTTGTCTACACTGACACTGAGGACATTTATTTCAAACTCAAGCTCCGTTTTTCACGTTCCGCTGTGTGGAATTTTCAAGAAAAAACACGAAAAATAGAAATTCTAACTAAATTAATCACGAATGCCGAAACAATTTAATTTGAAACCTCTCTTATTGATGGTGAGATTCGAAAACTGCTCATTTTTCTACCCTACCTCACCAACAGTGAAACTTGGAATTTTAAATTCCAAAAATGGACCAGCGGAAAATAATAAAAAAATACACACCAGCGAAAATCAAAGCCCTTCAATACCACATTCCATGGAGAGAGAAAATTCTAAATGCAAATAAATCGACTTATTTCTTCCATTTTGGGGTTGGATTTCTGCTCCAAAATTCTCCGAACGTTCCAGGGCATAAATTATCATGAAATCGCCCAGGTGGGAACTTTGAGGAACGTGGACAGTGAACGGTTTTTCTGCATGATGGCCATCGAAAAGAATGCAGATGGTGATGATTCGCTCCCAGATAATGACTACCAACGACATCAAAAGTGTATTAGGGAACACGTTTACCTAATGTCGTCCTTGAACTTGAATGAAGCTGTGACCTCACAGCGGGCCTCGTAATTCCTTCCTGAATGGCAGCCTTGAAGCGGGTAGCTGAAAAACGCGGCTCAAAGAGAGGGAAATAAACGAAAACGAGAGGCAACAGTTTGTGTACTCATAACGGGAAGGGATCAGCCTACCGCATATTTTAGACACGCATTCTTTTGGTACGCAGAGGTAGCCTAAAAAAAGCTACAGAGGCATCACAACAGGCTATTGGCACCACGTAATTTGGAACAACGATCCTGGTTCACGAGGTTGCCTTACAATGGATCCCCGTCGTAATGTTAATTTTTAATAAACGTCGCACCACAGCAACACAGCATGCTATTGACGACGGTCCGGGATCAATCCTTCTAAGGAGAAGATCAGAGGACAACACCACGTAATTTTGAACCACTGTCAAATGACGAGGCAACAGCTGGCACCTTCCCTACGTAATTGATTTACAATAGTAGATTGGTAAACAACAATTAGATTAAAGATCAAACATTTACCAAATCGGTGAAAAATTGCATTAGTAATAACACATAAAAATTACAATTACCCCACTCTCCAAATATCCCCCACGCCAACGTGAGGACATTGGAGGCCATGACAGATTTAACGTGCACCAGTCCCCTTTGCACTCGACGGTCTTGTGTTGAATTCGAACTCGCAGATAATTTTAATAGATAATTTTTATGTTAAATGCAAACTCCTTTAGCATGCGTTGTTTTAGATTGATAACTTGATATCGTCTTTCAAGGATCGTTTCTGATTTTCTAAAAGTACAATCTAGGTTTGTTGTAGTCTATATAGGTAAGATCCTAGGTTTATTTAGCAACAGTTTAACCTGAAAATGCTCCGGAATCGGCACTGTTTGAACTCGTCGACAACCAATATTAAATTATTTATTGTAACCAATTATATCTAACGCATCAAATTATAATATTTATTTACTTTTATCATCTTTCATTGTAACAATATATGACAAATATATGACAAATATAAATAAAAGAAATAGTATACGAAAGTTAACTTTCATGATTTTTTTTGGTGGTCCTCCCATAAGTCACTGGCCGATCAACCAATCCGGTGGTTAAGATGTTAGGCTCTAGATCGGAATATTCCTGGTTCCAATCCTGGTCAGTGTATGGATATTTTTAAGCGTATGGTGTAGAGGCGACTGGCGCACCTTAAATCTGTCGTGGCCGAAAGTCTTCACGTGGGGTTGGTGTGGACGTTTGGAGTGTGAGGGGCCAGCTCAGGTGTTACCTCGTCATCTGACCGTGGTTCAAAATGACTTGGCGCTGTCCTAGGTTCTTTCCCTTTTCTTTAGATCTCTGACCGTCGCTAATAATCCGTTGTGTTTCTCCAGTGCAATGCTTGTTAAAATACCTACCTATTTTTAGACACGCAACCGTCTCTTTAACGGTTTTTGTTTTAAGACAGAAATGCTGCAGAGAATACAGACTAAGGAACGGAATTTTTACTGATAAGTCCGAATCAGTGACAGTTGTTTTATTGGAGGTACTTAAGTCCGAAAAACAATTTGTGAAAATGTAACTTTGCCTAAAAAAAGTATTGCCCTGCTAAGCACAATTTTAAATCTCTCAAATGGAATTGAAAAGTTTAACTGTTTTCTTAAATTGCTTAAGAAAATTATAATTTTAAAAATAAATACCAATAAATTTAGAAAACCTTTCCAGAATCAAAATTAATTTTTCAGTTTTTCTGCCATTTTCACCTTTTGCTGCATTGCAAAAATTGTGAAGTTTACACCAATGATAAAACAAGCGAAAGAAGAAACATTGCTGAAATTCATGACTCCGATGTTGCAACTGAAGACTGAGAACAATTCAAGCAAGATAGGGGAAAAAAAGCATTTAACAAATGGACAACTGAATCTCCGAGAAGTGTTTTCAGTGACCTCCTTTCCACGCTATAAAAAATACGATTGTTCAAACGCAAAGAAAAAAGCATTTACAGGAAGAAACCTAACGTTTTGAACTGTTCATTTTTAAGTCCAGTGATTTATGAACCCAAGCTTTGTCCGGATGACTCAGCCTTTATTGGTTACATCTGAACTATTGGGCCTTTTTTAGCATTCTGTTTGATTTATTTTAATACGTCATTTCCAGCGAGAATGTACTGCCTTCTTTCTGCTATACAAGTAAGTATAAGCCACAGACGTTTTTATATCCCTAGAACAATAACAATTGAGAATGACCCGATAAGTTAGTGGCAATTTCTTCGAAAGGTTACACGTTCTTTAACTGTGGTTTAGTTAAACTGACACCATCAGTTCTCGAGCGTGAATGTTTCTGTCAAATGAGTGTACGGTAGACAGTTAGGTGGTCGAATTGACGTCGCACTTGAGCAACGCGACGGACTATCGATGGCGGTCCGAGATCAATCTCGAAGGGAAAGATCCGAGGTCAGATCTCGAAGGAACGCCAACGTGAGGACACGAGACCACGATAGATTTAACTTGCACCAGTCCCCTTTGTACACGACAGTCTTTGGATGGATTCGAACTCGCAGCCTAGGTATCTGGATTATGTCGCACTGGAGCAACACAACGGGCTATTGCGAATGTCCAAGATTCATATCCGTCGTCTCTTTGTGCCAGGATCAGATTACGAAGTCAACACCACTGTCGCACCACGCCATCCTGAACACATTTGATACCACGGCACATTTAACGTGCACCAGTCCCCACGACCACGACGGCATTTCTCTGGACCTGGTTTTGAACTCGAGAACCTCGTTGTTTCAAATCACGGTCAAATGACGAGAACACGTGGCCATTTTTTAAGAGTCACATTTCCATGACGACGAAAACGACACCTGAGCTGGCACACCATTCGCTAAACTTCCATGCCAAGCCAACGTGAGGACATTTGAGGCCACGACAGATTTAACACAAACTTGCTCCGCGCACAGAATGGTCTTTGGTTGGGTCATATCTCGAACTCGCAACCCTCTGGTTGGTAATCCGCAGCTCTGCCAATTGGGTTACCGCAGCCCCAAATCCTTGAAAGGATTTCTAAAACAAGTGCAAGAGAAAAGAATGTTCCATGTTAAAATGTAGAAGCAATGTTCCATGTCGCTTCAATCCTCATCCGTGAACCTTTCTACGTGTCGGTTCAAACTGTCACTTTTTGGCACCATGGTTGAGAAAATTGTTCGGTTACGGGGAATATTTTGGGAGAGAGGTGTGAGAAGGAGGAAAGTTAATTAAGCGACGCTTGCTATTAAGTTCTCGATAGTTTGGACAACCGTGGTGTGAATTTTCTCTAGGAGTGTGAACAGTTGAAAAGTACCATGTCAGAGACACATCTCTCTTCAAGAGCTGTCATCTTACAGACTCTTGAGAGGAAACAAAGCGTGATAGAGAGGATAACAGCGCAATTTATGTCTATAAGTTCTCGAAATTAGGTAGAAGGGATAAGGTAGCCCGGTTAGAAGAGTAGCAGATTGGCAGCCGGAAACTTTATACAACCAAATACCTTCGTGTACGTGGGGTCTAGTGCACGTTAAATCTATCGGAGTCTCAAATGTTCTCACGTTGGCGTGGTCTGGTATTATATAAAGTTGACCCTGTCATCCGACAAAGACTCAAAATTGCGAGGGGTTGTCCACGGATCATTGGCCAACAGCCGTTGTGTTGCTACAGTATAACGTCAGTTCAACTACTTTATCGAAGAGCCCTAAATCCAGCATGATTAAAAGGATCCTTCTTTTTTAATCTCTGCTATAATGAGAATATTAAATGTTTTGAGTTTGTAAAATATATAATCTTGAATTTTTTTAAGCAATTTAAACACATGAAGATTCACTGCCAATGATAAATCAACCAAAGATAAAAGAGACCGAAGTCGAAACACACCATCACATTAGAGCTCAATGAAGCGTCTGTTGCTATTATAAGACGATTTGAGACATTCCCGAGGAGACTAAAAATAAAAGTTCACAACGAAAACCCATTAAGTGAAAATTTTATCATAAGTGATGGATTGCGAGCGAAAAAAAATGCCTTTGGACAATAATCTTGGGCCATGAGTTCTACACACCAACACATTTCTACTAACTTAAACTACTTTCCAGTAAATCGTTTTAAATCGAGGAGGTTCTGTAGACAAACACGTTTATTTGCGAGTTCCTTCACAGAATCTAAATGAACCATTAAGTGAAACAGACTGACACGCAATAAAACACTGTTTAGAAAACTCAGCGTAGTAAACGTACTCTTTAAAATCAAGCCAAAAAGAAACGTACATTTTTCAGGTTGGTAGGTATTTAATTACCGTCGCACAGCTCCGAGATCAAACTCGAAGGGAAAAATCCGAGGACGATACCACGTAATTTTGAACCACGGTCAGATGACGAATAACACAATTTTGTGATAGATTTAGGAATCTTAAGGATGTAATCCATTGGGAAATCATCTCGGTTTCATAACTTTTAAAGCTCTCCCATGCACATTGCTTTTATAAAAAAATTTCAACCTCCTATATATAACGAAATTAATAAGTTGACTATAATAAGTTGATAAATAATTCATTATAACTAACAATAGTTATTATTATGTACCTACCTAATTATACTTATAGTTAGTAGTACCTATATCAAATTGTTGTAAATATTACTTTCTTTTATGTTATTCAATTTAAAAACAAAAGATTTGTTAATTGTTCTCATTAATTTTTTTGACTTTGTTTTCACAGTTAAAAAAACGTCCCCCCCCCAGCGAACACTATTGTTTGAGGTTGCTATACCAGTTTTAAGAAATGGGGGAGGGGGAGTTTAAATACGCTGATGTTTAAAAACATGGATGTTTTTTGGGCGATGTATTATCAACATCGATGTTTTAATTTTGAACATAGAAGTTTCAAAACATAGATGTTTTGCGATCAATGTGCATCACTAGTAACATCATGTGTTCAAAATGGCTATCGATAAAATGAGTTAAAACCGTGCCATTGTTGATTTATTGGGTGGTTCGTGTGCCTCTCTCTAATATCTATCTAAACGCTTTCTAATATCTCTCTCTAATATCTCTAAACTATCTCTAATATCTCTCTAAACGCTCTAATATCTCTCTAAACGATGTCTAATATCTCTCTCTAATATCTCTAAACTATCTCTAATATCTCTCTAAACGCTCTCTAATATCTCTCTAAACTCTCTTTAATATCTCTAAACTCTAAAATCTATCTCTCTAATATCTCTAAACTCTAAAATCTCTCTAATCTCTCTCTAGTCTCTTTCTCTAATCTCTCTCTCTAATCTCTCCTGTCAGACCGAACTTACAGGTGCTGCCTTTTTGATTAGCGGCCTAGTTGGCAACAACTAGTATTATAGCTATTTTGCTCTCAAACGTGTGTTGTATTTTGTTTCGCTTCAAAAGCTGAAAATGCAACAGGAATAGAAACACACCATGCAGAACCTCCAAACGTTGCGACATCTTATTTATACACACATTTGCCCCTCCCCTTTCGTGTGGCAAAACCGGGCACACTCGACCCCGACGGAACAGAAAGTCTTCAGCCGGACACAGAGTCCGAGTAACGGTCGAGGATTCATTCATGAACGCGGCGGGGGGGGGATTTATTTATATAGAAAAAAATCTAAAATTTCCGGCTTTCTGTTTCCGAAAAAAGAAAGGAGTCACGCACGCGATACGCGTCAGCCCGAATGACCACCCAGCGTGGTTTGCGGAGAACAAAACGCGGGGTCGTTCGAAGGTGTGGGGGATGATTTACGAAACGCGAAAGTGGAACGAACACGTCGGGCCGTTTTATGTTGCCGGAAAGTGGTCCGTCCGAGTCGCTCTTCATTCGAGTTCCGTTGTCTCTATCCCATTCGAATCCCGTTTTCTTTTCTCGACACAAAGGGATTGATGAGTTGGTTCGTTAGCGGTTTCATGGCGCAAGGCCCATGTTTGGCCAATCTGTGCCAAACACAAGACACAACTTCAAGTAAAATATGACGTGAAAGGGGGAAAAGAGGGTAGGTATTTTTTAACGTCGCTCTGGAGCAACAGAAAGGGATATTGTTAGCGATCCGAGATTGGATTTGATTGGATGTTTGTGCGATTCTGATTGCATTATGCAATGTAATCAGATTCGTAGATTTATCCTGTGCTCGGCCTCTCGCCCATCAAGCAACGAGCTGTGAGACGAATAGAGCAAAATAGCACAGCGTTAAGGGACCCTTCTGCAAAGTGTTCCTCCTGCGGACCCCAAGGTATCTATATTAGATTCTTGTTGGGTAAACTAAGCCCCTGGGGTGACGCAAATGCAGTGAAACACACAGATGCTTGATTTTTTTTTATTGAAAAGACTAAGGACTGTGAATACTAAGGACTTGAAAAGACTGTGGCAGGAACCCGGCTCAGGACATAATATAGTGTGTTAAAGATTTTGAACGTTTTCTCGCATATAAGCTCATGTAATATTCTCCAATTGTGTTTTCATGTTGTGTTACGCGGGGGGAGAAGGGAACGATGGAGCTGAGGCCAAGTGAGTCGAGGCAAAAGGGAAAGGAATGACACGGACACAAGAGCGCAAGGTGGGTGAAGTTTTTCTTTTTTTCTTTCTTTCTTTCTACCAACGGGATTTAAACTAAGGGTTACTGTGACTACGGCCAAGGCACCTCCAGTTCCCGAAGACCCCCCCGCGTCAACGGTGTTTACTAACCCCCTCCCCCAACGAGGGTCTTTTTTTAATGCTGTAAATCAAGAGTGCTAGCACTCCTCACTAATCCGTGGGCGACCTTATCAACCTTCAACCTGACATATGTCTGGAGGTAAGGGGGGTCACCTGCGGTGACAAAATGACAAAATAGGGTTCTGTAGAAAAAGTGTGTATGGAAAACACCATCAACAAGTAGCAATTCTACTGTCAAGAATTTTAGGGCAATCTTTGAGGGGGTCACTAGTTATTTTGTCCAGATTGCAAAGGGGACAGATAGCCTATCTCGCTTCACCAATACGGTTTAAATGTTTTTGTAGATAGTCATGCCAGGTAAAAAGTCGAAAGCAAGCGACTCCAACAGCTCTGGGCAAGGAAGTTGGGTAATGGTAATGGTAATTTTAGTTAACGTCGTACTAGAGCAACACAACGGGCTATTGACGACGGTCCGGAATCAGTCCCTTAAGGGAAATATTCGAGGACAACACCTCGTAATTTTGAACCACGGTCAGATGACGAAGCAACACCTGAGCTGGCACCCCACTCTCCAAACTTCCACGCCAACCCAACGTGAGGACTTTCGACCACGACAGATTTAAGGTGCACCAGCCGCCTCTACACCATACGTTTACAAACATCCATGCCCGGACCCGGATGCGAACCAGGAACCTTCCGATCTAGAGGCTAACACCTTAACCACTATACCGGTTGGTCGGCGCAAGGAAGTTGGGACACGATCGTTATTCCTCAATTCAACATTCCACTTCTTTCCTGTAGATATCTCTGTCGATTGAGTCGCCGTGCTCAAATACGAAGTGTAAGATGTAAAGAGACACGCTCAGACCAATCAGAGCATTATCACCGCTCGCGTTAACATTTGATTGGTCCAAGCGTGTCGCCTTGCGCTTGCTATTTGACCATGACATTAATCTTTAAAGACGAACTCTTGATTTTGCGTAGAAGTAAAGGGGATTTAGGTTGGGTTAACTGTCCCTTACAACCTTAGTCAATTGATCCGCCTGTTCATTCACATATACGCATACCAGTGACTTGGAATCCACTGTGAGACTGAGACCACAACTTTCATCGTAACGTTCCCAAGGTGGCTCAGTTTTACTCTACATCGATATACGATATCATAGATTCTCCAGTGTGGACGTCTATCAGAGATCGCGTAAACGTTTGTTAACGTTTCAATCTATATCGGGTCGGTTTTCGTGACGAACGCAAAAGGGATAGAAGCAAGATCGTGGACCCTGATAGTTGTACATTGACTCAAAGCAGACATTTCCCTTTTCACTTCTGCACACCACTGCCAGCCTAATCTATAACTACAATACTGGATTTATTTGCTCGTTCTGCATGCTCTGATTGCTGTGGATTTGCTTGTTTGCGGCGTGCTACGAGGCGACTGGACCTACCGTTCGCTTCCGAAGCCGTTTACACCAATCCATTAAAGTTGACACTGCAGGAAAAGTGACGGTCCATCAGTTTGGTGTCGCTTTCTATCCCCGAGTGTGACCACGACAGTCCTTTCACCACTTCAGTGTCCCCCATCTTTCCCCAACAGAAGGCGAGAAAGAAATCGATAGAGGATCCTTTTTACGTTACTGTTAAATGCACGTGCAATGACGGGTAGCGAATCTAACAAAGAGAACAATTACGCCTAGAAAGAAAGCTCGTGGGGACTTTAGGGGGGTTGACAGAGACAGCCCGGATTATAGGGTTGGGATATTGCTGCATTTCGAATGAGAAGGGACTACCTTGGGGTGGAGCATGTTCACTAAATATTTGGGTCTCACCTGTTCTTCAGAACACGAAAATTATTTGAACTCGGAAAATGTGGTTTTTGTTCCGTTATGTACAGTCCGTTTTCTAAGTTTAATATAAATTAATATTTACATTTTGTATTAGACTTACACAAATACATCTTTTCACTTCTATCATATCAAATCCTGGAGATTGGCTCGACGATGACCAGGTCTTGATAGATAAGATATCTCGTCATTAGGAAGAAACTGATCTCCCAATCATTGCTTTAATTCTTGATAGAAAGGTTTTATTCAATTGGGAGATGATATAAAACTCAACGGTTTAAAATGAACCTTATAAGGGGAGACATATCACCGGAATCTATCTATGCGTTGGGAATCCTTTAATCTAATATATTGCTATGAAGTTGAAAGACAATATTGCTGTATAAAAAGCCTTTATACGGTCCTGTATTGGTAATAAATTAAGTTACTTTATGACAAAACCACACCAGAATAAGAACTTTCAATTTATTGCAAAGTGAATCCTGAATACCGTAAAACCAAAAAAGGCATTTAGAACATTTTTCACCATAAATTGAACTTTAAGCAGTTCCTCCTAAAAATTTAGTATTTTCCTCACTGGTCAACGATGGATCTCCTTCTCTGAGGCGTAAGACTCGCAAGAAATCAATTTTGAATTAAGTGTCACTTCGCATGCAATACGATTTCTAATACTTCGCCCAGAACAGTATAAAGAATTGTAAATAAATAATGCAACGTTATGAATGGAACGCTGGGAATCATTTGTGTCGTTATAGATTTATGCCTGATTCGTGCATTCCAGCATTGATTGAGATGAATAAATATGCCGACCATAGGGGTCTGCGGATCTTTTGTATAAGCGAACGTGATTAGTTTTAGTGCAGTGTAAACTGCACAGTCGAGAGGATTTGTGTTACAGTTCGCTGGAGGATTTGTAGTTTTAAATACCGAATCATCAAGGGCCATAATTCTTGTGCGTCAAGCAGACTCATTAGTGAGTCGTAACGTGCATTATAATCGGTTCTGGTTTTGTGACCACTTGATGAACAGGGCTCGCGAAGTTTCGGCAAACTCGAGAACTGATTAGGGTTTCTTCTTTGTGACGCTATTCGACGGGAAATGAGCTTTTGCTACGAACACCTAGGTTTGGTTTAGTTGTTTGAATTTTATGGGGCTCATGGTCTAAAATAGAACAAGCTGCAGCAACGGATAGAACAAATAGTAAGACACGAGGCAAGATAAAAAAGACTACAATAGTATGGGTAGGCAGGTAGGTAGCAATTAACGTAGGTTAATTAACATCGCACTGGGGAAACACAACTGACTAGTGGCGAGGGTCCGGGATCAACACCGTAATTTTAAACAACGGTTTTATGACGAGGTCAACACCTGATCTGGCTCCCCACTTTCTTAACGTCCACACCATACCAATCTAAGGACTTTTGTGGTCACGACAGATTTAATGTGCACCTACGGTTTTTGGTTGGATCTAGCTTCAAACTCTCAACCCTCCGCTTTCAACTAGACTGCAATTCGCTGATGAGTTCATAGCTTACTGCAGTGCTCACTGCGTATTACGAGGTGGCAGCAGTGCCATCAACAAGAAACAAAAATCGTTTACAACAGGGTTCAGATAATCAGCTATCATCGCACGTAGAAGTCTGGTATTGAGAAATAATAAAGGCGTCTCCACACCGCCTACCACAAGACATGATGTCAAGACGTACAGTTCACATCTAACGTACTGCATCACATACTATTATTCACAGTTGGTGGCTTTACTAGTGCCTATAAAGCGACAGCATCTAACGCAATTACACTGCCGGATACATTGAGCGCTACAATTCACTGTTGAGTCGGTGGCTTTATTTCAGTCCTTGCGACGTATTGCAAGGCGACAGAATCTAACGCAATTACACTGCGTGATGCATTGCACGCTGCAACTCGCTGATGAGTTGGTGGCTTTCTGCAATGCCGCCGACTAACAAGAAACCAAGACCGTTCGCAACAGGGTTCAGGCGGTCAGCTATGGTCTCACACAGATCTGTTACTGGGGAATAATTAGGGCATCTTTTTTCCCCAAGACCTTCTGGTGTCGGGATGCGGCGCATTAAGCGCCTAATCAATTAGCGGCGGACATTGTGAAGGCGGCAAGGGCAAGGCTCCCAGCGCCATTTCCTCCCGAAATTCATTTCCTATTTCCCGATTACGACAATCTTCATGCCCGCGCCAAGGACGGGGCACCAGGAGGAATCATCTTCGCCACTGTTCAATCCAACCGAGCTGATGGGGCTTTTTTGCCATCAAAAGGCAATAGGAAAAGATGGATTATTTTTTCTTATTAGGGATACGTTTGATATATACCTTTCAGGATAAGGTTCCCAGATCTAATATTGAAAGTCGCTGAAGATCTCAACTATAATTCTTGTCAGGGAAAGTTCGGACGAATAGAACTTAATTGATGGGTGTTAATACAAATACATTTGATGTTGATAAGGTCAACGAAACATTTTTTATAGATAAATCTGCTTCAATGGAGTGTTTTGTTTTACCTATTCCTTAACTGTATTTATGCATGTCTCTATTTTTGCATTTTTTGGGTAGTAATTTTTGTTTAATGTGTAATTGAGTATTTTTCTGAAAAACATCGATTAAATAAACAAATAAAAAAGTACTTAAGTAAATTAAATTTTTTTAATTCAAATTCAATATTTTTTTGTTAGGAACATGTCGTTTGTCATCTCTTTCAGGATAAGGTTAACAGATCTTAAGTAATCTGCTTCAATCAATTGTTTGTGTAAAATTTGTTTTACATTATTTGACTGCATTTTTGCATGGTTTTTTTTTTTTTTTTGCATTTTTTGGATCATATATTTTGTTTAATGCGTAATTAGATACTTTATTGTAGAAAAACACAAATTAAGTAAACAAATAAAAATATACTTTCTGTCCTTCAAAATTAAAAAAGCGTTGCCTCGCAGCCGAAGGATTGAAAACTCACTTTTTTTCGCTCGATTATTAGACGGTTTTCCGAGAAAATACTTATCAGAAAATTATGAAATTAGCATGGTGTGTTCAAAATTATACAGGGAACAAGATGGAGAAGTTTTTTTTTTTGATGCGGTTCTTAGTTAATGGTGCATTAAGTGTTAAAGTCGAAAATAGCGAAAGATCTAACGCGAAAAGAGCAAAAGACGTACAAGTTTTCATGCGTTTTTTTAAAGTGCTGCTTCGATTTTGAATGGACATACACACAAGGAAAGTTCTACTAACACAAGAGAGCAATGCATCCAATATCCGAGTGAGAGAGTGGAATAGAACGTGAATTTTTGCACCTCGCCGAGTTTTTAAGAAACTTTCAATTTGGTTCCTGATAATATTTTTTTTAATTCGGGACATTTTCGTTATTTTTTGTAAAAACTGTTGTCAGATCTATATATATATATATATATATACAGCTTAATACTATTAGTTTTAAAATTTGAAAACATCACTGGAAACCTTAGAATATACTCTTTCTTATGGAATAATTATTTTTGAAATTGGTTACTAAATAAATTCGATGCGATTAAAAGTTGGTCATACAAATTTCGTACTTTAATATCGTAATTTCCAATACAAAAGTATAAATTAAAATAATTCATATCTTATAATCATATCATATTCTCATAAAAAATAATTCATATCTTCTATAGCATAATACGTTAGTTTTAAAATTTGAAAATACCACGTGAAAGCTTAGAATCCACCCTTTCTTATGGAATAATTATTTGTAAAATTGGTTTACAAATAAATTTTCGATGCGATGAAAACTATAAATTCGCGATAGTGTACAAATTGTTCATCGCGGAGATGAAACGTCAGATAGTTTTAGCCAAGGCCAGGTTCTAGCTGGCCTTGTGAATCTCGATGTGACGTCATGGCCCGGAAAGACGCTGTTGAAGTCCAATCAAGAATATACGAATTATTAAGATAGTTTTGCCGTCGTAAAAGATTGAAAACTCTGCGAAAAGAGTGTGTTGGTTTTCGAAGCATACCAAAATGGATTGCATAGCAATCACCAGAGGTTGGCGAGAGGCGAGCAGAAGGCGGAGCCCCCTAGTACTTAACAAAAATCTGAATGGACCCATTCCATTCCGTAAACTGCTGTTACAGTACACATTTTGTGTATGCAAAGCTATTCAAGCAACATAGCATTTGGCTGGTGGCTGGAATTTATGGCGGTATGCTTCACCCGTCAAGTAAATGGACGCACACACACAAAGAAAGTTTTACTGCCACAAGAGAGAACAATCCACCCAATACCAGAGTGAGAGAGTAGAATAGAAACGTTTCCATTTGGATAGAATTGATGGTTTCTCTGAAAATCCTGACAATTTATAATTCCCGTTGGAATTCGGTCGACATACGCGATTTCCGGACTGTCCGGACTTCTGGTAACCCGATTACAGGGTTGGTCGGACTTCATGAAAATGTTAAAGATAAGTATATAAATGCTATAAGTGAATTAAGAAAGAAAATGTCTTCCAGTTTATAATAGGATATCTAGAAGGGTGTTGTAGATGATTTAAGAAGTCACATCATTCCTTTACCCTTCTAGCGGTTTTGACGAGATATCTCGTCCATCAAGATTTGATCAATTTTACTAATCATCAAAATATTGGCAAAGTCTTGACGAGATAACTCGTTTGTTATGATCTTATCAGTTTTGTTTTGATATGTTTTCGCAATAACCACTAAGAGGGGTAACAGACGCGTACAGATGTACAATTTGGGGCGTGGTATATTTCACAAAGACGCACAATTAAAAAGTTAGGTAATAACTTAATTGACGTCGCTTTGAAGCAACACAACAGGCTATTGACGACGCCCCACTGTCAATCCCGAAGCCTCCTAATTTTGAACGACAACACCTCAGCTGTCACTCCACTCTCCATACTTCCACACCCCGTCAAAATGAGGACGTCTAATGCCATGATAGATTTAACGTGCACCAGCGCCGATTTACACGACGGTCAATGGCTGAGGTGAGTTTTGAACTGACAACTCCGGTTGCTAATCAGTTGCTAAACTTTGTTGTCTTTCGCGGTCCCGTTAACTCAAACACGCTGATACAACGCGATTCAGAATTCCCAAAAGCTCGTGTTTGTTTTACTACGTGAAAATATGCTTTTCGTAAAAGTTTTTTCTCACACGCGGACATCAGTTTGTACGGTTCGTAAGAACGTAACTTGTTTCAATATGTGATTCAGTGAACGCGTTGGCGTATTTGTTCGCGATGACACAGTGGTTGATGACATCCACGTGTTTCCTTCTCTGCGCACCACGTTGTTTTCATCTTTAATCACCGAAACCAATCCTGTTTCCCAGCGGGTTGCATTTTTTTTCTGGACTCGTAAACTGTTATTAAATGAAACCAATTTCAGTGTTATTTCTTGCGCTCCCTTTGCACTCCATTATTTCGTAACACGCCACAGACGAAATGATTTTAAACGATTATTTATCTCTTTTCGAGGGTGCATTCAGGAAGCGTTGGTTCTTTTGGGGTTCGGCGCAAGGGTCATTTTTGACCAACTGCCAAACACGACAACCTCGAGTAAAGAGTGTCGTGAAAGGGTGGAAGAGGAGGATTGAAAAAAGCCCTTACAGGTAGATAGTTAATTAACGTCGCACTGGAGCAACACAATAGGGTATCGGCGACGTGTACTCGCGTCGGCGTAGTGTGTAAATTTACCGATTAAAGTGTCAGCTCAGATACTGTTCTCGTCATCTGATCGTGATTCAAAATTACGTGGTGTTGTCCTTCTTGATTGATCCCTGACTGTCTTCGATAGCTCGTTGCGTAGAAGCTCCAGTGTTAATTAACTACCTATCCTAACTAAGTTGGCAAGGGGGAGGGAGCAGGGAGGGGAACCCCAGTTGAGTATCAGATTAATATTTTGAACTCTAGGTTGTTTGGGTTTTAGGATGCAATCATATTTTGCCAAACTTCCACACCAACCCAATGTGAGGACTTTCGGCTACGATAGATTTGAGGTGCACCAGCGGCCTCTATACCACACACTTACAAACATCCGTGCACTGACCTGGATTCGAACCAGAAACCTTCCAATCTTTCCCTTAGGCGATTGATCTTGGACCGTCGTCAATATCCCGTTGTGTTGTTCTAGTACGACGTTAATTAAAAATTACCAATTATTATTACCGAATCATTCCTAAAGAAATGTAAAGATGCCTGTTCAGGATCAAGCATAATCTCATTTAATAAGTCTGTTACACATCCTGTTCTACTCATTGACTGATTAACCCCTCCGCCTCAAATGAAGCCGAATTTAATGAGTTCTAACACAGCTGATGCATCACGTCGTAATAAGCTCATACATTCGTGTGGCCATGGAATTGTTATAACATCTTGTCCGAGTGTAATGAGCGAGAACGTAATAAACATGTGTGATAGGGAATAACTTAGGTTTGTTGATAGGCTCTTATTTTTTGCAACACGATGGCTAATTAGACCGAAACCCATCTTTTAATGTATTTTGGCCAAGAATAAATCAACTAATTAAACGGACTGTACTCTTTATTTACGAATCTGAACATAGTTCCCAACAACAACAAAAAAGTGGGTCCCATCATGCGTCTAGAGAATAACAACATTTCAATACAAAGTACACTATAAAAACTAAACTATTTGGACACTGCGTGTTTTTCAGAAAACGTGTTTTATTATTCTATTTAGTAACGGGAAGACCCTCCTTTTGCTTGTTTTACAGCTGCAACACGTCCAGTCATACTTTCCACCAAGTTCCCAGTAAATCTCGCTAGGAATAGCTCGGCATGCCTCTTGCAAAACTGAAAGAATAGATTGTTGGGAAGATGGGTGTGCGTAACGGTGTCGAATCCACTTTATTCCACAACTCTAATACGAATTCGTGTAGCAAAGAAAAACGACAGTAGAGTGACAAATCAAACTATATTTAGAGTCCTGGTAATACAGGCGCAACAGTAGTCCGGTTAGAAGAGTAACATATTAGCAACCAGAGGACTACGAGTTCGGATCGAACCAAACTCCGTCGTCAAAGGGTACTGGTGCACGTTAAATCCATCGGTGCCTCCAAAGACTCAAGTTGGCGTGGTGTGGAAGTTTGGAGAGTGGGGTGCCAGCTCATTTGTTACCTCGTCTCCATGCAACTTCGGTCTATTATGATTCTTATCTTGGAAAATTAAAACCCGTTCCTGAGAAACTAAATATTGTAACGTAGTGGGCCGAGTGGCGTGCCTTTCTACAGAATGAAACAGACTAGTTTAAAAATAACTTTTATTAACTAGCATTTTATTTTGCAAAGAATTATATTTACACTTTGTACACTAGAAATTTGCATCCCTATGACATGGGTAGTGCGAAATCGGCAAAAAAAAACTCAACAACCGCGGCCCCATCAACGAGCACCGCAAAACAAAAACCTCTGCTTCCCTCGAGTTCTGCAACGTATCTTCCTTTGTCGGCAGACCCCTCATTCCGCCAGCCACAAATCATTGGCACCCCAAAACAAACGGGACAGTTGTTGCGACATTCATCAGCAGGGCTCGGGCATATGTTTCAGGAATTTGGAATCAAAGGTCAGTGGCGGTGTCTGCGACGTCACAATATCGAGTTATAAATGTTAATTTGTGATTAACGTCGTTCTAGAGCAACACAACGGGCTATTGACGACGGTCCGGGATCAATCCCTTAACGGAAAGATTCGAGGACAACACCCACGCAATCTTCAAACTGCTACACCATGCCAACGTGAGGACATTAGAGGCCACGACGGATTTAACATACACCAGCCTCCTTTGTACATGACGGTCTTCGGCTGGATTTGAACTCGTAACCCTCCGATTGCTTTTCCGATGTTCTTCCAATCGGGTAATCGTGGCCCTGTCAGATGGCGATAAGTGGGTGTTGGATCACGTGTTAGCGTGCCCTTGCGATTCACATTTTCGATTGCAGTTCAGCCACCTTGTTTATTTCCCAGTTGTTTTATTTCCTAGCTAGCATTCTGAAATTCTAAAATAACACACAGCCACACACTTGCACTATGACGGATTTCCAAAGAGGGGGCAAAAGAAAATTGTTCTTGAAAGTTGGAACTAAACCAAAAAGATTTGGAAACCGCGTGTCTAGGTTTATAGCTCAACTTGTATCGGGAAACGGAAAATCAGATACGATTTAAATCACACGAGGTCGTCTGGTGATGCTAGGAAAATATCGATTCACTTGTTTTGCCTTGGGGGGTAATACATCATACACTATCTCACTCTGCTTAGGTTGTTGCGCTTTATCTGTTGAAATCCACAAAACCACCGATTGTCATTGTTCGAAATTGTGTTTTATATCCTAGCGGCTTTATTAATTTTGCTATCGCACTTCTCATAATTTTACTATTTCACGTCGGTGATTTTGCTACTTCGAGCAGTATTTTACGACGAGCCGTCTTGAACGGGAGATGTGAAATACACTACCCTACAATAATGGACCGGACGCCAGCGGATTTGCATAAAATCCGACTACTTGTTTGAGAGTGTTTTTCGTGGTATGGCCTGGGACCTTTGCATGTTGCTCCTGGTCAATTGAACGCCTACATGAACATTATGGACCATCAGGTTCGCTCTGGCGATTTTATGTAATGGATGAATGTTACTTCCAGAACGACAACGCTCCGTGTCACGTTGCAGCCTCTGTCAGGCAGTGGAATCAAGCTATGGATGTAAAACGTCTTCCCTGGCCTACTCAGAGTCCCGACCTAAACCCCATGGAACATTTGTTGAGCAAGTTAGAGCGACGTTTACGGACCAGGGAGCCACGTCCGAAATCAACAGCTGATCTGGCGGCATTTTTGTAGTAGGAATGGACACAAATACTCATAGCTGTGTATGAAAACCTTGTTGAAAGTATGCCTAGAAAGGCTGCTGGTGTAATTGCAGCACGTGGGGTCCTATTATTTCCCTTATACCATCACGTCTTGTGTTCCGGTCCATTATTTTAGGGTAGTGTACATGATGCGAGTTTTGTAGATACAGTTAGGAAACAAAAACATGTTCTTGTTTGTTTGGAGGTCCTATGGCGCAAGGACCATGATTCGCCCAGCTGCACCATTCACAAGACAACTTTCAGTAAGAGTCAATAATGAAAACAAAAGAGGTATTGAGAAACAGAGTAAAGGGATGGAAACACTTAGGTATCTCGGGAGTATGAAATCGTGTTTACTAAAGACAGTAGATCGACCCCATGGGGAAAAGATCACCCCTGATTTTTATATCCCCTGGGACGCTGTAGCCATGTTGGAAGAATAGCTGATTAGCAACCGGAGGGTTACGAGTTGAAATCGAACCAAAGACCGTCTTGTACAAAGGGGGCTGTTGCACGTTAAATCTGTCTCGGGGCCTCAAATGTTCTTTCGTTGGCATTGTAGGGAAGTTTGGAGAGTGAGGTGCCAGCTCAGGTGTTGCCTCGCCATCTGATGGTGGTTCAAAATGGCGTGCTACTGTCCTCGCAACTTTCTCTTTGGAGTACTTTTGGTATTTTTTAAATTAACGAAGTACTAGAGCACCGGGCTGTTGACGATTGTCCGGGATCAATATCCTAAGGGAAAGATACGCAGACAACACCACCTGATTTTGAAACTTGGTCAGGTGACCAGGCAACATCTGAGATGGCGCCCCTCTCATCAAACTTCCACACCAACCCGACGTGAGGACTTTCGGCCACGACCGATTTAAGGTGCACCAGCCGCCTCTACACCATACGCTTTCCATCCTTGCACTTAAAAATCCATGCACTGACCCAGATTGAAACCAGGAACCTTCCTATCTAGAGGCTAACACCTTAACCACCAGACCGGTTGGTCAGCATCAATCCCAAAGGAAACGATCCGAAGACAATACCACGTCATTTTGAATTACGGTCAGATGACGAGGCAACACCTGAGCTGGCACCCCATTCTCCAAACTTCCACACCACGCCAACGTTGGTACATTTAAGGCCACCGACAGATTTAAAATGCAACAGACCCTCTTTTATACATGACGGTCTTTGACCGGATTCGAACTCGCAACCCTCCGATGCTCTTCCAACAGGGCTACCGCGGCTCCCTTCCCTTTGGGAATTGATCCATGATAGTCGTCAATAGTCCGTTGTGTTTTTCCAGTGCGACGTTTATAAAAAAAATCTACCTTCTTTACCCCGTACACACCTGAAGGAGATGTGCCCTTGATGGCTAGAAAGGTCGATGCATTTGCCTTTTGTACAGTAAGATTGCTTACTGTTGTACAAGTTGGGTTGAGCGACTTTTCGATCGCACTCTACTAGCCTCAAGGCCCCTCACAGCACTCGATGCACAGTAGCAGTGAAACTCTCTCATAAACATTAAGGCTACGTCAGATAACATTCAGGATCTGGACATGCAACCCAGGCCTCCATAAAAGGAGCATCACCCAAGAATCCGAACGCTTTGTCATTTAATAACAGCCGTCTAGGTTATCGGATACATTTCCCCCATAAAACTACTTTGCAGCTATGGAGTCTTAACACAGACAACGGCGTTACGCACCATGAAGTGTTTCGGACTTTTGCGGCGTTTGGGATCTTTTGAGAAGTGTCCGTCAATGGTTAACTATTATGTGAAAAACGCATAAAAGGCTAACACGCGATAACAGAAAAAATGAGGCTGGTTTCGGATTTCGGAGAGCGTAATGGAATTCTGGAGAAATCATTAAAACCCACATACGCAAATGCTTCCTGTTGAGATTTGATCGTTGGTTTTCGAGGTATTTCAAAGACCAGAATCATTATTGTAATCTTAGGCCGCATTTACACCGAAGTTGCAAACTTCTCCAAACATCGAAGCTATTCCGTGAAAATTCATCGAAGCTCCATCATAAGTGGCCATCACTTCCGGCCTTGTAGTGGCCAATAAATAGCAAGTTCATATGTGCCCCGCATTGGGAAAAATGATTTGTTAGCAAAAAGGGCCTATTTTCCAGGGGGGCCTTTCAAAATTCGGTTCCTATTGAAAATTTAAAATATACGAGTATTCGTTCCAGTATAAGCTACTTGGATTAATCCGATAGCTTTGTATATAGTGGACTGTATTTGAATTATTGCAATTTGTTGTAACAAAAACAACCTTTATTGATAGTAAACTTAACAATGTCGTGGATGGACCACTCTCATTTAGGCTAAGGAAGCCTTGTACCAATTAGGGCTAAGGAAGCCGCGTTTTCATCAGCTCTAGGAGAGCACCTCTCTCTCCTCCGTGTCTCAAGCCTCGATGTCACCCACGCGCTCACACAGCGCCCTCTAGAGTATGTGGGAGACAACACTCCCCGCGCTCACACAGTATGAGAGATTACAATGTACGAGAGATTTAACACTACTCTTTTGGTCCAAGTGAAGCATTCTGTTTGAGTGACTTTTCAAACCATCAATACAAAATGCAGATGTTAATTCAAAACAACCTCATACGGAAGATCTCAAATCAAAGAACAAAACACTCTAATCGTTTCAACCCGAAGATTTTCTGCTAGCTTAAAAGCTCTTCAAACTGGAGAGTTGTGATTACGAAACGACGTAATAGAAATTTAAATGCAGGGAAGATTCGCTTTCATGGGAGAGCAATCGACTGGCTCGTGCGGAGAGTTCGACTTCCAACTGAGAGCAAGAGAGCTCGGTCGTGGGGAAATGGAGATGTCGAAATCCCCGTAATTCCGTCTTCCATTTGATCCCTTGTTTGTTTCGGTTCGGATGTTTATCCCGAAACTTTGACGAGGAAAGTTTCCTTGCTGGAACTATGCCTCCGGGTAAATGTGGGAGGTGGCAAAAAAAGATTCTTCGAGATATTACTCTGCACTTTCTCTGGGGAGGAAAATTATGATTTATTGTTGTTCTTCAGAGCTTGTCATATAATGGTTGGTCGTTTTTCTTATGACTCATGGGCCAGAGTAGGTCAAGCTTTTCCAAACAATATATATGACATATATTGTTTGTTTATGATAGAAGTAACGTCCTCTTTTATGAACTGAATGTAGGTAGGCACTTACTGTACCCTCGTCCCTCAGACTCACTGGAGGCATAGGAGGGACGAGGAGAGAGATATATAAAAAAATAACTTTTACATACAATATAATAATGAAGCACATACACTACCCTTCAACAATGGACCGGACGCCTGCGCATTTGCATAAAATCCGACTAATTGTTTGGGGGTGTTTTTCGTGGTATGCCCTGGGACCTTTGCATGTTCTTCCTGATCAATTGAACGCTGACACCTACATGAACATTTTAGACAATCCGGTTCTTCCTACGCTCTGACAATTGTATGGAATGGACGAATGTTACTTCCAGGACGATAACGCTCCATGTCCTGTTGCAGCCTCTGTCAAGCAGTGGTATCACGATATGGATGTAAAACGTCTTCCCTGGCCTACTCAGAGTCTCAACCTAATCCCCATAGAACATTTGTGTGACGAGTTAGAGCGACGCTTACGGACCAGGGAACCACGTCCGAAATCTGCAGTTGAGTTGGCGACATTCTTCCAGCTGGAATGGGCACAAATCCCCGTAGCTCTGTATAGAAACCTTGTTGGAAGTATGCACCGTGTTTATAGGTTTTATTTTTTACCTAAAAACTAATAGTTAATCTTTAAACAGCTGTGCAATAATTTTGTTTTTGTCAGCTAATGAATTTCTGCTTTCAGCCGATGATTTTCTAATGCGTTTGCAATTCTGTCCGAAGACGATCCATCACTGCCCAAATACGTAAATTTCTAAAGCAACTTAGACAACAGATTTAGTAGCGTTATTGGAAAACGTTCGAAACATTTAGATGCATACGAATCTGGATATAAAAAGTGTACTTAGGATAAAATAACTGAAAGTTGGGCGTTACCAAAAACCGTAACAACTGTTTTGTCTTTGGTTTCAGAAATAGAAGAAGCATCCAATTTGAGAGAGAGAGAGAGATAAATACAGCGAAAAAAGCCCGATCCTGACACGACCTTCGGACAGAGTGCGCAGGAGCACTTAAGCTACGGTTTCCTTTATGATTCTTCGGGGTTTTTTTTTGTCTCTATATTTTTAAAAGGAAATTACTACCGCCGCCGCAGGATTGAAAACTAACTTTTTTCGCTCGATTCTCAGACGGTTTACAGAGAAAGTACGGATCATAAAATTGCGAAATTAACATGGTTTGTTTGGTTCAAAATTGCACAGGAAACAAAATGGAGGTACAATGCCACAAATTTAAAAAAATTCTCTTAGAATTTAGGCAAAAAAGTTCTTGTGTTAAATTAAAATGACTCGCGTAAAAAGAAAAGGAAATATTTATTTTGAATTCGTATCAAATCAAATTCGTGTGAAAAAAGGCTCGTGCAAAAACAGAATTAGGTGTACATAATATATATTTTTACGGTTAACATAATATGTAATAAAATATGAAAAATTATATAGTATTAACATATACATGCCTGATTTTTCAAATATACTCCCGATATTACTGTGTAGAATTTGTTTTAACTGGGCTTTTCTGTAGTCTTTGCTTCTCACATTATACAAAGCTTCACGATATCTCACAAAATCAATCAAAATTTCGTCCTTTTCGTTGGTCAAAATCACGTTTGCACTCATTTTTATCTTAAAATGTTCGCCGCTACACGAGAAAAAAATGTTCCCAACTGTTTGAGACCGCTATGATGGCCGTATTGCAAAAGGCGGCTGCACTAATTGTTCTGCTCACAATCAACGCTCTCTAGGAAACCAACGCAATCTGATTTGTATAAACAGCGTTTTAGTGACACCATCAACAGCTACATTACGGCATAGCAGCTGAAGGAGGCCGCAATATGCCGAAATTCTACGGTGCTGGGCGTGCATTGGGCCAGTGTGTCTTTGGATAACGTGGAGTGAGGACTACGTGAGAGGTGTCATTCGAAAGGCACCGAACAACCTTAAAATTAATATTCGAAAATCTCTTAACAGCAATAAATATCAAATTCCACTTTGATCGATCAAGCTGTGAATTGACTGTAGAATATCCACAGTAAACATTCGTTCAAAATTCCTGTCTGCGTTAATCATTGCACAATTCAATCCAGAGTATTTGTCCAAGAGCTGATGACGAGTTTGGGGACGGTATTTTAGACACTGTGAAATTGTAAAATAGTAGTATATCAATGGTAGTTGAATAGGGAATCGAGAGTCAGGAAAAGCGTTTGGGGTTGGTCGCTACTGCGCAGCATATCTCATTTGCAAAAAATTAATCCCACCGAGCATCCTTTAGGCACTTAGAAATTTTTTAATCTCTTATTTTGGCATTTATAGAATCCGGAAATAAAAATCTCAGTCCGTTTAGACGGTTTTAAAGTATAACCCGACTGCCCCGAACTTGTATTATAATAAACGCAAAAAATATTCTTTAGGCACTCTAAAATTTTTATAGCTTGTTTATTAATTAGTATTGAAAATATGTGCAAAAAGCCAGACGAATACGACGGTTATAAGTAACAACACGACGCAAATAAAAATATTACATAAGTATCGGCTGGATACCGGCAGCTGCGAGGGCCCTGGCTCGCCGGTCTGCGATTGGTTGCTGAGGAACCACATGACTTGAGTTTAGAGTGTAGCTGAGGCTGCTTGCAAAGCATTTTGGAGAAGTTTAGTTTTTGCAAATGTCACCACGCTGAAAATTATTGAGTTCATTGTTATACTGTTTTTTGAGGTTTTTTAAATACAATTGTGTAATTAACATTTTAAGTATTAACATATGCACATGTATATAACTATGTATACATAGTAATAATTAATTATTATAGTGATAATACTTGTTTTACCTTCAAATAAATTCTGCCTATAGATATATTGATGATTTAATTGATTTAATAATAGTAATGTTTCTAATATTTGGAAATTTATCTATCCAGAGGACCTTTTTTTAGATAAAACCAATTTAGACAATAATACAACTGATTTCCTCGACTTAAAAATTTATGTTTCGTGTGACAAAGCTGACATTAAAGAAAGTAATTCTTGAAACGATGAAAGACAGTCAGAAAAATTACCCAAGCACTTGGAGAACCTAGTATAAATGTGACATATGATTTAGCTATTGCCAAAGTTGCGATGCAAATTCAATCAATACAGGAGAACCATTGTACAACAATTTCTTTATTCTTTTAAGAGCGTTCATTTTTATGTTTGCTTAGTTCAAAGCTATTGAGAAATTTATAAGTGGTTGCGGATTAATGAATGTTGTTGTTGATTGTGAGTTGTTAGCTAGTGTATCTGTTGAATCATTCCTCACGGGCAAACATTCCAATAGATGTAAAAGATTGCACCCATTAATGGCACTGGGGTTAGATATTATGAACTTTAAATTGTTTCTCGAAAAAGGATGATTCACATTTGGGGACGAGTTACGTTCGAAACTTTTGCAATTTAATAAGGGTAGATTGTCTTTCACGACTGTATTGGAAAACCAAGATTTGTCGGAGCTTATTACCTCTTATCTTGCTCATAGAGAAGCCTCTCTGAATGGATCATTTATAAAAACAGCACAATTCTATATGACATATATATCTAATTAACTATTATCACATGTTAAGCCGTAGTATCAGAACAGGAGATTTTGCACTATTTAAATACAACTTGCCAAAAATGTCTAATCTATTTTTTTAACCAGCCGAATCATGCTCGTTAGTTGGTTAAATATCACGACAACTTAATGAAAATTGAAGAAACTCTTCCTGAAATTGCAAAAGCTATGGTAAAAGGATATTTCGGAATCCAGAGATCTGATAAATCTTTTTCAAGACAGCCTATCGATCTGACTCTGGAACAAACAGTCAATGCGGAAGCTGCAAAGAGATTAGTCTGTGTCATAAATTTTACAAATTTCATCTAAGCTCGTCAACGTTGGTGTAAGAGCCAAGAAATTAGATTTACTGCAATATCATTTACATATGAAACTACCGGTCTACAAAAGAAACAGAACGTAACATTCTATTTGGAAATTGTTAAAAACTTTTATTGGCGAATTTTCAAAGTTTATGGATTTATTCGATCAAATATTAACCAAAGTTTACTTTTCAATATTTCTCATGGAAAAGCAGCTTCAGAAAACGTGGAAAACTTTTTATTGGGAGAGACTTGAAAAATCAAATTACAGGAGTACGCATCATGAATATTTCTGCTGAAACTGTAAAAAAAGGAATAAAAGTGGTAATAATGTACAAGAAATAAGGATGCAACGGGATTTGTTTTGAAGTATGCAACCGCTATTAATACTGCTAGATTCCATAAATTTGTTCAACATATTAAGCTCATAACGCTAATGAACCATTCAAAAACTTTTTGAAAAACTACGATGCATCAAATTGATCTCCGTGTAAAGCTGAGTTACACCAACAACTTACGCACTCAATACATAACAAGCATTTGACGAAATGCACATTTACGGTTCCCAAGTAGAATATCGCCATTAAGGCATGGATGGGATTTGCAAGAAGAGAAATATCAATTTTACTGGTTAGAAAGAGATTGTAAGCCGCCTTCTGTTTTAGATGCTTTAAAAGTACAAAATGAAACAGAAAATAATACAAGTATATATCGATATTTTTTATTCAATGAAATTTCAATATTTATTGTGCGCAAATGAAAATTAACCTTTTTTTCAGAGAGTGAACAAAAAATCGATGAAGACGGAGAGCTTATATTGAGGATGAACTTACAAACGATGAAGCATCGGAGAGTAATGAAGATGAGTAATAAAGTCGAAAAACAGAAGTTTACAGCTTTCAAGAATTTCAGCGAGCCAAGGTCCCGGCAAACGTTCTCTCGTATTCATATCTACTAATAAGACTTTTTTCTTGCATTCATGTAACATCTTTATTTGAGTCGGGTAGTTATTTAAAACCGCCGTGTTCGTCTGGCTTTTTGCACATATTTTCGATAATAATTAACAAATATGCTATAAAAATTTCAAAGTGCCTAAAGAATATTTTTTGCGTGTATTATAATACAAGTTCGGAGCAGTCGTCGGCACTTATCGAGCACTTATCGTCTAAACAGTCTGGGATTTTTATTTCTGGATTCTATAATGGCTAAAATAAGAGATTAAAAAATTTCTAAGTGCCTAAAGGATACTCGGTGGGATTAATTTTTTTGCAAAAGACATATGCTGCGCAGTAGCGAAATAACGACAAACGCCTTTCCCGACTGTCGATTCCCTATTCAACTACCATTGATATACTACTATTTTACAATTTCACAGTGCCTAAAATACCTTCCCCAAATTCGTCATCAGCTCCCCGACTATATTAACGTCATAACACAACAGTCTGTGTTCTAGACGCAACCAATTGTTTTCAAATTTCAGATGCAATGCGACTTTTTTGAGACGAATCTCGTTCTCTCTTACAGAGCAGACACAAAGCACTGGTCACTCATCCAATTCTAGACCGAGACACCGCAAAAAACTTCATTAGACCGTGAAATTGTGTCCTCTTACACGTTCACAATTGAATTATACAGGTTCCGAGTTCAACGAATTTATGTCGGTCTTAAGCCCTTAAACGCCGTCGAAAAGTTACGAAACTCGGACAAACTGGAAATTCCATTACTTCTACAAAAACGAGGTAAAATGACCGCGAACTATTGCGCTCCCATTGTTCTCGAGTTTTCATATTTCATTTCATTTAGCCTTTGTTTGACAAAACATTCAAATCCTGTTCAACGCTTCTTTAAAAAAGTAGTTCATTAAATTTTTTAAATTCTCCACTGGATTTTGTTTGGCGGCAAACATATGGCTGTATCCAAAAATACCTTTTAGTCTGGTAGGTTGGGGGTTTATGGCGCAAGCGTTATATTCGGCCATGGTACACAAAAAAGGGATACAATATAAAGTAATAGACATTTTCACACCATGACAGTTTTACTAACACAGAAGGGTGCCGACCAACCGGTATAGTGGTTAAGTAGTTAGCCTCTAGATCGCAAGATTCCTGGTTCGAATCCGGGCAAGGATGTTTGCAAGCGTATGGTATAGAGGCGGCTGATGCACCTTAAATCTGTCGTGGCCGAAAGTTCTCAAGTTAGATTGGTGTGGAAGTTTGGTGAGTGGGGTGCCAGCTCAGGTGTTGCCTCGTCATCTGACCGTGATTCAAAATTACGAGGTGATGTCCTCGGATATTTCCCTTAGGGGATTGATCCCGGACCGTCGTCAATAGCACGTTCTGTTGCTCCAGTTCGACGTTAATTAAAAATTACCAATTACCACAGAAGGGTGAAATACATCCAAGCAGGAATGCACCTGACGCGAATCGAACCTGCGTCGCCAACAGGTTGCTGGCGCAGTGGGCACATCCACTGAGCCAACAAGGTCCCGCGAAGTTCTGAAAATATTTGAATTGACTGCTTATCTGGCACCACCTCACAAGTGTAAAAAAAATTTCCCCACTAATTATTAGTAGTTGGAAATTTTCGTTCCAATATTCTATCAAGAGACAGAATACATTTTCACCAAATGGTACTAATATTTGCAGCAAAATGTGTGTGCGCTAAGGTGTTCCTCATTTCAAGAAAAATAAATCCTTTTCAATGAACAATAAACGAAAAATAAATCATTTTTTAATAAACAAGAAACGAAAAATTATTTTCTCCAACATTTTAAAATTTGAACTGCTTCTGTAAATTTTATTTTTTCTAGTTTCCTTTGGAGGTAGGAAACTTTATGAGAAATTGTAAATTGCATTTACTGCACAAAAACGCTGCACAGTTGCCACGAGCTAATGTTCTATCATTTCAAGTCTTCAAAATTAGCAATCTCCAGTTTTATTCTCTGTTTGACAAAATATCGACATCCGGTTCGACGCTTCTTGAAAATGTAGTTCGTTAGAAATACACATTCACTATTGGATTTTGTTTGACGACAACCGAATGTGGGTGTTTCCGGAAATAATTTCCACCCGTGTGAAGTTTCCAGCATTGTCAACCTGAAAAATCCATGGTTGCAAACGGTTTTACTCTGACGGAAACGTGTAATTTGAGTCTCGTGGGATGAAAGTCGAAATGTGTTTGGCAAAAGCATTCGGTCTTCCCATTGTGCCATTTTCATTCAACGAAAGAGGCGTGGTCAGTTGGGATTGACAAGTCGAATTCTGTGTGTTTTTGAAGTTAGTGAATTGAAATCACATCTGCACCACCGCCTTTCAAAAATAAAATAATAAACTCCACAACAAACCGTGGTTAATTATAAGATAATTTACAGATTTTATTTCCGAAATTTCTTTATTTCAAAGTAAACTTCATCTTTGAGGTAGGCATTTTAATTAATGTCACACTGATGCAACACAACGGTCTATTGGCGACGGTCCGGGATCAATCTTAAAGGGTCAGATCCGAGGACAACACGCAATTTTGTACCACGGTCTGATGACGAAGCAACACCTGAGTTGACACTACACTCACCAAACTTCCACACCACGCCAACGTGAACACATTTGAGGCCACGACATATTTAACGTGCACCAGCCCCCTTGTAAACGACGGTTTGGGGTTGGATTTGAACTCGCAACCCTCCAGTTCCTAATGCATTACTCTTCCATCCGTGATATAGCGGCCCGATTATCCTTTGAAAATTGTGTTTTGTTTTTACGGCAAACTGTTTGGGTGTACCTTATTACAATATACATTTCCAGACAAAAAATTATTTTTACCTGAACAGTTAAAAATTTGAATTTATTTTTCAATATTTTAACCTTTAGACTACGGTTGGTACAGCAGTTGTACCATGATCGCACCAAGAAAGAATTTAGACAAAGGCAAGTACATCAGTTGTACCTTGAAAGTTTTAAGAATAGTTCCAAGAAAGAATTTAGAATACGGCTGTTAGAGCAGCTGCACCTTGAAAGTTACAAGAATCGAGCCAAGAAAGTATCACGATTGTTATTATAGCCGTAGCCAAAAGGTTAAAGTGACTAGTTTTCAAATTTTTATATTCTATACAAAATGTGTTTGTTTGAGTGTTCTTCACATTTTTGTGTATTATTAACATACATTTTGTGCATTATGCATGCACGAATGCGTGTATTATTGTGAACTATTTGCTTATAACTTTTCCCCTAATACTATTCAAAACTGAAAAAAGTTACAATTGATTTTAAGATTTTTTAAATAATTAAATATTCTTGAAAAACCTTATTCCTTTATTCAATACAACGCAACAAAGTACAGAAATTTGAGATATCTATATTGATTGGATGGTTATTTGGGTCTGTTACGTTGGAAAAGGCTATAACTGTCTAAACAAGCTCAAACACAACAACGTCAAGTAAATGGACATACACACGAAAGGAAAGTCTTTACTGGCACTAAAGAAGGACGGTAAACATGTGTTTTAATAAAAGTCACGCTGGAGCAACACAACGGGCAATTGATGACGGTCAGGGATCAATCCCAATGGAAAGGAGCTGAGGACATCATCACACAATTTTAAACAACGGTTAGATGAAGAGGCGACACCTCATCCCGCACCCCACTCTCCAAACTTCTGCACCACGCCAACTGAGGACATTTGAAGCCAATACAGATTAAACGTGCACCAGAACACTTTGCACACGACCGTCTTTGGTTGGATTCGTACTTTCAACAGTGCGGGCTACCATGGCCTTAAAACCGATGTCAGATGAATCAAAACAAATTTTTACTGTAAGGGGTTCCCGTAAGGTCTGTACCGAGCGTTGCCACCACGACAAAAACTAACTTACGATGCAGTTATATACATAACAATGTAACCCAACTCTATGAAGTACTTTTTGGTAGACAAAGTTGCACTGTTTCATTCTGGCTTGCTGTATTGGTGACTGACGGGCGTGATTTGAACACGCAAAAATTTACGTATTCGATGGATGGCCCACGACGGAAAGTTGAATCGCCAATGCGATGCTAATCACTTTCAACAACCATCTGAGGCTCTGTGATTGCAGACACTGCTCATGTCTAGGGATTGCAATCCGGCCGGATCGGTACTTTGTTAATGAGTCTAACCAGTATGTATTTTTCCAAAATCGGCTGAGTGAAAGTAGGTAAAAAGGATATTATATTCAAATTGACGAACAAAACGTTTATTTTAGCATTAGAAAATCAACTTTATAAATAATTATCCATAGGTAGGAAATCAATCACAACAATTAATTATAGTAACTACTAGTACTGCTAGTAGTAAGTTTTAAACGGTTGATGATGATCAGTCTTGCTAGTTTCCACACCAAAAAACATCCGCTTGTTTTATACGTAGTACTTTTCTATTTATCTAAAATTAAGTAGTCTCTATCTCTAATATCGTTGAGCAAATGACATAGTTCGTACGTAACCTTGTCTCATACTAACATAAAAATATAATCTTTGGCAGTTTTCGGACAACATAACAAACAAGGGAACTCTTAGTTTTTCTTAATTGCTTAAATAGAAGTTATATAGTAATGAAAATCATTTTTGAGTTTGATAGAACGATCTAAGGAAAGAAATCATGTATTAATTGTGTCATCCTCCAACCTACTTCTCAATTAACTGCAAATATAACCAGCGGCCGAGAAGGCCCTCTCAGCTTCAACACTAGTTGGTTTAACCGTCATTAAGTAGTCGTACATAAGAGACAAATATTTTCATTTGACTCCATTTCATATGAAGTCATTTCTATCTTCAGTATTTTCTCAAAATCTGCTTCTTTTCGAAAGTCTGTCGTTTTGCAAAAGTCTTCATTTTCTTGCAGAATTTGCTTTTCTGATTCCTCTTTATTAAAAAAATATTATTGATCATTTAATTTATTATTTTTGCTAGAATTCTCCAAACTTATGATCGAAAAATATAAAAACGATTCATTCAGTCGATTTCTTAATAAACGATTTTGCGACTTTAAAGTTGAGTTTGAATAATCGATTATTTAATTAAAAAAAATTCGGGTTTATCGGATCCGGTCCGGATCCGATAGATGTTGCCGGATCCGGTAGGTCAGGGCTCGAAATACCCGGGTGCACTGTGCACATGAAAATAAAATTATGCACCTAATTTTTTCCCGCCAAATTTTTTTCAACGTTAAAAAAAAGGGGGGTGAACGTGTTGTATGTTATTTTGATGTTTGAACAAAATATTAGTGTCGACCTCTCTCGCTCTAAAGGAACGCAATTAAAATTCTTAAATACACACTATGTAAAAACAAAATCGCTGAGTCGTAACGGGTTTATATAAGAGGAAGGTTTATTTGGTGTCACGGCTACCAGAACTTTCCGATGATCGAAACTTTTTCCAAATGGTTCTGTTGAAGCGACTGAGGCGACAGAAGAAGGGAGAACTTAGATCACTTGAACACCCTCGAACGATAGGCAACATGCCGCATTTCTGTAAACATTTCGTGTTTCAATAAATTGTAAAGCCGTATGAATTCTTGAGAATTGTCTAGCCATTGAATATCGTAAACAAATATTTTCATTAGTTATCTTTAAACTCAGATTTTACCTGCTTAAGAGGGTCCGGGACACAAAAATCGTCAAATTTCCGAATTTTTTAAAATTATTTTAAGACATTCTTTGTGTTTTTCTGCTTAAAATTACGTCTAAATCATGTTTCTATCTTAATTAGAACTAGAGATATAATAATTTTTGTGGCGTGTTGTTTTTAAAATCTAACACTCTTGACAGTTGTTGTCATGGCAACCACATCTGTCTTTAAAACTATAAATGCGTTTTTTTCCATGATACATTTTTTCAAGATTTCCTGTATTCAAATTGCTATAAGTCGAAAACCGATAAAGTTTAAGGGTTGAAATTTGGAATATATCTTTTTCAAACATTATACTTTAATTTTGAGTCAGCAAATTTGAAACAAATATTTACTTTTAAAAAAATATGACTTTTTATAAAAAAAAGTACCTTAACATTTTCAAAAATTTTCATTCAAATATTTTTTATTTTTTATGAAATTAATATTTTTTGAATTGCTGAATCAAAATTAAAGTTTATAAATTTGTGAATAATTTACTGCAAGAATTTTGAAAATGGATCAAGAATATTTTGAGTTTTAGCAATTTAAAATGACCCCTCTTTTTTTTTTCAAAACATTTTAATTTAAAATTTAAAAAAAACTTTTGGAAAAATTATGTGTTGTAATTTTGTTTATTAGTTAGATGGGTAATCAGTACAACAAAATTCAAAATTCTAAATTAATTAATAAAAATTTTTTTTTCATTGTGTCCCGGACCCCCTTAAATATAGTGTACTCGTTTATTTTTTATGTGTTTTGGGCCCACCAATGTCTGATGATGACTGAATATTTGTAAGTAATATTTCCGCAGATTAAATTTTTTTTTTAATATTTTTATTTACTATAACACTTACCCATCTAAACATACCGAACTAATAGTTTATATTAAGTTAATGCTCTTACATTACGTTTTTTTAAATGTGCACCTAAAACATAATCTGTGCACACAATTTAAAAACTTATGTGCACAAAGTGCACCTGTATTAAAAAATCTATTTCGAGGCCTGCGGTAGGTAGCTAAATGATGCCGGATCGGATTGCAATCCTTACTCATGTCCTATCACGTCTTCACTCCGTTCATTGCCGCTCAGCCTTCGCTTCACAAGGGCACTCACACTCGACTGGTAAAGGCAACACAGGACAATTACCAACTGTGATCTTAACACAGCTCTCACAGTCTCTCGCAAACGACAGTCATTCTACTAGTGACGACATCTTGTCAAATTTCGGATACCGCTAAATTCTGGAAGGGGAGGATTATAGCGAGCGTAGCCTCCCCTACAAAAATTAACTTACGATGCAGGATTATATACAACGGGGTAACCATGTAACACTATAATCAATGTAACTCTACCATGAAGTACTTTTTGGTAGGCAAAGTTGTATTGTTTCATTCAGGCTTGTTATAGGTCTTTTAGGGATGGATTGAGAAAGAATATATTCATGAATATTTCCCAGGACATTGAAGATTTAAACACACCAATCGAAGTGGCTTAACGTATGCAAACACTTTCAGGTAAATACGCTTATCTCGTATTCTCCATCTCTACTGGCATCAAAAGAAAAAGAGGAAATAATCCGGCATGAGGTCGACCATGACTCGTGGCGATTTCCGAACGGCTTTCGATTCGCCCAAGCGAGTTTATCCTGCTTTAATGAAATCCGATGGAGATTTGAGCCTCCCGTCTTACATCAATGTGATGTCATAAAAGAATTATGACGTCAGGTATGTAAGCAGTAATGAAGAGAAAACACGCTTGCCCTGTGACTGGGCAGATTTTCCTCTATTTCAAAGCAATGAAAGCCGAGCGGGCTTTCAAAGCCACAAACCTTTCCAAAGTATGATGTACGTTTTGGAGATGCACTTTTCGCAGAGCACTCACCATGAAACATCGCGCGTGTATGATTAGCGAATAAATTAATTTTATTTCAAAAGAAGCAACGCACCAGAAATGTAAGATGGGATTTCAAAGACTGATATTCAATATATATCCAGCCAAAGACAGTCATGAACGTGGGGGCTGGTGCAAGTTTAATCTGAATATAATGTGACCCAAAATATCCACACGTTGGCGTAGTGTGAAAGTTTATTGGTTGTTTATTAACGTTGCTATTGGCGACGGTCTGGGAGCAAACCCGAAGGCAAAGATCCGAGGACAAAACGTTATTTTGAACCTTGTCAGATGACGAGAACACCTGAGCTGGTACTCCACTCTCCAAATTTCCACGTACCAACTCTCCAAATTTCCACGTACCAACTCTCCAAATTTCCACGTACCAACTCTCCAAATTTCCACGTACCAACTCTCCAAATTTCCACGTACCAACCCTCCAAATTTTCGTGAGTACATTTGAGGCCATGACAAATTTAATGTGCACCAACTTAACTGTACACGACGTTCTTTGGCAGACCTGTTGCTCTTCGACTTGGGTTACCACGGCCTGTGGAAGTTTATTTGTGGGTGCCACCTCAGGTGTGACCTTGTTATCTTACCATGGTTCAAAATGACGAGGTGTCGTCCTCGGAACTTTTCCCTTCATTGGTTCCGGAATATTGCCAATAATCAGTTGTGTGCGACGTTAATTAACTGCCCATCCCCAAGCAATATCGATCAGAATGTCACTTGCGCCATGTGGTAGCTAAATATCGCACAATACTATTGCATTTTGTGAATTTTCTAGCCAACACATTTATTGACCTCGCTATCGGACCGTGGTTAAAAATGACGTAACTTTAAAACCTGTGTGAATATGAAATAATAACAAAACTATGATCTGTGTCATCATTTAAAAGCAACATAATTATGACATTACTGACCCCACTTTCATTACCATCCGTTTCTCACATGTTAAATTAAAACCCCGAACAATAGAGGCGAAGATCGACAACTGTCGTAGCCTTAAACCTCAAAACATCCGACAATCTTGTTTCTCACACGTTATAATTAATATCAATTTCGCACAATACCAATGCATTTTGTGAATTTTCTAGCCAACTCAGGTGTTGACCTCGTCATCGAACCGTGGTTAAAAATGGCGTAACTTTAAAACCTGTGTGAATATGAAATAATCACAAAACTATGATCTGTGTCATCATTTAAAAGCAACATAAATATGACATTACTGACCCCACTTTCATTACCATCCGTTTCTCACATGTTAAATCAAAAACCCGAACAATAGAGGCGAAGGTCGACAACTGCCGTAGCCTTAAACCTCAAAACACCCGACAATCTTGTTTATCACCATGTTATAATTAATATCAATTACAAACGATACTCTGAGTTTCCGCTTTCTGAACCAATCGATCCATGACACTTGCGTCATTGTTCTTCTGGTGCAGAGAACTTTTTCTGGGCACTTCGTACTTTTTACTTCAGAGATGAAACTCCCCGTTTTAATTCCCTCTGCTCGCCAAGGGGAAAATGGCAAGGTGCAACAAAATTCCAGGCGATCCATTTACGCACGAAAAAAAGGGGTGCTTGCGAATAACTATATCGTCCTCCCCGGCTTAATGAAACGCAATTGTCTCATCCTGCTTCCTCAATCAGCTCCGGTATCACGTGACCCGAGGCAAATCGACATGATCCGCGCCCTGTTCACCAGAAACGAACCAATTAGAACACAACTCATTACGAACACAATTGAATTATCAGTATTCAAAACACGCTTCCCCGAAATCAGCACGGTTGTGGTTGGGTAGTATTTCTGGCATCGGGCTCCCTCGGGACATCTTGTGCCAAGCACAAGATAAGTAATAAAAACAATTAACGATGGTGGGTTAATTAGTTGTTTGGCTTTGGGGTTTTATGACGCTGCGCCACACATGGCAGACGTTATCAGGTAATAGACAAACACAATGATGGCATTTTTTAATTAATGTCGTACTGGAGCAAGCAAACACAGTGGGCTTTTGACGACGGTCCAGGATCAATCTTCCAAGGGTAAGATCCGAGGACACGTCATTTGGAACAACGGTCCGATGACGAGATAACACCTGGGCTGGCACCCCACTCTCCTAACTTCCACGCCACACGAAGGCCACAACAGATTTACTCTCCACTCCCATTTGAACACGACGGTCTTTGTTAGGATTCGAACTCGCAACCCTACGGTTACTAATCCTTTCCTCTTCCAAAATGCTATCCCGGTCCGGATTGGGGAACAGAGTAGTAAGAAAAGAAGCAGAAAAGTATGACATGGTTATATCACGGAAGTGCGACTCGTACAGCCGTGTTTCCTATAAACAATAAATCCCTTGGGTAAAGATCACTAGAATCCTTCGTGCGCATGATGTCCGAACACACCTAAAGAGAATGTACCCTCTAGGGGATTCGTAGTGTTAGAATGAAAATGAAAAAGTTTCAAACGTCCATTTTGATGCCAACAGAATGGTAGGTAGGTAGTTGAATAACGTCGCACTGAAGCAACACAACGGACTATTCTCGACTGTCCAGGATCAATCCCGAAGGTAAAGATTCGCGGACACTAGATTAAACGTCTGAAGTTGGATAGTTTTCAACTCGCATCCCTCCGGTTGCTAAACCACGTCTTTTGCAAACGGGCAATCGATAAAAAAAGTCTTAGTGGGTAGGTTAGGTATTCTAATTATCGTCGTACTAAAAGAACACAACGGGCTATTGGTCACAATGGTAATGGTAATTTTAGTTAACGTCGTACTAGAGCAACACAACGTGTTATGGACGACGGTCCGGGATCAGTCAGTCCCTTAAGGGAAGGATCCGAGGACAACACCTCGTAAAATTCAACCACGGTCAGATGACGAAGCAACACCTGAGCTGGCACCCCACTCTTCCACATTAACCCAACTAAACACTTTAAACTTCCACATTAACCCAACGTGATGACTTTCGGCCACGACAGATTTAAGGTGCACCAGCCGCCTCTATACCGTACGTTTACAAACATCCATACCGGGACCCGGATTCGAACCAGGAACCTTCCGATCTAGAGCTTAACACCTTAACCACTATACCGGTTGGTCAGCTGGTCACAGCGGGCTACACAACAGTCCAGGATCAATCCCCTAAGGGAAAGATTCGAGGACAGCACCACGTCATTTTGAACCACGGTCGGATGACGAGGTAACACCTGAGCTGGAACCCCACTCTTCAAACTTCCACACCACGCCAGCGTGAGGACTTTCGGCCACGGCAGATTTGAGGTACCCAAGCCACTTTTACACCATACGCTTACAAATATCCATACACTGATTCGAAGCAGGAACCTTATTATCTAGAGGCTAACACCTTAACAACAACGCACCTGAAAGAGATAAGTGACGAGGGCACAGCAAGTAAGGGAAGAAATATACGCAAATCCACAGATACGTGGTTCGCTTTGGACGGTAATGGTAATGGTAATTTTAGTTAACGTCGTACTAGAGCAACACAACGGGCTATTGACGACGGTCCGGAATCAGTCCCTTAAGGAAAAGATTCGAGGACAACACCTCGTAATTTTGAACTACGGTCAGATGACGAAGCAACACCTGAGCTGGCACCCCACTCTCCAAACTTCCACATTAACCCAACGTGATGACTTTCGGCCACGACAGATTTAAGGTGCACCAGCCGCCTCTATACCGTACGTTTACAAACATCCATACCGGGACCCGGATTCGAACCAGAAACCTTCCGATCTAGAGGTTAATACCGTAACCACTATACCGGTTGATCGGCTGGTGACAGCGGGCTAACGGGCTACACAATAGTCCGGGATCAATCCCCTAAGGGAAAGATTCGAGGACAGCACCACGTCATTTTGAACCACGGTCGGATGACGAGGTAACACCTGAGCTGGAACCCCACTCTTCAAACTTCCACATCACGCCAGCGTGAGGACTTTCGGCCACGGCAGATTTGAGGTACCCAAGCCACTTTTACACCATACGCTTACAAATATCCATACACTGATTCGAAGCAGGATTCTTCCTATCTAGAGGCTAACACCTCAACAACAACGCACCTGAAAGAGATAAGTGCCGAGGGCACAGCAAGTAAGGGAAGAAATATACGCAAATCCACAGATACGTGGTTCGCTTTGGACGGTAATGGTAATGGTAATTTTAGTTAACGTCGTACTAGATCAACACAACGGACTATTGACGACGCTCCGGAATCAGTCCCTTAAGGGAAAGATGCGAGGACAACACCTCGTAATTTTGAACCACGGTCAGATGACGAAGCAACACCTGAGCTGGCACCCCACTCTCCAAACTTCCACGCTAACCCAACGTGAGGACTTTCGGCCACGACAGATTTAAGGTGCACCAGCCGCCTCTACACCATACGTTTACAAACATCCATGCCCGGACCCGGATTCGAACCAGGAACCTTCCGATCTAGAGGCTAACACACACCTTAACCACTATACCGGTTGATCGGCTCGCTTTGGACGGATCTGTCTTCATCACCACCTGAAATCTCATTCGCGTTCCCAGACACTTTCGCTTTTCCTTGTATTCTAGAATGCAGGACGAAAAAACGAACTAGATTGTGTCTTTACCTGTTCCACCTCCAGGTTACCCCAGAGATCGTTCTCCTGTCTGAGTGGTTTTCTCTCAACCCCTTTCCCTGAGCCTTTAATGGAAAATCGATTTTCAATTCGGTCTCGCATTCCGACACAAAGAAGAGAGATGCGATTGTGTGGAGCGAGATTTCTTGGGGTGCTTGCACTCGGGGGAACGGGACGAATACGCACCAACCACCTGTGGGATCGAGATGGGTAGGCAGCTCATTGTGGCGTTGACATTAAATGGGTGGTAAGCGACGAATTTTGAAGAAATTGAAATGATTCTATGTTCTAACACTAAAAAGGAGTCGTATACCTCACTTAATTTCATCGCTAAAGCGGCATCCCCGAGAAGAAGCTTTCCGACCAACCGGTCTGGTGGTCAAAGTCTAGATCGGAAATTCCCTGGTTCGACTCCGGGTCAAAGCATTGATGTTTGAAAACGTATGGTGTAGAGGTGGCTGGAGCACCTTAAATCTGTCGAGGCCGAAAGTCCTCTCGTTGGTTTGGTGTGGAAGTTTGGAGAGTGGGGTGACAACTCGGGTGTAGACTCGCCATGACCATGGTCTTAATGACGTGGTGTTGTCCTCAGATCTTTCCCTTAAGGGATTGATCCCGGACCGTCGTCACTTGTTTTGCTCACTCGCGTTAGAAATTTTGCTATTTTCGACTTTGACACGTAATGCAACTTAAACTAATATCCGCATCTGAAAAAAAATATTTTCTATGTTGTTCCCTGTTCAATTTTGAACAACCATGTTAATTTCGTAATTTTCAGAACCGTACTTTTTCGGGAAACCGTCAAAGAATCGAGCGAAAAAAGCAAATTTCAACTATTGGCAAAGAATCGAGCGAAAAAAGCAAAATTTCAATCCGGCTGCGGTATTAGTAACTCCTTTTTAGTAAAGAGACAAATTCTGGTTGAAACGGAAATCTAGTGAAAAAGACTTTTTTGTAACAGAACTCTCCTATCTCCATTGCGAACGATTTTACACAAATTCACTTTTACTACTTTTCTCAACTGCCCGAGTTCAGATATATTTAATCTTATCCCATGGAGCGAATTTTGTCGTAACTGAATTCAGAATAATCCTTAACAGAGATCCAGATTGAAGTATCCTATGTACAGTGCGACTCGTTTCACCAATATCCACCGTGACACGCTTCAGTTGCATAACGAAACATCGGTTGCCATGGAAACGAAATGGATGAGGATGGGAACCAATGTTGCTATTTTTGCGTAACGAGCACATGTTTATGATACACGTAAACTATTGGATGTGACATTTCGCAAAGAACCCCATCTCCCGAAACCGGTTGCGTTTTAAAATAACGTCGGAGGGATATTTAAAAACTCGTATCGATTATTTTTGATGGAGTATTTTGAACTAAACGCGACAGTGATTTGTGTTAAATTCAATACAAAATAAAATTATCAGCGTTAATTTTGTTTTTTTCTGTTATCGGATTTTAGGTGGGTGGCTGATTGAAATCTATAGGCACCGGAGCTTTGCAGAGGAAAAGCATTGCTTTCGTAATCTCCCGACCTTGCAAATTAAATACTTGTGTTTCATCGTCGGTTTACAAGAGAAACACTCTTGGTCAAAATGTGTTATCTAAACCAGATTATTGCCTCAGTAGCCCAATTGGAAGAATAACGGATTAGCAACCGAAGGGGTGCGAGTTCGAAACTCGGTTCAACCACACTGTTGTGTACAACAGGGCTGATGCACGTTAAATCTGGCGTGACGTTGGCGTGGTGAGGAAGTTTGAAGAGTAAGGTGCCAGCTCGGGGTATCGACCTCCTCATCTGACCGTGATTAAAAATTACGAGGCGTTGTCCTCGGATCTTTTCCTGCAGGGTCGATTCTGGTTTTCCTTTGCATCTTCGAAGGAAATTCCTTATCCCACTCATTTAGTTATAATTAGGGTAACTTTTTTGTTGCAGTAAAAGTGGGAAAGGTTGCATTTATCATTCCCTGAAGTTGCATTTATGGAAATTAAGTTGCATTTACTTTTGTCATCTATACACTAAATTCTAAAATAAATTATTCGTAAAAAATGAAAAAAAAAATTCAAAATATATTGCCAGTTTTAGTTGTGTACAACATTATTATAATACATACTGAAATACAGAAGAACGTGGAATGGCCGATCCTTGGCCAGTAATTTCTTTAACATTGAAAATCTGCGCTAGCTGCTGTCATATAACGTGCTGTATCGGATAGTAGAAGCGCAAAATCTTTTCGCTCAACATTCAGAGATTTTAAAACGTCATCTATAAGGCGAACAAATTGATGATCGACACTCACCTCGCAAACTCAGCAGTCGATTACGCAAGTTTCCTCAGGATTATCAAGAGTGCCAACCAATGTGTTAAAGTACTTCTTGCCATTTATTTCACTTTCGTCTTAGGACGAACACCTTCTTACCATGAACTTGTTTTATCCGCAATACTTCAGAGTTCAGCGTTCGCAAGATCAGACACACGTGATCGAAGGGTTGAATCAGAGAGCAAAAAATGAAATAGCAATATGATATTAATTAATTTTAAGCTATATTTTAAAAAGTTGCAGGTGGTTGCATTTATGCAAAAATTGCATTTATGTAGAAAGTTGCATTGATGTTAAGGTTATAACTCCTTTACTTTACACCCCATGTAGGAGGAATTTTGGTTTTAGTACTTTAAATGCAGCGTAGAACGCGTGAAAAAAGTTGCATTTGTTGCAAAAAGTTGCCCTAGTCATAATTTAAGGGACTATCAAACTGTTTCTCAAGTGGAACGCATTGCTATATTTAAACGCAATCGCGTGAGCTATTCAAAATGATAAAAAGTTAACATGTACAGTGACAGTCTTCAGCCCTTGCAATCTCTTCTAATAAATCTTAAAAATATTAAAACTACTATTGCTCCGTATACTAAATGCTTGGCCTGAGCTGGATCAGGGTAGGGCTTTTTTGTAATGAGTTCGCTGATCAATTTGCTTAGCTCGCCCTTGTTGCTGTGAGATTCTTGATGTTCCTTCACCTCATTCTTTTCTTAAGAACATTCATGGTTTCATGATGAATGAGTGGCAGGGACATCATACCAATTCTGAAAAGGGTCTCCAGCTGAAGTCCCTTATGCCTTTAGTTAACTCTTACAACTTCGTCACAGCCCATTCGTGGCATACCTTCAAATTCAAACTGACCAATAATAATTGCATTTGTGGGGTTGTAGGAGATGCTGATCACTATCTTCGACTACCTGCAGACCTCCGCAACATCATAATACCAAGCCTTTAAATGAAAATAAACCTCTTTGGCTTAAAGGGATGTGCGACAATAATATATCCCGCTATAAAATTAGAAAATGTGTACAAATAGCTGGAGAGTTAGCTGATCGGCTTTCTCTTCCAACTTCTAATCATTAAACTCGATCTATGCCCATATAGGTTTTCCATTTCAAACTTTGAGTCATTGTTCCGCCGATTTTGTGTTCTTTACTTTCAACTTTTTTGAAATATTGTGAACTATAATTGTTCTTGCATCCTGTTTCACACGTTCTGACCCCATTTTGTTAAATAATTTGTGTTATCATTGTCTCTTGTGTATTGTATTTTGACTTGCTTTTTTTGTGTGTGTTTTCAAAAGACTATACTTTTATTTTTTTGCCTTTTGACATTTCAAAACTGTTTGTTTTTGGCTTTCCTGTTTATATCTAAGTTTTCCTGTTCTTTTGTTGTCTTATTGAATGTTCAATTCTGTGTTTAACTTTGTTTTGTGTAATATTTTATAGTGTTTACGCTCGCCAACCCCCGGTGATTGCTTCGCAAACCAAGACTCCTTTCACAAGTGATTTTCTTGTTTGTTTTTTTTACTTTAACACTTAATGTACCCGAAAATAATAGCCGCATCAGTAAAAAATGTTGGTGTGGGTTCTATTTTTCGCTCAATTCTTAGACGGTTTCCCGAGAAAGAACGGATCAGAAAATTACGAGGTTAACATGGTTTTTTCAAAATTGTGCATGGAACAAAATAAAGAAGGTTTTTTTACTGATGCAGCTATTATTTTCGGGTACATTAAGTGTTAAAGTAATAAAAAAAACCCAAGAAAATCACTTGTGAAAGGAGTCTTGGTTTGCGAAGCAATCACCGGGGGTTGGCGAGCGTAAAGAGTATGAAATATTACACAAAACAAAGTATGCACAATTTTGAATACACCATGTTAACCTCGTAATTTTCTGACCCGTTCTTTCTCGGGAAACCATCTAAGAATTGAGCGAAAAATAGAACCCACACCAACATTTCTATCGCAGAGTCCTCCGGCGACGGCGAAATCTCCTCCCCCCGCCTCTGGCCTCCGTTCCTTCATGACGTCACAGCGAGCTGGCCTTGGTTTCATCGAAGGCGTTAGACGTTCCATCGCACTTACGCGAGGAACAATTTGTACACTATCGCGAAATTATGCTTTTCATCGTATCGAATTTATTTTAAAATAACTATACTATACGAAAGAATGCATTCTAAGCTTTCATGTGGTATTTTCAAATTTTAAAACTAATAGTATTAGGCTATATATCTGACAGTTTTAGTTTTGTATCGAAAATTACTATCTAAAAGTTTCGAAATTTTTATGACCAACTTTTAATTACATCGACTTATTCATAAACCAATTTAAAAAATAATTATACCATAATAAAGAGTACATTCTAAGGTTATAGTGATGTTTTCAAATTTAAAAAAATAATAGTATTAAGCTATAGATATGAAAGTTTTAACAAAAAGCAACGAAAATGTCCCAATATTCCGAAATTTGTATGATCAAATATATTTTGTAGGCGTTTATTCAAAGAATTATGACTCTTCAGATGTACATACTGTTGGATTGCCAAAACATTTCGATTTCATAAATTTCCGGGAGAAAACATTTTTTTTGAGAAAACATTTTATACTCCCTTGCAAAACAAAATGGATACCCCCTTTTCAGTTTCTTGTTTTGATTTTAACGTTCCCGTGAAAACTAGACGCAATCGATTATATTTTGTTAAGTACCTAAAAAAATGTATGTAAAAAATTTGCTATAAATATAAATTCTTACTGTACAATTCTTTATTTTCGTTTTCTGAAGCAAACCAACGAACAATTGGTGACGGTCCAAGATCCATCCCGAAAGGAAGGATCCCAGGACAACACCTCACCAATTTGAAACGCGGTCAGATGACGAGGTCACCACCTGAACTGACACTTTCCAAAATCTTCACACCACGTCAACGTGTGAACATATGAAGTAAGGACAGATTTAGCATGCACCAGCCCCAGTTACTGGTTGAATCGAGTTTCGAATTCGCAATCCTCCGGTTGCCAATCCTCTACTCTTCGTACCAGGCTACCATGGTCCAGGAATAATGAGGGAAAAGTTTGAGACACGACACTCGTGTCTCAATTGACCGTAAATAATCTTCGGGAAAAGTCTGAAATTTCCGAGAGAAAGTTTGAAGCAAGTGGCATAAGAAGTATCCTGTTCGCCATCTGTTAGCGGTAGCGGATAACCTCCAAGATTCAGAACTATCCGCAAAGGGTGGTTTCAAATGTCAACTGCATCCCTTAAAAAAGAAAGAAAAAACAGAAATAAAAAAGCCTCGGTGACAGATGCGGATCATGATCGTGGCTATTACGGTCTGGTTTTCTTTTTCTCAAGGCTATTTTTATCTTTTGCGTGCGGAAAAAACACATTTTACAACTTAAAATGCTTATTTCGGTCTTTTAGGAACTGTTTCAGGAGTACATTTACACAACATTGACGACATAAAACAGAATAACGATACTTTTTAGACACATTGTCTTGTTGCAATACAAAGGCTTGTTGCATAAAAAAGTTAACCGAATAATTAATTCTTCTGTGTTACCTTAATTTGCACTCGACTTACAAATGCTTTCGTATGTAGTTATTTAACGATGCGCTGGAGCAACACAACGGGCAATTGGCGGTGGTAAGGGATTCATAACCGAAGGGGAAGATCCAAGGACAACGCCTCGTTATTTGAACCAGTCAGATGACGATAATGCCACCTGAGCTGGCACCCCACTCTTCAAACTTCCACACAATGGTAATGTGAGTCCATTTGAGACCACTGGTTGGTTTGGAGTTCTATGGCACAGGGGCCATATTGAGCCATGCTGCGCCAAATGAGGTTATTTTAATGTGCGTTGTTAGTGTCGTAATATATGAAGGAAAAGCTCAAGTCTAAAAATGCAAAGCAAATTTTGAATCTAGACTGAAAGAAAGTAAAGTTATGAAATGTAAATGTAATCATGACAGATTGAACTTGCATCAGCCCCCATGTGCACGACGGTCTTTGGCTGACCGAGCTTCGAAGAGTAATGTAATATTTACACAAATGATTCTATTCTAATGAAAGAAAGAATAAAATATTTTCAAAGTATTCTAAGGAAAGAAGCAATATAATCTTTCCAGGGTATTCCATTCTGAGGAAATGAGCAATATAATTTTTCAATTGTTAGTTGGTAATTTTTAATTAATATCGTACTAGAGCAACACAACAGGCTATTGATAACGGTGCGGAATCAATTCCCTAAGGGACGGATCCGAGGACAACACCACGTCACTTTGAAGCACGGTCAGATGACGAGGCAACAACTAAGTTGACACCCAACTCTCCAAACTTCCACACCAACCCTACGCGGGGACTTTCGACTACGACAGATTTAAGGTGCACCAGCCACTTCTGCACCATACGCTTACAAACATCCATGCACTGACCCGTATTCGAACCAGTAACCTTCCGATCTAAAGGGTAACACGTTAACCACCAGGACCGGTTGATCGGCAATCGTTCAATTTCTATTTTATACTACAGAATAGGTCAACAGAATCATTCCATAGTATTATATATGAAGAAAAGAAACAAAACAATCTCTTCAAAGTATTCCATTCTGAGGAAATGAGAAATATAATCTTTCTATTGCATTCTATTCTACAGAATAAGCCAATAGAATGTTTTCAAAAAATTACATTGAAAGGAAAGTAACACTATTTCCAAAAGATTCTATTCTAAGGAAAGAAGTAACATAATTTTTCCAAAGGATACCATTCTAAAGAAAGGAGCAATATAATCTTTTCATTGGATTCTATTCTACAGAATGAGCCAATTGAATGGTTTCAAAAAAAATTATATTGAAAGAAAAGTAACACTATTTCTAAAAGATACTATTCTAAGGAAATGAGTAACATAATTATTCCAAAGGATACCATTCTAAGGAAAGAAGCAATAGAATCTTTTCATTGCATTCTATTCTACAGAATGAGCCAATAGAATTTTTTCAAATTATTTTATTCCCCAATAGAATCGTTTGAAAGCATAGTACTCCAAGTAGAGAGAAAGGTTCATTGAATCTTTCTAAATGTGGAAAGACACCACGGGTTTCTTTAGATAGACGTGGTTATTTAGTTATAGAATGTTAAAGTGAACTGTGGTGTGCGTACTTTGGTGTAAGCGAGTTAAGTGGAGGTTATAATCTTGATTTTTGTAGAATAAAGTTGTATTCAGATTTATCAAGCATGTACGCTGAAAGTATCTAGAACACTTTAAAAGATTTTAAAATCCATCCATTAAGTGACCAGGGAGCGTGCAATTCGCCACTCAGTTCCTTTCTCGAATGACTTCCATCGAATTATCGGGGGTTCAATGGGATGAATACAAAGATAATATGGTAATGACACAATGCTCAGCACGATTCCACTATCACACTCTTGGCAACACCAGCGGTCATTCATGCGTGCCTCTTAACACGGTTCAGCCGTCACAGCGAAAGTAATCACACCCTCAGTGGTCACTTATGGTCATCTACAAGAAATTGACGTCATCAAGTCACCATTTCCCTCTCAACGATCGTGTCGGTATGAATTTAACAACTGAAATATAATATGCATTCAATATCTGACGTTTTAAAATTTTTCAGTGAACTGAATGATTTGTAGGCTGATCACGATCCTATTCAGAGATGTCTGTAAGCAACGAGATTAAAGGCGTAATCCAAAATCCTTTAACTTATATTAACAGCACACTTTGGTTTCATTTGTCACGAATGCTTCGTATGCTTAATAAGTTGGCTGGTTAGGTTTTCATGGCGCAAGAACCATATTCGGCCATGCTGCGCCAAACACAAGACAGACAACGCCATGTAATAGACATACACACCGTTTTACTGACACAGAAGAAAGAAATATACCCTGGGTGGAATCGAACCTGCACTGCCTAATATTCTCGATTTCTCAATCTCTGGGAAATATTTCGTCTGGTGGTTAAGGTGTTAGCCTTTAGATCGGAAAGTTCCTGGTTCGAATCCGGGTCAGTGCATTGTGTCAGTGTATGGAGCAGAGGCGGCTGGTGCGCCTTAAATCTGTAGAGACGGAAAATCCTCACGTTGGGTTGGTGTGGAAGTTTGGAGAATGGGGTGCCAGCTCAGGTCTTGCCACGTCATCTGACCGAGTTTCAAAATGACGTGGTGTGTTGTTTTCGGATATTTCTATTAGGGGATGGATCATGGACTGTCGTCAATAGAGAGTTGTGCTGCTCTAGTACGACGTTAATTGAAAAATTACCAAAATTACCAGGGCCGACCAACCGGTATAGTGGTTAAGGTGTTAGTCTCTAGATCGGAAGGTTCCTGGTTCGAATCCGGGTTCGGGCATGGATGTTTGTAAGCGTATGGTGTAGAGGCGGCTGGTGCACCTTAAATCTGTCGTGGCCGAAAGTCCTCACGTTGGGTTGGCGTGAAAGTTTGGAGAGTGGGGTGCCAGCTCAGGTGTTGCTTCGTCATCTGACCGTGGTTCAAAATTACGAAGTGTTGTCCTCGGATCTTTCCCTTAAGGGACTGATCCCGGACCATCGTCAATAGCCCGTTGTGTTGCTCTAGTACGACGTTAACTAAAATTACCATTACCAAAATTACCAGGAGATAATTAGTTAAAAAACTATTTGTGAAGAAATTGTTGCACACATACATTATTTTTTAAAGGTTTAACAATTAATAATTTAGTTGCTGGTGATATAACAGCGATACAATTGGTAATTTTTAACTAGCGTCGTACTAGAGGGTAACACAACGGGCTATTGACGACGGTCCAGGATCAATCCCTTAAAAGGAAATTTCCGAGGACAACACCTCGTCATTTTGATCCACGGTCAGATGACGAAGCAACACCTGAGCTTACACCCACTCTCCAAACTTCCACACCAACTCAACGTGAGGACTTTCGGCCACGACAGATTTAATGTACACCAGCGGCCTCCCGATCTAGAGGCTAACACATAAACCATTATACCGGTTGGTCGGCATTTTATAATGAAAAACAATGATTTTGGAATTTTTTTAAAACTTGAAATCTATTAACCAGAAATTTTTTTAAAGTGGCTTACTGTTGCCTGAAGCACTTCAATTTAAAGAAACTTTTGTTTGGCTGCTTCTGTGTTCTATGGCACAATAGCCTTATTTGGCCAAGCTGTGCAAAACATAGGCAACGCCGAGTAAAAAATATCGTGAAAAGGAAAAAAGAGGATTTAAAGAATAGAGGAGAGCGATAAAAGCCGAAAAAGACCGCCGGAGTATCCCGGGAGCGAACCCCCGTGTTTACTTACGACAGTAACACATGAGGAAAAATCAATCCATACAGTACCTCGAGTTCATGAAGCCAATACACATGTACTTCCCCTGAGGGTATGTTAAATATTGTACATACACACACACACATACACACAAAGAGAAATACATCTAGGGATTGATCGAATTGGGTTGCCTACAGCTCGTAAACTGCTGACGCAGTGGACATACACACCGAACCACGACAGATCCTTTGTAAAATGGGACTTGATTAAAAAATGTATCAAATAATGTATGGGTGAGGGCACATGTTAAAGCGTACAAAATATAACTCCAGGTAGGTATTTAATTCACATCGAACTGGAGCAACCCAACGGGCTATTGACGACTCTCCCGGATCAAACCTAAAGATACGAGAACACGTTATTTTGAACCACGGTCTGATGACGAGACTACACCTGAGCTGGCACCCCACGCTCCAAACTTCCACACCAACCCAACGTGATGACTTCCGGCCACGGCAGATTTAAGGTGCACCAGCGCGGCCCTAAAAGAGCCGAGGAGTCAGCGAAGCAGAATGCGGCGCTTGTGCCAATTTCACTCTCCGTCACAGAAGAGGTAAACCGAGACTTTCTTCTCAAATCACGTGTTGGAAGGGGGCATTCGTGAGACCCCCACACTCAGCAGATAAGAATCGTTCGTTAATAGAGATGAAAACAATCCGATTCGGCGTTTAGCGAGTGATATTTTCCGCCGCCGTGCCCACAGGTGTTTTAGAGCGAAGTGCGTCTTTTCGTCATGAAGCGGAAAGCCATTCCATCGCACATGACGAGGCAGTAGGTACAACAACCCGGGAAAATAGCGAACTCGTCGGGGAGGCGAAAGCGAGAGAATTACCTGAACACTAAGGCCCGGTGCACACATCCGATTTTTCAACGTGCTGCACCACTGCGGCACCGAAGCATTTATTTCACTTACTTGGTGTAAAAAAAGTATATCTTGAAACAAAATAGCAACGTTACTGGATACAACCATTCATTAATTATTATTTATATTCCATTTATTTATAAAAACAAGGTACTTCAGACCGGAGAAGCGTGCTGCGGTACAAATTGCACGCAAGTTAGACGTGCGTTGCCGCAGCGGCGCCAGAAGTATGTGTGTACTACTCAATTGGATTTAATGTATCTGAGACCGCACTTACGTTGCCGCAGCGGCGTCGAACGTTGAAAAACCCGATGTGTGCATCGGGGCTTAACCCCCCCCTGGAATCAGTTGTTTGGTCAGAAAGCCTCGGTGGGGGAATTAACTTTCGAAAAATACGTTTCCCTATACAAAATGAGGCTGTTGTAGCCTCATTTTGTTGGAAGAGTAACGGATCAGACATCGTAGTGTTGCTGGTTCGAATTCAACCAAAGATCGTCGAGTACAAAGTGGGCTGGAGAACGTTAAATCCATTGTGGCCTCAAATGTCTTCGCGCAGGCGTGATATGGAAGTTTGGAGAGTGGGGTGCCATCTCAGGTGTTGCCTCGTCATCTGACCGTGGTTCAAAATGACGGATCTTTCCATATGGGATTGATCCCGGACCGTCGTCAATAGTTGTGCTGCTCCAGTACGACGTTAATTAAAATACCTATCGACCAAATATAAGAAAGGGGTAATATGGTAATTTTAAATTAACGTCACAGCTGAGCAACAAAACGGCCTATTGACGACGGTCCGGGATCAATCCTTTAAGTGAAAGATCCGAGGTAATTTGGTAATTTTTAGTTAACGTCGTACTAAAGCAACACAACGGGCTATTGACGACGGTCCGGGATCAGTCCCTAAAGGGAAAGAACCGAGGACAAGACTTCGAACCACGGTCAGATGACGAAGCAACACCTGAGCTGGCACCTCACTCTCCACACTTCCACGCCAACCCAACGTGAGGACTTTCGGCCACGACAGATTTAAGGTGCACCAGCCGCCTCTACACCATACGTTTACAAACACCCATGCCCGGACCCGGATTCGAACCAGGAACCTTCTTATCTAGAGGCTAACACCTTAACCACTACACCGGTTGGTCGGCCCAAAATTACCAGGAGATAATTAGTTTAAAAACTATTTGTGGCGAAATGGTTGCACACATACATTATATTTTTAAAGGTTTAACAATTAATAATTTAGTTGCTGGTGATATAACAGCGATACAATTGGTAATTTTTAACTAGCGTCGTACTAGAGGGTAACACAACGGGCTATTGACGACAGTCCAGGATCAATCCCTTTAAAGGAAATTTCAGAGGACAACACCTCGTCATTTTGAACCACGGTCAGATGACTAAGCAACACCTGAGCTTGCACCCACTCTCCAAACTTCCACACCAACCCAACGTGAGGACTTTCGGCCACGATAGATTTAAGGTGCACCAGCGGCTTCCCGATCTAGAGGCTAACACATAAACCATTATACCGGTTGGTCGGCATTTTATAATGAAAAACAATGATTTTGGAATTTTTTTAAAACTTGAAATCTATTAACCAGAATTTTTTTTTTAAGTGGCTTACTGTTGCCTGAAGCCTATCAATTTAAAGAAACTTTTGTTTGGCTGCTTCTGAGTTCTATGGCACAAGAGCCATATTTGGCCAAGCTGTGCAAAACATAGGCAACGCCGAGAAAAAAATATCGTGAAAAGGAAAAAAGAGGATTTAAGAAATAGAGGAGAGCGATAAAAGCCGAAAAAGACCGCTGGAGTATCCCGGGAGCGAACCCCCGTGGGGAAAGGTCCGAAGGGAAAGGTCCGAGGACAACACCACGTCAATTTGAACCTCGATCGGAAGACGATACAACATCTGAGCTCTTAAAAAGTGGATGGAAGTAGAAAAGGTACAAATGTGTAAAAAAGCAAGTCGTTGCAAATCCTCAATATCTGTCAGGACTAGAGACGAGCAGAATCGAGTAATTCAAAGTCAAATATTTGTATTCAATCGCTTTCAAGCATCGAAAAAGTATTCGGATTCATATTTTGAATGACCAATCAATTATAAGAATCGACTTATTGCGATGAGGCTTTTTAAAAAAATAAATTGGTTGCATAATTTCGTTATTTTAATACTTGGGTTCAATAGTTTGGCATCAAAATGCTTATGACGAATGCTTTAGAATTAAAGTACTTGGGTATCTGGAGTGACGTCTGGAAAAAAAGACGTTTTCGACACACAGATAACCGTGAGCCGGTCACGAGAGGGGAACAAACGACCTCTCAAAAACAAAGAACATGTGTAACAGAGACTTTCTTGCACCTGTCACTTGCTCTCGCACATCAATTTCTGACGGATCCAAAATCCAAAGAGGGAACTCGCACTTGTAGGATTTGACACTCCTAGAGGGTTGCAGGTGTCATTGGAAAACGCCCGATCGACATTCCACAAGGGAGAGGCGAACTCCCCCGAAAAATGGAAAGAGAGACGATGGACAGAAGCCATTGGAGCAAGTGGTGGACGATAGCGCACTCGAGACTTGTATATACGGTGAGGAAAACACTAACTGCGAAGAAAAACAAATTGTTTCTTTATGAACAGTCGTTCAGTGAAATTCTTTGTATTTGTAGATATTTTTCCAACTGTCATTGAAACCTTTTAAGCAAAATAAATAGCCAATAGGTAGCCAACTGAATTTGACTCCATTGTATTGCTTGTGGTTTCCAAAACGCCACACCGGTTACTTTTTATTCGACCACTTTAGTACTTGATTTCTTTGGTACTCGAATACTTTTATAGGGGAGCACTAAAAAAAGCATATCTAGACAAATTCTCATTCATCTTTGGCTTTATCTAGAGGTGGACAGTCCGAGAACTCCTTAGAATCGAATAGTTGTATTCGAGTACCGTCAAAAATATCAAATAAGTATTCAGACACATATTTTTAAAAAATCGACTATTCGTTAGTCCAGAAGCAACTAACTGCGATTTTCGGCCTTTTTTTATAAAAATAAATTAAATTAATACTTTGGTATTCCAAAAATAAATTAAATTAATACTTTGGTAATTATAATTTGGTATTATTGGTTAGGTTGAATACTCTGACAAAAGAACTTGGATGAATACTCAAAATTTAAGTATTTTTTATTCTATTCGTTTTGTATTCGATTAGTCTGATATTCTATTCGTTTTGTATTTGATTAGTTTGATATTCGATTAGTTTTGTATCTAATTAGTTTGGTATCCGTTTAGTTTGATATTCGAGTACTTTTGTGTTCGAATAAAAAAAACGAGTACAACGAGTTCTTTTATATTCGAGTTCTCATTTCTAGTTTTAATGGCGGATACACGTTTCCATTATTCAAAACGTGAAGCCAATTGGCCTGCTTATCGAATACGATTTCAGCACTTCGCCACGTTACAGCAAAATATGCCTACCATGCCGCGACAGATTTAATGTGTATCACCCCCACTTACACAGCGAACTATGTTTGGATCGAGTTTCGAACTCGGAAACCCTTCGGTTGATAATCCGTTGCTCTTCCAACCGAGCTACCGCGGCCCTCTCATACTGATAGGTTGATTGGTTCGCGGGTTTTATAGCACAAAGACATTGCTGCTCCAGACACGACATACAACAACAAGTGTAAAAAGAATCGAGTACAACGAGTACTTTTGTATTCGAATACTTTCAACTAGTTATGGTTATTCGACAATGAAAGTTTTACTGACACAGAAGAAAGAAATACAACCAGGAAGGAATGCACATGACAGGGGTTGGTTGGGTTTTTACGGCGCAAGGACCACACACGGCCAAGCGCCGCCAGACACAAGAACTGTGGACAAAATAAAGATTAAAATACGAAATTTACCTATTTACAATTTTGAATTGAGACAAGCGCAATGTATAAAACCTAAATAAAATTCGCTAAACCGCTGTCAGAGATGAATAAAAACAAATTTTTAATGTAAGGACTTCCCAAGATATTTTTGGGGGGTTGTGGTTTGAAACTCCAAATCGGACTTGTCTATGATTATTAGAATCTTTACATTCAGTTAAAATGTGTCGAACAGAAAAAATATAACGGCAAGTTGAACATACCGGAGCGGGATATACGATCAGTAAGGCCCGTTGCACACATCCGGTTTTTCAACGTGCGGCGCCGCTGCGGCACAGAAGCCCAACTATGCACACATAACCGTGAAATGACGCAAATACTAATTTCGCGCCATTTGCGATAGATATTTTATCGAAGAAAACGTGTTTATTTCGCCCCTACTTGGTGTAAAAAAAGTATATTTTGAAACATAATAGACGCTACTGGACACAGCCATTTATTAATTATTATTTATATTCCATTTATTTATGAAAACAAAGTACTTCAGACCGGAGACGCATGTGCGTCGAGATGCGGCGCTGTGGGGAACTGCGGTACAAATTACACGCGACTTGGACGTGCGTCGCCGCAGCGGCGCAGGAGGCATGTGTGCACTACTCCATTGAATCTAATGTATCTCATACCGCATTTGCGTTACGGCAGCGGCGCCGCACGTTGAAAAACCGAATGTGTGCACTGGGCCTAAGTGTCTATGTGTAAAAATGGGTATGGCCAATGCGAAGTCTTGTCAGTTGTACTTAAGTTTTTCTATCCAAATTTGCATTGCCGAAACCTGTGATAGATGACTGCGTAGAATTGCAGTTTATTTTGCAGTTTCTTATCCCAAGCACGTGGCAGGAATCGATTCTGCGCCGCCCACAACTCGAAGGTTGCTAGCGCAGTGCACATATTGTACCATTGGCCTCTTTCACACGGATAGAACTCGCGTAAAAATACGATATATCGGAAGAACAAACTTTCTTCTAAAAATAAAATCCGTTCTAAGAGGGAGAACGGGCTCATAAACGTCTTCGATTTTATACCCGTGCTATATTTACCATTCCATTAGATTTTTCATTACGGTTTCTCTAATAACAGGCCATTAGCGGAAAGAAACATAATGATTGAAATGAACTCAAGTCGTGTCATTACCATAATGAGTCGAGAGCGGAGTCGTAAAACCCGACCTCCAAACACTCGTTACAGAAATCTGAAGCAGGAACTGCCAATGATAGTACCCGATAGATCACATCACCATTTAAGAGACAAAGACTGCTGTACTGCGATCGAAAATATATCTGGAACATAACATGCATAACCATAGTTTCTTAAACTTTTTCAAGTGTAATTTTCTTCGGAGGCCTTTCTGGAAAACTATTTCCACAAATAATAAATTGCGAGTGTAGCTGTGTCTATATGTTTTTAGTTTCACCTAACTATTTATGTAGCTGTACGTGCAATTGTAAAGTTTCAAAAGATTAATTTGGAAGTAAAATGATAACTTGATACTAAAACTATGAAGCTGTTTATTATAAACGTATATAACATAAAATAACAAAAAAGGGATAAGCTGAGCTTATGTGAGGAAGCAAAGTGTAGTTTTTTGACGAGAATTCTCGGGCCTGATGTTGGATTGTGTAATGAATGTAGCAGACTCACATAGGAAGCTTGAACGATTTTCAATTGTGCGGTAATATTCTACAGTTTACAGTTTGAACGGTTAAAGTGCAGTTTGATATCAATTTTGAAAAATAGTATTAATCATTTAAGGCCTGAGATCGTTGAGTAATTCGATAGCTTTCGAAAGGTGGACTCTCGCCCAACAAAAAATGGAACCAGGGCCAGATGACGACCTCAGCTGGCACCCCACTCTCCAAACTTCTACACCACGCCAACGTGAGGACATTTGAGACCATGACAGATAACGTACGACAGCCCCCTTTGTACACGACGCTCTCTGATTGGATTCGAACTCGCAGCCCTCCGGTTGCTAATCCGCTACTCTTCCAACCGGGCTACCTCGGCCTCATACACACAAGGAAAGTTTTACTGGAACAGAAGTGTACCAAGTGAGGTAATCTACTCCTACAACACGCAGGTAGCTAGTGCAGCTTGAAAACTCACAGCCATCGCAATTCCCAGAAAAAAACAGTAATGTTGCCATGTGTCTCGCTACTAAACATAAACCTTCAGGCAAAAAACGACCAACCGATTTCGTGGTCAAGGTGTCAGCCTCTAGATCGGACGGTTCCCGGTTTGAATCCAGTTCAGTGTATGGATTTTTGGAAGTGTATGGTGTAGAGGCGGCTGGTGCACCTTAAATTTGTCGTGGAATGAAGTCCTCGCGTTGGGTTGGTTTGGAGAGTGGAGTGCCAGCTCAGGTGTTGCCTCGTCATCTGACCGTGGTTCAAAATGACGTGGTGTGTAGAGAATAGGAATGTACCACGTGGGTGTTGTTGAGAGTGGAGCTTCTTGCTGACACTCTCGGAGAGACCACGTGATCGTTCGTAAAGTAATGTGATTCAAAACAATTTAAAAGACTTCCTGAATGGCACGGCTTCGGGTGTGAGCTTGCTTGATGAGCTCCCTCCTTGTTCTTGAAACTTGAATTTATGTAACTCAGCGAAATATTATTATTTGTTGTGTTGTTGTTCCGTTTGTACTGTTTGTTTGATGTCCGACAATAAATCACAAAAAGACATTCTTGGACTCGATGATTCTTGGACTCGATGAATCTTTACATGGTGTTTTCCACGGATCTTTCACTTAAGGTATTGATCCGGACCGTCGTCAATAGCCCGCTGTGTTGCTCTAGCACGACATTATTTAAAATTACCAGGTAAAGAAAAACTTCACTTCAAGGATATATCTCCAATCGAAAAACATTCAAACAATCGAAAAACAAACACCACATTCTGGTCCAGAAAAGCTGAAAAGGTCATCGCGAAAGCTTTGACTTCACCTGTAAAGCCGACGATATGACGATAAAGCAAATAAATTATGTTTTTAGACAACCTTTCAAAATCGTTTGGAATTTCGCTGTATTCACCGGATTCCTGTAGAAAAACGCTTGCGAAAACGGAAAACCTCCCAACAGCTTGCGAAATGTTTCTTTCGTAATCTGTCAAAAACTGACAAGTGGAAGTAAGAATTAAGAACTGCCTCCATAAAATCTGCAATAGAATGTACTCTCACGGTTTTAGAAATTTACAGTTTCGATCAAAGTTCCTATCGTATTTTGTGATGGCTTATTCCAAGAAATGACTGTAGAATTTTAGAAAGTAAAAATGTAGAATTCGAAGTTAAGGTGTATGTATACACTAGAAATCACGAAAATCGACCAGATTATCAATATTTTTTTTTACTAATTCAAAATATTTTCCGCCGACCAACTGGTATAGTGGTTTAGGTGTTAGCCTCTAGATCGGAAGGTTCCTAGTTCGAATCCGGGTTCGGGCATGGATGTTTGTAAGCGTATGGTGTAGAGGCGGCTGGTGCACCTTAAATCAGTCGTGGCCGAAAGTCCTTACGTTGGGTTGGTGTGGAAGTTTGGAGAGTGGGGTGCCAGTTCAGGTGTTGCTTCGTCATCCGACCGTGGTTCAAAATTACGAGGTGTTGTCCTCGGATCTTTCCCTTAAGGGACTGATCCCGAACCGTCGTCAATAGCCCGTTGTGTTGCTCTAGTACGACGTTAACTAAAATTACCATTACCATCAAAAGTTGCCAAAATGTTGCAAATATTTGAAATAGTTTTTTAGTTACAATGGTTTTAGTTAGCTACTATCGCCATGAACAGACATGCTTCCAAAATTTGAAACTCGATACCTGAACAGCTGCGTTTTTGCAATAGGATATTTTGTTCAAAAAGTGATAACTCCACAATGAATTCATCTATCGTAATCATTTTTGCATCATTATGATCTTTTTAATACAGTGAATGTGTTGTGTCTCAAAGTATTTAGACAAGAAATGGATTTTTAAACGTTGAAATTCCTGAAAATATGGGGGGTTTTTTGTGCTTCCTTGATTAAAAAATTGTAAAAAAAAACATATATTTTCTCTAGCGATTTAATGGTGGTTCCAAACATGAAAAATAATAATAGGAACAATTTGCTATTAAAATCATCTTTCTGAACAAATTACAATTTGAGATATCATGTTTCAAAAAACATGCTAATTTGCTAATTATATCATAATCACATAGTTAATTATTTCTACAATCCGATTTTTTCTCCCTGAAATGATTTTAAGAATACACCAATTACTTGTGGTAAAAAAAAAAGAGACTTTTACTGTCAAAATAAAAAAATCCTCTCGTGTATATCGTGCGCTCGGATGGTTGCCTATAAAGTCCACAAATCATTTACACCGGAGTCAGTCGAAAACAGTAACGAAAAGGGGTCAGCTTAGAGGAATGTAAAACATCCTCGCCACAAAAAGGGACAGAAATGTATATGCGACTCTGGTGTAAACGCGGCTTAAAGTACAATTACTGAATCATGTTTCTTTAGAATTAGGCAAACGTGTTCATGGAATTAAGCATGAGTGTTCTTTGGAATAAGGCATGAGTATTCTTTGGAATTAAGCATGAGTATTCTTTGGAATTAAGCATGAGTATTCTTTGGAATTAAGCATGAGTATTCTTTGGAATTAAGCATGAGTATTCTTTGGAATTAAGCATGAGTATTCTTTGGAATTAAGCATGAGTATTCTTTGGAATTAAGCATGAGTATTCTTTGGAATTAAGCATGAGTATTCTTTGGAATTAAGCATGAGTATTCTTTGGAATTAAGCAATGAGTGTTCTTTGGAATTAAGCAATGAATGTTGTATTCTTTGGAATTAAGCATGCGTGTTCTTTGGAATTATGCATGCGTGTTCTTTGGAATTAAGCATGCGTGTTCTTTGGAATTAAGCATGCGTGTTCTTTGGAATTAAGCAATGAGTGTTGTATTCTTTGGAATAAATCATGAATATTCTTAGGAAATAAGCAAATGGAATGTGGTTCGGAATCCGCTATATTCCATAACTCTAATACGGATTCATGTTGCAAAGAAAAACGACAGTAAAGTGACAAATCTTAAGTAAAGTAAAGTGACAGATTTAGAGTCCTCGTAATACTGGCGCAACAGTTGTCCGGATGGAAGAGTAACGTATTAGCAACCCGGAGGATTGCTAGTTCGAATGGAACCAAACACCGTCGTCAAAGGGCACTGGTGCACGTTAAATCTATCGGGGCCTCCAAAGACCTCACGCTGGCGTGGTGTGGAAGTTTGGAGAGTGGGGTTCCAGCTCAGGTGTTAATCGTCTCCATGCAACTTCGGACTATTATGATTCTTATCTCGGAAAATTAAAACCCGTTTCTGAGACTCTAAATAACGAGTTGTAATTGGTAATTTGTGATTAGTGTCGTACTAGAGCAACACAACGGGCTATTGACGACGGTCCGGGATACATCCCTTAAAGGAAAAATACGAGAACAAAACCTCGTAATTTTGAACCACGGTCAGATGACGAAGCAACACCTGAGCAGGCACCCCCACTCTCCAAACTTTCACACCAACCCAACGTGAGGACTTTCGGCCACGACAGATTTAAGGTGCACCATACACCTCTACACCATACGCTTAAAAACATCCATGCTCGTACCCGGATTCAAACCAGGAACCTTCCGATCTAGAGGCTAACACCTTAACCACTATACCGGTTGTTCGGCTCATAAATGGTAATGGTAATTTTTAGTTAACGTCGTACTAGAGCAACACAACGGGCTATTGACGACGGTCCGGGATCAGTCCCTTAAGGGAAAGATTCGAGGACAACACCTCGTAATTTTGAACCACGGTCAGATGACGAAGCAACACCTGCGGCTCATAAATGGAGTTTTCTACGAATAAAAATGCGAATGCCATAGCACGGATTAATGGCTCGTCATCTGACCGTGGTTCAATATTACGTGGTGTTGTCCTTGGATCTTTCCCTTTGAGGGTTGATCCCGGACCGTCGTCAATAGCCCATTGTGTAGCTCTAGCAGGACATTAACTAAAAAATTACCAAATTACCCGGATTAACTGATGTTCTTTATTGCGAAACATCGACTACTTTCTTAAAACTGAAATTTAAGCTCTTTCGAAACGCTTGCAGGAAAAGAATTAATCTCCAAACGTTTGCATTATATGTAAAAAAGGAACTGAAGTAAAATTTAAGCTTAGTACTCCTCGAAACATTATCACGTTGGGTTGGTGTGGGAGTTTGGAGAGTGGGGTGCCAGCTCAGGTGTTGCCTCGTCATCTGATAGTGGTTCGAAATTACGAGGTGTTGTCCTCGAATCTTTCCCGTAAGGGATTGATCCCGGACCGTCGTCAATAGCCCGTTGTGTTGCTCTAGTACGACGTTAATTAAATGTTACCAACTACCGCTAAACACTAGCATCAAATAAAACTTCGTTGCAAACGTGAAATAACATTAAATTAAATTAACAAATGGTAATTAATTGACGTCACAGTGGAGCAGCACGACGGGCTATTGGCGACGGCCCGGTAATTTGGTAATTTTAGTTAACGTCGTACTAGAGCAACACAACGGGCTATTGACGAAGTTCCGGGATCAGTCCCTTAAGGGAAAGATCCGAGGACAACACCTCGTAATTTTGAACCACGGTCAGATGACGAAGTAACATCTGAGCTGGCATCCCACTCTCCACACTTCCACGCCAACCCAACGTGAGCGATGGCCCGGAATCGAACCCGAAGGGAGAAATCCGAGGTCAACACCAATTTATTTTGAATTACAAAAAATAAAAAATAAACAGCTTTGTAAAAATTTTTGCTGGACATAAAAAACGAAATAAATTCACCCTTAAGTGTTAAATCATGTAAGACCTATTGCTAACATTTTAACAATCTGGACTAAAAAGTTAAGTATCCGAAGAATTATTCACACTTGACACTTGAATATTCTAACAAAGTGATTTTAAAGGGTTTTCTACAATGGCTGGGGAACATGAACAAGAAAACAAAATGGAAGTGTACAGAATAGCAACAGCAAGAAACATCAAAAAGTTCAAGATTCCCGAAGGCTATCCCCCCCCCCAAGAGTCCTCTAGCTTCCCAGTATCTCGAAGTATCAGTCTTTCCATGGATAGCTGCACAGACACGTAAGTGATGTTTGTTCAGAGGCTCTTTTTTGTCACATAGGGGGCAAACAGCTTCAGCATGCAATAACTCTAGTTCACTTTGCTGTTAAAGACGTTGCCCGGGGTGCACCACGAGGAGATAGATCTCCAAGGATCACACCACGTCATTTTGAACCACGGTCAGATGACGAAGCAACACCTGAGCTGGCACCCCACTCTTCAAACTTCTACAACACCCCAACGTGAGGACTTTCGGCCACGACTTATTTAAAGTGAACCAGCCGCCTCTACACCTTACGCTTATAAACATTCATGCATTCACCCGGATTCGAACCAGGAAAATTCCGATGTAGAGGTTAACATCTTTACCACCAGACCGGTTGGTCGGCCCACAGGTTGCTAGAGCAGTGGGCTTACCCACTGAAACTCGATGATCGCAACCATGATTCAAAATTACATGGTGTTGCCTTTACATCTTTCCCTTCGGGATTGATCATGTTCCATTCCCAATAACCCGTTGTGTTCCGCCAGTGTGACGTTAAGGAGACCGGTGCATCCTTATCTCCGTAATGTTAAAATGGGCAAATTTTAAAAAACATTTCTTCAGAATCTCTTATGTGTATTGATTTGAATTTTTTTATACAGGTTATGAATACACTTTTATGCTCTCAAACACGGGGTTTTTTAGAAAACTTAAAATTCGAAGTTTTAAGATTTTTTTTCTTTCCTTTGACTCCCATTTTTTTTTTGAAAATGACCAATTATCATTCTTTTTAACACTTAAAATGAACTTTTCTGAGCAGATAGAAAAAAATGCCCTTGTTAAAATATGTTTTGGGTGTGTTACACTAGTAAACAAATTCGTTTTACATTTGCTTGAATAGATGTTCTTTTTTATGAAAAAAAAATACACAGTTTGAGATATTGAAGTTTAAAGAATAAATTCACCTTACTTCAGGTATGTATAGGTATAAAAAAAAATTTAAATACTTCTCAACGTATCTCCATAAATAATGTATCATTTTAAACAGAACTGTACAAACATTTATTTCAATTTAAAACATATAGAAATTTTGAAAGATTTTGGTCCCCTTAATCAAAAATACCTATACTTATTTACGATTTTGGGAATGTAGAGTACTTAATTAACGTCACACTGGAGCAACACAACAGGCTATTTGCGACGGCCCGGGATCAATCCCAAAGGAAAAGATCCGAGGACACCTCGTCATTTTGGTCCTTATTTACGAAGGAACCATTTATTTTTTACCACAACCACGATTAACTTTCTAAACTATGACTCCAGGCATGTTTTGGATCTTTCAAGCGAGTCCCGAGGTCGAGGCAATTCCCTCGACAGGCAACAACAAACACGATGCGATTCGGTTAAATATAAACAATGTGTTCCGCTAATAAGTAAGTTTACTTACCCACATGGTGAAGGAGAGGAAACACACGCTGTGTTTCGCACAGCTTCGCATCATGCCCATTTTGGTCCGTGAAAGTAAATGCACGAAAGGTAAACAAACAAATCACGGTCAGAATGTTCCTGTCATTCCCAGCGTGACAGACGCATTATCCTTTTGTCTCTGCAGACGATAAATCCAGCGTTTCCACTTCAGAGGGAGGAATCGGTGGCAGCGGTCATCCCTATCTCGAGGAACAGCTGATGCTGATGGGTCCCCCTAGCAACTTATCAGCTGCGTGCATCTGAATGTGGCGAGAGTTGTGTTGTATTCGGGCTGCCCGATCGCTCGCTGGCTCGAGAGGTTGGCGGATGCGCTTGGCGAGATGCGGAAACGCGCCAAAGGAGCCGCTTCCGGCGACGGTCGAGTGGACGGCAGGTGTTTCGTCCGATGTACTTTTTTCTTCTTTGGGCTTCGCCAGGCTGAATTTTCTCCTGCAGGCTTCTTTATAAGGGATCGAACACAAGGAGAATGCGGCTTTTTAGAAAAAAAAAAGACATTTGTTTGTAGTCATTCATGTCGCGGTCCGCGATCAGGAAAATTCGAGGACAGCACCTGAGTTGACATCCCTCTCTCTATCTATCCCCGTAGTTCAGAATTATGCAATACAGGTGACCCTCTTATAACACGGTCAAATGGTACCGTGTTATAAGGAAACCGTGCTATACGAAACATGGGGGTCATAAAATTTTGTATATTTGGTACCGTGTTATATGGAAACCGTGCTATAGGATAGTTCGTGTTGTATAGAAACCGTGTAAAGCGAAACTTCGGAATTACATAAAAGTAGATTGCCTTCCGAGTTGTAAGGAAACTAAAACCGTGTTATACGGTGTACTAAAAACGTAGAAAAAGTTAACATATTTATTTGTATTTTAAATAAAGTTACATAAGTAAATTCGTATAAGTTTTAAACACATTTTAACTATGCATTAAACCGACGTATATAGGGCACACACAATAAAGACAGACAGATGTACAGACAGACAGACTGAACAAACAGACTGAACAAACAGACTGTACAAACAGACTGAACAAACAGACTGAACAAACAGACAGAACAAACAGACGAAAAACAAACAGACAGTGAAAAAAATCTAACGAGTCTATTGAACCGTCCAATTGACCAACAATAGGTAAAAATTAAACCGTGTTATACAGAAAGTATTATCATGTTACACGAGGGTCGTCGCAATTTTAGTACCGTGTTGTAGGGAATCCGTGTTATAAGAACCGTGTTACAAGAGTACCGTGTTATAAAAGGGTCACCTGTAATTCCTTTCTCTTCGGCGGTTGATCCCGGATTGTCACCAATAGCCCGTTGTGCTGCTCCAGTGTGACGTTAATTAAAAATTCCATACCCACTCAATGTTAGGTAGGTAGGTAGTTGAATTAACGCAATGGTGGTGTTTATGTATGGTTATATGTGGTGTTATTGTAAATGTATAGTTCCTTCTCGATGGATGACTTATTTTTGTAATGATATCAATTCAATAAGTCCTTTTTTGCCCTCACGTTGACATTTTTTGAATGTTTGTAGAGTGGGGAAGATATTTTAATTAACGTGGTATTGGAGCAACACAAAATAACGTGGTGTTTGTCCTCGTATCTTCCCCTTCAGGGGTTGATCCCGGACTATCACCATTAGCCCATTGTGTTGCTCCAGTGCGACATTAATTAAATACCTGCCTATCAATAAGTCTTTTTTCAATGAAGTGTTTAGTTTCATTTCTTACTGTATTTGTAAAAAAAAATTTTCTTGAATGTTTTGGATGACATTTTTTGTTTTTGCGATTGGATATTTTTTTGCAGATAAAGAGAGCAAAATGAAAAAAAAAATTTTTTTGGTTTCATTTCATACTGTATTGGTGTAAATCTTTTTTCTTGAATTTTTTGGATAACATGTTTTTTTTTCTCTGCGATTAGATATATTTTGCAGAGAACGAGAGTAAAATGAAAAAACATAGTAACAGTGAAAACTTCGAACTTCTTTCTGTCCAATGAATTTTTGTATAGTTTCAATATATTTTTAATTATTTATTTCGCGAAATTAAACTAATATGGAGTATTTAATTATAATTTTTTTTTTTTTTTTTTTTTTTTTCATATTTCGAATGTTTTTTTATTTAACAGATGATTTTGAATACACGAACTTCATTCTTATTTTTTGCTCTTTCGTGATTCTTTCATCATTCTTTGAAGGTAACATTTTATAGTTCCCTTTTTATTATCACAGCGATACTCAATAAAGATAATAAAAAGATAAAAAGTTGTACACATGTGTGTGTGTGTGTGTGCGTTTCTTATCATAAATGTCCAAAATAGTTCGAAATTTAGTATTCATTATACTTGATTCCTGGTATAATTTCAATTGGTTGTTAGTTCTTACATTTTATGGTTGCCCCACTACGGAACATCAATTCAAACTTAGTTGTAAGATTTCCGATCTTTAAAACTGTAAGCACTGAGTATCCATTGTAGGGAGGGAATATTCAGACACTTTAAATAACAATATTATTACTAAATAACAGTAACAACTGTTAACGTATACATTGGGACAGCAGTAAAGCAATTTCAACTAAATTAAAATTAGGAAATAAAATTTAATAACATTAAATAAAAAGTTAAATTCCTACATCATTTAAAATACCTTGATAGTTTATTTTTCAACAGTCAATCACTATTAAACTTTACTAGAAATTGATGTGATTGTTAATAAAAAAAGGTTAAATTTAGTTGCTAGTAGCCAGATGCTAATTGGGAACAAAACTGTTAGTATTGATAGGAGTTTATATCTTTATCGCCAATTCGCAATGACCGTTACCATGGTTATTGGGAAATAACAGTTTCTATCTCTAGAGAGCTGCGTTGGCTGGTTCTGTTTATTTCATATTGTGCTTCGACTGGGAATTTAGTGACTGAAATATTCCATTCCTAGGTCATCCCAAGGTCAATTGCTGGACCTAGTCCTCGCATCGCCATGCTTCCATCACCCCTGTTCAAAAGGCTCCCCTCACACCGTCTGAAATTCAAGGTCAGACTGTCTGTCCCTCCCATTTTCGAACACGAATGCTCCTTTTCGTCTCCCCACCTATGGGTCAGAGATCAGGGACATGTTCACGAAGTGTGTTCAAAGGGACGAGGATTTTCAGTCTGGGTTTGTAGCTGCTTTAAACCCTCTTGGGGGTTATATCGACGAGGTATCTCATCATTAGCGAAACTGGCCAGGTCTGGATCTCGTCATCTTAAAAAAATTGACAATATCTTGACGATGTTTGTATTTAGTCAGTAAAGTTCTAAGTTTTTTCTTGCCGACCCAGGGAAAAACATCCTCTAGGGACGCTGGCGGGGGTGTCCTTAAGGGGTCTGGTACTCAAAATATGAAAAAAAGTCCATTTTTTTTTATAATCTTAAAAAATAATATAGATATTTCTGAATAAAATGACACTTAAATTTTTGTTTCTACCATACGTAGAAGCGGAAATATTCAACTTTTTATCAACATGACAGCTGCAAATCCAGCGAGCGTTCATAATTTTAAACGCTCTCTCTCACCTTTTGTGTTAAACGGGATTTCAATAGTAAAAATAGATATGATTTACGAACTACTTGTCGTAAATGAACGATATTTTCAACATTTACTTTTCAAATATATATATATATAGATATTTTTTTTTCTATAATTTTTGGAACTTTGTATACTATGTGTATTATGTAGGTTTTGAACAAAATAATTATAAAAACTTTTTTTAATTGTTTTAACTAGAAATCGCAAAGACAATTTATAGTATGAAATCTTAGAAGTTAATTAATGCAAAAATGAAGTGATTTGTTGTAAAATATTTTCAGATCTATCAATTTTACCCAACGTCAAAATTTTGGCATTTTTTAATTTTAGTAAAAAAAAATTTTAAGTTTTGAAAATGTAAAATAGTTATTATAATTGCAAAATACAATGTATACCTACAGAAAAAATTTCAGAACAAAAACTTTAAAATTGGAGATTTTAGAGTTTTGAGTCCCGGATCCCCTTAAAAAGTCAACCGGGTCAGGGATTCAAGACCAACGGGGACCATGCAGAACGGACGGATGAGGAGGGGCTCTCTGCAGCTACTTTAGATTGTTCTGTAATATATTCCTAGATTCCAAGAAGTGTACAATAAATGTATGCAAATATATCTATGAAGAAGTGTGACCCTCTCCAAGTAGATAACACGAACCATACACGCTCACCAGATAGAGAAAGGAGGCGGTGTGACCTCGATGGCTATTGGTCAAACTGATCAGATCCTGAAGGACGAGATATCTCGTCGAAACCACGTGGAGGGAGGAAATAGCTCAGTCAATGCAAGAATCGACGAAAGACTCCTTGTACATCAAATAAAAGTCTGGAGTAATATGCCACAGCACCATTGGTGTAGCTCAGGGGTGGCCAACCTTTTACTTACCATGCGTCAATTTTTGTTGACATACGAGTTCCGATTAGGGATGCGACATCGATTTCGATGTTTTTTAAAAAACATTGATGTATTTAACATCGATGTATTGGGGTCGATGTTTTTGTAACATCGATGTTCATACTTGTCGTTGTTTTTACGTCTTCGATGTTTTATTTTTAAATGAAAAAAGTACCATTGTAAAAATTTTAAAAATAACCAAGTAGCATAATTTTCATAATCAGCAAATTGAACATACTTTTAGACCAAAGTGACCAGGGATGAAGGGTCGGAAGAGTAGAAATGCGACATCGATGTCGATGTTTTCTAAACATTGATGTTTCAGAAATAAACATCGATCTATTGAAGCCGATGTCGCATCACTAGTTGCTAAACCAGTTTTAAGAAATGGGGAAACAAGTTTAAATACACTGAACTTTAAAAACATCGATGATTTGGGGGCGATGTATTGTCAACACCGATGTTTTAATTTTGGACATCGATGTTTTGCTGTCGATGTCGCATTAATAGTTGCTAAACCAGTTTTAAGAAACGGGGGAAAAAAGTTTAAATACACTGAATTTTAAAAACATCGATGGTTTTGGGGCGATGTATTATCAACATCGATGTTTTAATTTTGAACATCAAAGTTTCAAAGCATCGATGTTTTGCTGTCGATGTAGCATCACAAGTTGCTAAACCAGTTTTAAGAAATGGGAGAAAAAGTTTAAATACACTGAATTTTAAAAACATCGATGTTTTTTAGTCGATGTCGCATCCCTAGTTCCGATGAGCCATACAACTCAAGCACATTTTCAACCTTCTTACGTTCATGGTCTCCTGGCGAATATCTTAATAACTTTTTTAATAAAAGTATGCTTATAGACATAATTGACATTTTTAAATGATTTAATTAATGTATGTAAAGCAATATCTATTACAGCACATAAACATTACTTACCATTAATAAGACTTGAGTATGTTTGTATTCTTAAAATTCACAATATTCCCTAAATTATCGTCTGTTTAACGCTCTTGCTCTAATTTTATTCACACATTTCACAACCGTTAACATAACATGCTATATTTAAAAAAAATTTCCACACAGTGCCTCTTGGTGTATAATCCAGTGATATTTTAGTATAGGAGAATTAAAAAAAATTTCAAGCAAAGGTGTAGTGCCATTGACGTTACTTATCATTGACAGTACACACATTGATGAGTTTACTATAATCTAATTTTAAGTTTTCTAGGCATGATTTTACTTATATATGTCTTCAAATATGTCTGATTCTCTCTTTTTTTTACAAGGAATTAAAATTATCATCGATTCCTCTTACAAAATGTTTAGTTGGGCTACATCACATACGTCCGTTAATTTGCACTTGGTCCTTGTTTTCTAAAGCTAGAGAAAAGAATGGACAAGGTCTTCCAGTTGCTGAAACAAATCCTGAGAGAGTTCCTCGATTCTTCTCGTAATTGTCTGCCTTGATATAGCAATTCCGTCTATTTTCCATACCTTTATTACCAAGTAGGCGTCCAAATATTTGGAGACAAGGCATAACAATTTCTTCTTCGTCAGACAAATATTTATTTTTTTCGTCAATGCTTTAATTCCTCAATTTTGTCTTCTGATTTCTTCCTTTTTCTTAGACACGTATTATTTTCGTAACTCAGACCCAAGAACGAGCTTCATTTTTTCTTCTATGTTAGTCTGATGCTGTGTTTTATAGTGTCTATTAAGATCATGTATTGCATTATGTGAAAGAGTACTTTCACAAACAATGCAAAACGGTTTTCCTGATTGACTTGCTATAAATATCAACTCATTTTCGCACTGTTCATTAAATTCACGCCTACTATCACTTTCTGCGCCTCTTTTGTTCATTTTCTTTTGCATAGTGATGGATAAAAGGATTGCACAAAAAACATAAAAATACAAAGCTCTAAAAGTCTAAATGTTGAAAAAAAAAAAGAACAAAGAGATCGCAAGTACGTCGTACCACACAGAATATCAATTTTAAACTGTCCAAAAATTGCTACGAATTGATGAGAAAGAAGGCTGTATGTATTGAACTCACAGCACTCTGGTGTTGAAAATATGAAGATGGATTCTGTTATGGCACCCACTTCAAAAGAATAAGTAGACGCACCAAAGGAATACGCCAATTGTATTCATTCAATTTGCCACAGGTTGGCCAACCCTGATAGAGCTAGTTGAAATTATATCACAAAGGAGCAATACAGTAGGCGATGGAGTTGGCTATTGGCGATCGTCTGAGATCCATCCCGAAGGGAAGATTCGAGGGCCACAACGACCAACCGGTCTGGTGGTTATGGTGTTAGCCTCTAGATCAGAAGTTTCCTGGTTCGAATCTGGATCAGTGCATGGATATTTGTAAGCATGTGGTGTAGAGGAGGCTGGTGCATCTTAAATTTGTTGTGGACGAAAGTCGAAACGTTGGGTTGGTGTGGAAGTTTGGAGAGTGGGGTGCCAGCTCAGGTGTTGCCTCGTCATCTGACCTTGGTTCAAAATGACGTGGTGTTGTCCTCGGATCTTTCCCATCGGGATGGATCCCAAACCGTCACCAATAGCTCGTTGTGTTGCTCCAGTTTGACGTAAATTAACTATCCACCTTCCAAAATGCATCTGACCAAAATATACATGCTTCTTTTAAAAGGCAGTTGCGGAAATTCTGTCGTTATCTAGAAATTATGACAGATCTGTAGTTGTTACTTATCAATTCATTTTTAAGGCCATAAATTCTCTAAAATTTTCGAAAAATCAAAGAGGTGTTGGCCCTGCATCATATTATAGGAGATATGTAAGAAAAATTTGAACTTTGTCGAATGTCTGGTAAGTTATTTTAAGCTTTCAAAGAATGCACACTTTATTTTCACGTACAATGGAAATCGAAGCTTCGTGGGTGAACTCTAAACAATTAGAAGCCTTAATAAATTCCCGTCTTTTCATTTTCATGCTAAATATGCATACAGATGTGTGTATTTAGTGACAGTTAAATTTTAGCGTGAGTAACGTTTCGGAAAATGAATTATTTTTCTCTTGTTGCACTTGGTTCTTGTTTTTGTTGCAATGCGAGTACGTAGTTAGTCAGTAGTTTGATAGTATACACCAGGGATGGGCAAACTATGGCCCCCCAGAAGGTTTTATCCGGCCCGCGGATAGAATTTCGAGATTTTCTTCAGTCCGTGCAATCTGAATACTCTGATGTACTGTATTACACAAAAGTAAGGTGGCTTAGTGCAGGATGTGTTTTCGAGCGAGTTTGGCAGCTGAAAGACGACATTGTGTCGTTCTTCCATGAGAAACAGTGTTCTGCGGAGTGCGAAATGTTAGAAGATATAGAATGGCTTTCGGACTTGCATTTTTCACAGATCTTATTTGTCATATGAGCAACTTGAATGTCAAGATGCAAGGGGAAAATCAATTTATCAACGATATCTGGGCCCATCTCAAAGCTTTTAAACTAAAACTTAAATTGTTTGCTGGGCAGCTAGCTAAGAACGACCTGTCTCATTTCTCGAGGTTAAATTCAATACCCTCAGTAAATGAAGAGAAGAATTATGAAAATGGCTTGAAAAAACTGCATTTTGAGTTCGAATGCAGATTTCAAGATTTCAGTGCCATTCAAACAGAATTGGATAATTTTACCATGCCTTTCAACGTAAATTGTGAAGCAGTGAGGTCAAATTTGCAGCTTGAATTAATTGAGTTGCAATCCAATAATCATCTCAAGCAGTTGTTTCTATATATGCCAAAGTTAGAGTTTTACTAATCATTATTGAAAGCAAATTTCCCAAATTTAATATCTCACGCCCAGAAAATCAGTGCTATGTTTGCTTCATCTTAAATGTGTGAACAAGTGTTTTCAACTATGAACCTTAGAAAGAATTATTTCAGAAGTAGACTGACAGATGAGCATTTAGCCTCGTTCCTTCGAATCAGTACATCTCACTTCGAACCTCAATATAAGGAACTTTTAAAAATGAAATCACAATTGCATTCATCTTATTAACATAATTAAATTGTAATACTTGTATATATATATATATATATTTTTTAAATTTTAGAAAAAATTATTTTGGCCCGCCAAACTTTTTTTTTTTTGATTTTTGGCCCGCGACCGAAAAAGTTTGCCCATCCCTGGTATACACAGTCAGTATTGTGCCACTGAAACACATAAAAGCGAAAGCAAACGTAGCTCATGACTTTCGTTGAGAAGCAGTGTGTATCGAAATGAAAGGCTTTAGTAACACGCAGTATTCTGATTCTATCAAACATGTCCATACGAGTCTCTTCTACAGAACCGAGAAAATTTCTGCTCTATGACAGTTGTCAACGCGCCAAATAGGGCGATAACGCTGCCAAATAGTTGGCACCGCTCGCTGCTGGTGTATCAACAACATCGACAGTACGCATGCTCCCCGACTGAGATTCATCCCGAAGCAAGTGTTTGAACAGCTGATAGCTGCTCCGCATAGTCAGAAGATGACGGAATGGGATACAGGTTCCTTGGAATCAACAGATTGTTTTGGATGCAGAGGAATGATGCCCAACTTCTCGTTTTGATCGAAAAGTATCTGGTAAATTCTATCGCAGTTTAGTAGACCAAACTGGGATCAGTTTTCTGATGCTGCAAGTTCTACAGGGTTTGTGTATGAGTTAACACGGGGAAATGTCGCTGTCATATTTGAAACCCGAGCAACGCCGAGTTATTCAGTTCCACAATAATTTTGTCTAGACTATGTTATGTCCATAAATCACTAAACGATACATTCTATAACTTTTAATCGTCATCTGACCGTGGTTCAAAATTACGGGGTGTTGTCCTCGGATCTTTCCCTTAAGGGATTGATCCCGGACCGTCGTGAATAGCCCGTTGTGTTGCTCTAGTACGACGTAAACTAAAATTACCACTACCATTCTATAACTTTTAATTTTTTATTTCAGACTTTTGAAAATAGGAAGCTAGTAATTTGCTACTACGAAATACACAACCGAGCAACGCATCGAAATAATCGAGTTTTAGTTAGTCGAGGAGCGGGAAATCTTAATTAGAGAGGGAACTTGGTAGACGGAAATTCAGTTTTAGTAGACGGAATTTTACTTACTCATAATGGAACATCAACGCTCCATTGGGTTCACCTAGAATCCATACAGCCGTCATTATAAAAATAGCGACCAATTAAGAGATTTAAATTTTCGAAGTAGGAAGGGAAAGGTCCGAGGACAACAGCTTACAATTTAAACTCCGGTCAGATGACGAGATTAATACCTGAGCTAGCCCACTATTCTCCAAATTTTCATATTACCCTAACACATGAACACATTTGAGGTCACGAGAGATATAACCCCGTATATACTTTAGTTTACATCACACTATAACGTCAAAACGGTCTATTTTAATGTGAAAAGAGTTTCAATGAACAGAAAATTCCTCACATCCACATCCACAAACCGGGATTCGGGCCCGAAACCTATTATGACGCAGAGGCGGATTAAGCGGTACGCGGACTATAAAACTTGCTTTCTCCCAAAGAAAAGAGGCTTTAACTGGAAATTGGATAAAAAATTATAAAAATATATAATTTACAAAAATGACATTGATATTTGTACTTGTGAAGATGAATTTGACATTTTTTTAATATTTCTAAAAGAAAACGAGGACATCACAAAAAACCACACCAGACATCCATCGAGCCTTCAAAGAAATGTTTAGCACATTTGCGAATGTTGAAGCATTTAAATTTTTTTTAACGATTCCCTTATCTGATGCGTCAGGAGAAAGATAGTTTTTTGTTTTAAATCGTGTAAAAAATTAATAAAGAAGTACCATGGGAAAAGAAAGATCAATTAATGTAGCCAGTCTGTATATAAAGCAAAAATTTAAAACCGAATATATAATGCACAAATAATTGACAAATTCGCAAAAAAATAAAGCAAGGCAGAAATTTATGTAAAAAAAAAAGTTTTTTAGTAAATTTATAAAATATGTTATGGTATGTAATTTTTTTTCTTCTTTTTGAGTGTTTTCTTGAAACTTTTTTTCTATATGGAGTTTGAGGCCCCCGAAAATTTTACCGCTTGGGGTCCCCACTTGACTTGATCCATCAATGATTGTGTGGTAAACAAATGGTATGTTAAGGTGTCGATGTATGAGTTAATCCTTCCGTGATTGTCTTGACTAGATATTTCGCCATTATCCAAGCTTAACAGATCTCGATGGACGATATATATCATCATCATAAAAAAACTAACCAGGTCTCGGTCTCCTCATCGTAAAAAACAGTTAATGTCCTCATGACGAGGCATTTCGTCGTTTGTAAAATTGGTCAGACCTTCGTGGACGAGATGTACGTCATTAGAAAAAAACCTAACCAGATCTTGATCTAGTCATCCCAAAAAACCGTCAATATCTATGTATTTCATGAAAGTATGCGGCACAGAAATCGCCGTTATTTGTATATTGGCGAATGGCAACACACGGATATAAACAATATAAAATCAACCGCTACGGGATTCATTAGCTCTATTTAAATCTCCGATTATTCGCTCAATTTCACCCTACCGTTTCCAATCGGTCACTTTTCCGCTTAAGAAGATGAATTTGACATTTTTTTAATATTTCTAAAAGAAAACGAGGACATCACAAAAAACCACACCAGACATCCATCGAGCCTTCAATGAAATGTTTAGCACATTTGCGAATGTTGAAGCATTTAAATTTTTTTTAACAATTCCCTTATCTGATGCGCCCAATCCCCTAACCAATGATAAGCCTCCAAATGGTTTTGACGAGTTATCTCGTCGTTTGTAAGATAGATCGGATCTTGATGGACGAGATATCACGTCGAAAACACTTGAAGAGTTAGATTATTCTTCGTGTCACTCTTATTTTTATTCAGGATAGATAATCAGGGTTTTATGGCGCAAGATCCAAAAGCGTACAATCTGCGCCATTAAAAAAAATTCAAATTGATCTTTCGGTTGATTTTGGATTCATCGAAGGGTCCTCCATTCCTGAAGTAAAAACCTTCGCTGCCAGTGTTGGATGCTTCTTTCTTCGAGTCTTCGAAGAGGAGAGACCTCCCCTTTTTACGCCCCTTGTGAGAAAAGGTCAGACGCGCGATAAGAAAGGGTAGCTCTAATCCGGTCCCCCTCCTTCACGAAGGAGTTGTGAGAGGTCAGGGTGAGGTCAGACTAGCTTTTCTCTGGGGAGAGGAGGTCTATCAGGTGGCTAATGTACCATGAGATGGAAGACGCTTTGTTGGAGGGATCACAAGAGCTTTCGGCTGGAGTACACTAAAACGCGTCTATAAGTCCATTTGCACCGGAATGCGGCCCTCATGGAACGGAAATTTGTTGAGGATGGAAAACGAGATTAATTGCCTCCCGCTCATCCGTTTGATTCAATATGGGCAGCACATATCACTGTCGAGCACCCGCTGCAAAGCAGTTGGAAGGTATGGTGACGGTCCTGGATCAAACCCGAAACGAAAGGTCCGAGGACAACACCCAGTAATTTTGAGCTACAGACAGATGGTGGCCAGTGTATGGATATTTGTAAGCGTATGGTGTAGAGGTAAATCACGTACAAAAAAGAGAGAGAAAAGTGGAAAACGAATTGAATGGGTGAGGGAATTATCGAAACGTTTATAACCTTTTTACTTTTTATGTTTCTTACAATGGCGGATTAACCAAATTACCGTGGGTGTAAGGGATGAAAGTTGGGTAGGTAGTTGAACTAACGTCGCACTTGAGCAACACAACAGGTTAGTGGTGACTGCTCGGGTTCAATCCCGAAGACGCCTCGCCATTTTGAATCAGGGTCAGATGACAAGCTCAACGCCTGAACTAGCACCCCACTCTCCAAATTTCCGCACCTCGCCAACGTGATAACATTTAAGGGCATGACAAATTTAACGTGCACTATCCCACTACGTACACAACAGTCTTTTTTTGGACCCGAATTTCCGTTATCTAATCCGTTAACCTTCCGTTATCTAATCCGTTAGTCTTCTAAACTGTGCTATCGCGACCCATCAAGATTAGAGGAGAGAAATGAAAGCTGCGGTTTTATAAATATCAATGGTGGCACTCGGTATAATTTTTAAATCATGATTTTCGAGGTAGACTTAATACACTATATGGACAAAAGTAATTGGACACTGCAGAAATTCGGAGGAGTGAGGAATCTTAGTGATGAATCTTTTTCCTCGTTAGGATTCAGCCCATTGCTTTGTGCACCTGGTGTCGTAAACGCTGACGTGTACCTCGACGTTCTGGACAATTCGGCCTTGCCTACACTGTGGCAATACTACGACGATGATAATTGTTTCTTCCAACAGGATAGAGCTCCATGCCATACTACGAAACGTGTGCTGGTCTAGTTTTCTGAAAATGAGGTGAATTTGCTTGACTGGCCTGTTTAGAGCCCCGATATCAATCTGATAAAGTACTTGTGGGACCAACAGGAGCGACGCGTACGATACATCCTCGCACGCCTATCACAACATCTCTTCTCACAGCCTTGCGAGAGTTATTACGATCTATTCCTGCCCAGACTTATAGAAAATTTGTGGAAAGTATGCCTCGACGTGTTGCAGCTGTAATACAAGCAAAAGAAGGCCCCCTACCTGATCTATATAAATAAGAATGGAGTGTTTGTTTGTACATTCATTATTTTCGACTCATTTCCAATTTTCTATCCGTTTTGAACCCTTCTGATGCCAAATCTGCCCTTTTCGCGTTTGGTGTCTGTCTGTCTGTCCATCTGTCTGTCTGTCTGTATGTATGTGCCTTATACACGTCCACACGGTTTAATATATTTTCATGGAAATTTGGATGCAGTGAGTACTCATCTTCATTTAGTGAGTGGAATTGGTTGCGAAAGTCTGTCTGTCCGTCTGTCTGTTCTATGTTCGATTTTGTGTTTGTGTGTTTGTGCAGGCATCAGATGAATTTTATTCCAGATATTTGATTTCAATGTGTTTTATTTTATACATTATGTATTAGTTTAGTGAATGCAATATTAAACCTTTCTCTATTGTTATATTTAGCTGAGTTTCATGCTAAAACACCCATGTAAGTATACTTAAATCAACCATAATGTGTTAGTTTTGGAAAATTTGTAATGTATATTGAATATTACGATTACTGTGATTGCTTTACCAGTACTGCTGAAAAAGTAATTATTCTTCACAAAATTACTTTTTTTTTGTATGGAATTATTTCTTTAATTTAAAGTAAACCAATTCAAACCGAGTAAGGTCGGGTATTTTGCTAGTACTAAATATAACGGGAGAAGGGTCACTTTTCTTTCAAAAAGCACTTTTTCTGAAAAACATACAGTGTACAAATACTTTTGTCCATATATTGTATATACTCTTTGAAGTTTCATATTAGAACCCTCTATGATTCGACCTTTCACCAATCCCTTCACTACAGACCTTTCACTTCTGACCTGACCGGACATTAGATGAACGTTGTAACGTCACAGCTGGGAGGTCCCTCTGACCACAGCTTTCATGGTGGTCCATGAATTTATGGCCGGATGGGGGTATCCCCTTCTCTTTGGTCGTTAGCGGCTTCGGAAGAACGTGTGGGGTCTTCTCTCGAGAAAAAGAGAATCGTGAAAAACCAGAACGTTAGCGGACGCAGGAACTCTGCTCCGGATTGAGGCCGCGGGACTGAAACCCAAAATTGTACAGTATCTATTAGCCTCGAAAAACTTTTAACATATATGTATTCTTCTTTAATTAATTAAATGTGCTGTAATTTTAAATGTCGTTTTAATTATCTTCAAGCCACTCGCCACGCAACCTATACCCACGACGTTACAACGTGCAGAACTTTGTCCCCGCGTTCTGGACAATGTAGCGTACAGTTAGAACCGTCACGTCATCGCAAGCTTCCCAAATCACCGCATTAACATTTCCAACGCCGCATGAATGAGAGACAAAAGGTCTGCCTCTGTGTCCGGTGCATTGTACAAGATTATCGACAGTTCATCGGCAATAAACACAAAAGCAATCGCCCGCGAGTCAATGGCGGCATTTAGGAAACAATGGCGCTCGACTGTGTTTGGAGGTGAACTTCCTACGGCACTCACTCCTCGACACCTCTCTAATTGGGTGGAATTTGTCCTTTGAGGTCTGTGTGAATCCATTGCAGTGGCGCAAAAGCGGAGACGTTGTTGTGAGGTAAGTAAAACCCCAGCGAGTTTAAATTTAGGGTGATTCGGAATTTTCTCACCTAACCTTGAAAGGCAGTAGGGGCCAGCTTATATACCAGGGGCGTATATAAGGGGAGGGCCGAGGGGGCCCGGGCCCCTCCCGAAATTTTGACTAAGTTCAATCATGATAACTTTTTATTTTGAATTTTTTTTAATCGAATTTGTATTCTTGGCGGAAACGATTTTCTTAAAATTTTTTATTATTTGGACACATTTAAAAGCTATTTCTTTTCCTGAGTAAAGTAAACACAGTGGGCTGGACACAGGGATCACCAAAATTTATGATGGTTGATGAAGGATGTGCTGTAACCACGTGGTTGTGAGAGTGCAACTCAACAGTGAACATTTTCTTCCTCCGCTGCCTGCAGAATCCAATGGACTACCCCGACAGTTTTACTACAGTTACAAAAAAATTAATTTTTATTCGGTGTTCTAGTTCTATCAGTCATAATTAGTAATCTAATATCCAGATACTGATACAGTAAACAAAGAAATTTCTATTGAGATGGTAATTAAAAGTAAATTACCTATCCATCAACTTTAAGAGTGGGCCCCCTGTATATAAGAACAAATTATGGAATATTTTAAATAAGTAAACAAGTTACTTTTTTCCAATTAAAGAAATGTATATTTCACTATAAAAATAATATTTAAGATTATATTTCCCAATTTCTAAAAATACATTTAAACTTTCCTTTTTTTACCTATGTCTGACCTTTTATTCCTTTTAATATCCATGCAGGTTTTAAGTCATTATTATATACACTGACATTATTTAAAATGCATAACTACCTATTATTAGAATTAAATTTTTAACAATTTCAGAATTTCAAATTGTTGGAATTATATTGAATTGTTATTATTTATTCAAATTGATATCCTGAAGTCCTAAATATCGAATGTTTATTTACCCCAAAATTAATACATTTGTACGATGTATACTAAATTGCTTTAGAGAATATTTGGCACCCCCCGAAATAAACTCCTATATACGCCACTGTTATATACTATAAGACTTTTCAAGTCATTGAAGTAATGACTTTTACCCTATTTAGTTAGGTTTTCATATATTATTCTGTATCATCTCAAAGGACCGTGGTAGGCTAATTGAAAAAGTGATGGATGAGCAACCTGAGGGTTGCGAGTTCGAAACTTGGTCCAGCCAAAGACCGTCGTGTTCATCGGGGCTGATGCATGTTAAAATGCCGTGGTCACAAATGTACACACTTTGGCGTGGTGGAAAGTTTTTTTTTCTTGGGGGGGGGGGGGTAGTTAATTAACGATGCACTGGAGCAATACAACGGGCTATTTCCTACCCAATGGGAACGAGGAACTGCTCGTTCTCTCTTCTGCGCATGTGCCCCTTTATTAAGTGCTAGTGCTTGTTTCTGTTCCGTTGCGTTTGAAAGCGAAAGCGTCTTTTTTTTGTTAAGAAGAGAGGGCAATCGTTCTGTTGTCCATTTGTAGATGTGTACCGTTTTCGTTTCTATCCTACAAAAAGAATGTCGTGTCTCGTCCTGAGGTTTGATAACTGACCAGATAAGTATGCCCTATATGTAAAACTGCCATCCAACGAGGAGCCTGTCAAGTTTGCTATGCTATGGACTGAAACTTCTACTGCACCTGGACAGTTTAATTCAGTAACACTATCAACATTGCTACTAATCATAATACAGAATCCTTGCAAATGTCGTTCGTCATCTGACCATGGTTTAGAAAGACGAGGTGTTATCCTCGGATCTTTCGCTTCGGAGTTGATCCCGGACTGTCGCCAACAGCTCGTTGTGTTGCTGCAGTACGACCTTAATTCAACAGCCAACCTGGCAGATGACGGTTGTGTTACAATGGGTGATCTACTAAGTCAAAAAATCTTGTTGATTGATAGATTGGAACACAATTTCTATTATGTTGCAAATAGATGTTCTATGCGGCTTTATAAAAATCCACTGGAAAGATTATGTTACTCTTTTTCCTTTGATATTTGGAATATTTGGGAAAGATTATGTTGTTTATTTCCTCAGAATAAAATCCTTCAGAAAGAGATTTATATTGTTCTTTCCTTAAAACAGAATCATGTAGAAACATTTATTGCTCTTTCCTTATAATAGAATCCTGTGGAAACAGTTGCTTCTTTCCTTTGAAGAGATTGTTTCAGAAAGATTCTATTTTTCTCTCCTTTCCTTAGAATAGGATTCCTTAGAAAAATTATATTTTCCTTTTTCAATAGAATCCCTTGAAAATATTCTATATATTGCTGCGTGCCTTAGAATTGAATCATTGGGAAAATTCTATTGTTCCTTTTGTTAGAATAGAATCCACTGGAAAGATTCTATTAAGACTTTTCCTAGAATTGAATTCATTGGAAAGATTCTATTGCTCCTTTTCATTGGAATGGAATCCATTGGAACGATTCCCCCGTTTCTCCATAGCTCCTTTTTATTAAAATAAAGTAATAATATTCTACTACTCCTTTTTACTGGAATAGAATCCTTCAGAAAGATTTAGGGCTCCTTTCCGAAGAATAGAATCCATACTATTGGTTAAGAAGTTCAAAACTTGTTAAGAGTTATGTTGGTAAAAGAGCAGGTTTTAAGCATGAATTATGCTTGAGAACCCAACAGAGGGTTATATAGTAAATCTATGTGACGACAATACAATAAGGTGCGGAGGTAATTATGCTCCGCTCTACGGAGGTGGAGTCTGTCACACTCTGTGAACATCTCCCGACTCCCGCCCAACTGAACAAACAAGGTTTTTGTCTCCGTGCTACATGGTAATTGATAACATGTGCCTTCTTCGAAACGAGTGTTTAATGTTCCGTGTGGCTCACTGGTTCACGGGAGTGTGGATTAGCAACTCGAGGGAATGTCCTCGACGTTTATTGCTTTCAGGTTTGAAAAGAGTCGTTTTGCAGTTCTGGTTACAATGTAGACAGTTCGTGTTTCAATTGTATCACTTTTGCAAACAATTATTTATTCTCCTGAGCGCTGGATCATTATACACGGTTTATTGCCTACACGTACGTTTGACTTTCATTGTAAAATGCCTGAGCAACGTCTTTTTATGTTGGTAGGAAGTTGAATTTACGCTGCACTGGGGCAACACGTCGGACAGCAGACGGGAATCAATCCGGAAGGGAAGGATTCGAGGAAGGTATTTTAATCAACGTCGTACTGGAGCAACACAACGGGGTATTGACTACGGGCCTGGATCAATCCCCTAAGGATCCGAGGACAACACCACGTAATTTTGAACTACGGTCAGATGACAAAGCAACACATGAGCTGGCACCCACTCTCCAAACTTCCATACCAACCCAAAGTGGCTTTCGGTAAATGGTAATTTTTAGTTAACGTCGTACTAGAGGAACACAACGGGCTATTGGCGACCGTCCTGGTAATGGTAATGGTAATTTTAGTTAACGTCGTACTAGAGCAACACAACGGGCTATCGACGACTGTCCGGGATCAACCCCTTAAGGGAAAGATCCGAGAACAACACCTCGTAATTTCGGAACCACGGTCCGATGACGAGGCAACACCTGAGCTGGAACCCCACTCTCCAAACTTCCACACGAACCCAACGTGAGGACTTTCGGCTACGAGAGATTTAAGGTGCACCAGCAGACTCTACACCATACACTTACAAACACCCATGCACTGACCCAGATTCGAACCAGGAACCTTACGATCTAGAGGCTAACACCTCAACCACCAGACCGTTTGATCTGCCCAATTCTTTGGGTACCACTGCTCTAGTACAATGCCAATATAAAACTATTAAGTATCGAGCGGCACATAAATCTCGATTTCAATGATACACGTTAGTACGTTATTTCCAGAGAAAAGAATAAGACGATTAGCACTTCACAACAGTCTGTTACTAATGACGCACGACTTTTACAACACAAGAGTTCGCGTTCCGGTAACTGATTAGAACTTTTCACAAGTTCCGGAAGTTTGGGTCGGAAACTATGTTCTGTCTGGGAATCGAAGAAAGCAAAAGTGAACGTTACTTAATAAAGCAGAACGTGATTGCTGGAAATCTTAATGAGCTCCCTAACGAATTAAAACTAATCGAAAATCAAACACTTAAACTATTACGAGAGAATTAAGTACAAAACTACCTCTGTTGTCTTCGAATGTTTTTAACTTGGTACGATTTAAATACTGGGTAGTTAATTAACATGGGAATAAAAGTGCAGTATAATAGAAAAATAAGTTTAACAGGGTGAGGTGTTCCAAATATCGCCTATTCGTGTTTGCAAGCTATTATGCGCGACATCTATGAGTTTATGTAGTTACTTCGACGGTCTAGGGTTTTGCTAGACGTAGCGCCACCGGCAAGTTTCCTATCAGTTATACTATTGCATCTGAAGTATTGGAGACTGTGATCAACGTATGTTTAGTGTCAAATCCATTCAGGGAATATCCACAGGTAAGTGTTTCCAAATCAAAATTTCGTTTATATGCCTGTAAAGTACATCAATACGAAAAGTAGGTAGGTATGCTCTACTAGCAACTCGTTTTTAATAGTAATATTCTCATTTCGACTGGTGGGTGGTAATAGGAACAGGGGTAGACGATATTAGGAACCCGCTCTTGAAAATTATCTTGGGAAACTTTTTGATGTTTGACAAGTTAACTTAAACTGACATAAGTATAGAAGGTGTATGATCTCTGGAAACCAAAAGAGAATAGTTCCTAGTTGATATTAATTTAGTTTCCAGCTTGATTTCTTAACCCAGGAGGCTGAGATACAAAGAAATAGTTAGGGTAATGGTAATTTTAGTTAACGTCGTACTAGAGCAACACAACGGAAATAGTTAGGGTAAGCGGGATATTTGGAACACCTGCTCTACTAAAGATTTACTGCAGTGTTTTAAAATGAATAAAATATTATGTGGCAGCGAGAAGTACAAAGGCTTTTTCTACTAGCTAAATAATCAAAATTTTACTATCTCTATATATTCCATGAACGTATGTGACGCTGAAATCGCCGTTATTTGTATATTAGCGAATGGCAACGAACATATATAAACAATATAAAATCAACCGCTACGGGATTCTTTAGCTGTACTTAAATCTCCGATTGTTCATAAACACACATTAAATTTAACCCTGCCGTTTCCAATCGGTCAATTTGCCCCTAATTTTACCCTCCAAGTGATTTCAATGAGATATTTCGTCATCACGACATTGCCGATTTTTGTGATGACTAGATCCACATCTTGTCAGTTTTCTTCCAATGACGAGATATATCGTCCATAAAAATCTAGTCAGTTTTGCTTATATTTTCGTCGAGACAACAAGCTTCCGTCTACGTTTATCGCGATGGCAACGGCCTTGGCGCTTTGTTTGGCGCACTTTTAGTTATGGCAGGTTAAAGGCAAACCATCTGTATTACGGTTATTTCGTTTTTTAAGGCAACCTCGGCAAGCGTAAAGTTTATATTTTCATTTTGAATATTCGAAAAAGTTTTTTCAAAATCCGTTGAATTTTTTTTCGATTTCATTGGTTCTTTTAATGGTTTTTCGTCATTTATAGAATTTTTTTCATTTTAATTTATGTCACAGTACAGTACTGTCGTCTCAGATTGTATTGTACATATTTTTATGTATTTTATTTACATATATTTATATTATTTACGTATGCAATATAATTTTTAAATCGCTTACAAATGTGTTTCTGAAGCTTATTACTTTGCGCCGTAAAAAGAAAAAGATTTGTGAAAATATTATATCCTTGGCTAAGTTAGAAGTACGCCAAAAAATAAGCGACAAGGCATGCTTTACTTATGTTACTTAACTCAACAACCGGTACAGTTAAATCAGCTCAATTTGAGCTATGGAGCTGCATAATATTACTAAAACTACATGAAAGTCGTCACTGGAATGAAGTTCCTCGGCAGTTTGATTATAGATAGCAATGAGACATCTTGAAGACGAAAACAAGTGTAGAAAAGAAAACACATGAGTGAAAGAATCTCTTTCTGTTACTCCTTATTATGCTACTGCGTATTATGCTTATTATGCTACTCTACTTATTCTGCTACTGCTTATTTATCCTACTGCTTCTTATTCTAATACTTCTTATGCTACTACTACTTCTTATGCTATGCTTACGTATGCTACTTGTTATTTTTAAAAAATTATGCTACTACAGTAAAACCTCATTAAAACGAAATCGTTTAATACAAATTACTGAGAGCACGAATTTATTTCCAATCCCCATCAAAATGTATAGTCAAATAATCGTAGTCCTTTAACCAAGAATTCGGATTGCACTAATCGCAGAGTTAAGACGAACACATTTTCGAAACTTAAGGACCCAAACGGATTCTTTTCAATCCTATTACCAGAAACATTTAGTCACACCGAAGTTATTTATTTGTGGAAGAGAACGAAGACCAAGGAATAAGCGCGCCTATTTAAAAAGACGATACTGCTAACTCAGAAATTGTTCACCGCTTTTGTTAGGCAGTGAAAATTCATCTGCTCAATTAAACAGCGCATCAAAGATTTTCATAAAGAATATCACGAAAAAACAAAACACAAAAATCGATAAGAGCTATTTTGAGACAAAAATTGCGTAATCTCTCAGAAAATGTGTGTGGGTAATAAAGAATTATCTGCGTAATTAAGAATTACCTGTATGATCTTTGTGATGAAGAATACCATTTTTCTGTGAACCAAAATTTGTGCAGTAATTAATGTAAATGCGTTGAAATATTATTTTAGTGCTGAAATAATGTTTTTTTTTTCTGAAATCGGATAACATGAACTGTGGATAAAAATAACTTTTAAACTTAAGGAGGTTTTACCCTGACATGACCCTGGAAAGATAAAACTGCATTTAAATTTGTTTCTTCGTTTGGACCAGTGATGGCGAACCTATGATACGCGTGTCAAAGGTGACACGGAAAGACATTTTAGTTGACACGACAAGACATTTTAGGAGACATACATCATTTACGGACGGTCTTCGCACAAGAACAGTCAACGCACGCTGCACATTTACGGACGGTCTTCGCACAAGAACAGTCAACGCACGCTGCACATTTACGGACGGTCTTCGCACAAGAACAGTCAACGCACGCTGCACATTTACGGACGGTCTTCGCACAAGAACAGTCAACGCACGCTGCACATTTACGGACGGTCTTCGCACAAGAACAGTCAACGCACGCTGCACATTAACGGACGGTCTTCGCCCAAGAAAAGTCAACGCGCGCTGCACATTTACGGACGGTCTTCGCACAAGAACAGTCGACGCACGCTGCACATTTACGGACGGTCTTCGCCCAAGAACAGTCAACGCACGCTACACATTTACGGACGGTCTTCGCACAAGAACAGTCGACGCACGCTGCACATTTACGGACGGTCTTCGCCCAAGAACAGTCAACGCACGCTACACATTTACGGACGGTCTTCGCCCAAGTACAGTCAACGCACGCTGCAGTGCGATTGGATGCATTCGTGTACTTAAGTTGAGAGAGAGAGAGGGAGGGATAAGGGGAGAGAGATTACCCTCAGTGAAGGAGAATTTATTAAAGAAACTCTTCTAAGATGTGGACCACATATATTTCACGATATGCAAAATAAAGAGGCTATTATTGAGGAATTTTTGAATTACCACTCCGAAGGAATGTTACCAAAGACAGAATAAAAAGACTGAATACAAAAAAGCATCAGATAAACGGAGACTTAAATTATTGTAAATATTTTTTCGACGTTTCTTGATGAAACTACTGATGTCACATCAAATGCTTGGTTGGCCATTATTTCTAGATATTTTGATGATCTTGCAATGAGAAAAGAGTTGGTGAAGTTAGAATCAGTGCCAATAAGTACATCAAGGAACGAAATATGTAATTTTGTTATGAAAGCATTCCATGACCTAAGCATTGATGTGTCTACAGTTGTGTCAGTGACGACAGATGGGGCATCCAATAGGGTGGGAAACATTTTGGGATACGTGAAATTGTTTTCGGAAGCTATTGGACGCCCACTTGTGCCTTTTCATTGCCGTTAAGGGGTATTATGTGCCAAGACAGGAATAACATTAATCATGTGTCACAGTCAGTAATCATTTAACTGTGACATCAAATGATTTAGAGTCAGTTGTAACAAAAATAGTGAATTCAATAGCTGCTCTACCCTTTCACGAGCGAGAATTTTCTGCAGTTGTACAGGAAGGTGATTAAACCCACAATGGACTGCTGATGTCCAATGTGAGGTGGTTAAGCCCAGGAAAAATACTTAGGCGATTGGGTGGAGTGCTTTGCAGAAATTACTGTATTTCTTGAGGTTAAGGAATCTGACAATCTATCCTCAGCTCAGTGATAATAAGTGGGTCAACACAATGGACCCCTTATGTATAACACTACACTACAATAATGGACAGGACGCCAGCGGATTTGCTACTGTTTGGGGTTGTTTCGTCGTATGGCCTGAGACCTTTGGATGTTTTTCCTGGTCAATTGAACCCCGACTCCTACATGATCATTTTGGACAATCAGGGTCTTCCTACGCTCTGGCAATTTTTTGGAATGAACGAATGTTACTTCCAGGACGACAACGCTCCATGTCGTGTTGCAGCCTGTGTTAAGCACAGTTGTATCAAGATAGATATCCCCATAGAACATTTGTTTGACGAGTGGGAGCAATGCTTGCGGAATAGGGAACCACGTCCGAAATCTACAGCTGAGCTGCGATATTTTTGCAGCAGGAATGGACACAAATACCAATAACTGTGTATCAAAACTTTGTTGAAAGTATGTGCAGAAGGTTGCTAGTGCAATTACAGAACGAGGGTGACCATCTTCCTATTAAAGCATGTATTCTTTCCTTTTACCAACATATCTTGCAGTCCGATCCATTATTGTAGGGTAGGGTATAAGTGTTCAAACGAATTACTGATGGTTTTGGCATTATTATTGACGTTATGTTTGGATTCGCAAAACTATTTGAAAGTAAACTGCAAAATGAAATGAAGCCCTTGCATTTAAAGTACCATCATATTGTCTACTCGTTACTTGATCAATTCGGGGGAAAGATTTAATCAATTTAGAAGCCTGGAAAACAGATGATTAATATAATTAAGAATTCGGATGTAGTAATCTACAGTACTTTGGAATTAAACAGTTTCTTAAGGATGTAACTTGATGATTTGGAGATGCAACTTGCAGAGTTCCAAGATAGCATCTGGTCTCAAATGTTTGTCGACTTTGAGATTTAAATGTGAGAATCTGGAAAGAAATCGTTTAGAGAATGAATGAGAGTGCCATTTACGAACAGGAAATTTGGATTGCTTGGAACCGTTTACCGGACATTTTTAGAACCCCGAAAAATCTAGCCAATTTTCCCCTCTACGCGTACTTTGTTGAGTCCTTATTCTCGAAATAATATTAAAAACAATAAAAGAAACCTACAGACAGATGAAGTTAGTAGCACTTGAAGAACACGAAATATCCATCTTGAATTTAAGATTTAGCAAAGGTAATTCAGCAACAAAAAAGTCACTAATATAACGAATTCTTTGTGTTTTTGCATTTTTAATTAATAAAAATGTATAAAAAATGTAACATTCTTTTCGCAGGGCTGCAAATATCACAAAATTATGGATACTTCTAGATGTGACACGGTACCCGAGTTAAGCTAGTTTTTTTTTCTAGTTTTTGACACACAGAGGTCAAAAGGTTCGCCATCACTGGTATGGACTAATGAACAATCGTAGCGCATTGAAGTTTAGCAATGAACCTTTGAACCACGCCTTTGAACCACGGTAGCCCAGTTGGAAGAGTGACGAGCTAGCATACCGAGAGTTGAGAGTTCGAATCCAACCAAAGGCCGTCACATAATAAGGCGGCTGGTGCACGTTAAATCTATCGTGGCCTGAAATATCCTCATGTTGGCGTGGTGTGGAATTTTGGAGTTCCGGCGGGACCTCGTCATCTGAACGTGGTTCAAAATTACTTAGTGTTTCCCTCGAATCTTCCCCTTCTGGGATTGATCGTTCTCAAATAGCCCGTTGTATTGCTCAAGTACGATGTTAATTAAATAACTACCTACCTCGGACCAACCTCATTAAACTAATGGCCGATCCACCGGTCTGGTTGTTGAGGTGTCAGCCTCTAGGTAGGAATGTTCCTGGTTCGAATGTCCGGGTCAGTGCATGGATGTTTGTAAGCTTATGGTGTAGAGGTGGCTGGTGCACCTGAAATCTGTCATGGTCGAAAGTACTCACGTTGGGTTGAAAAATGGAAGTTTGGAGAGTGGGGTGCCAGCTCAGGTGTTGCCTCGTCATCTGTCCGTGGTTCAAAATGACGTGGTCCTCGGATCTTTCCCTTAGGGCAGTGGTCCCCAACCCCCGGGCCGCGGACCGGTACCGGTCCGTGGATCAAATGGTACCGGGCCGTCCAAGAAATATTAAATTATTTCCATTTTATTTACTTTGGTGTATTTATCTCGGGTTTGTGCGGTTCTTATCTATGAAATGTCCACTCAAATTAGGAGGCGGTAAATCAGAACTTGAAATTTGTTCTGTTACTAGAGCTTCAATTATGATTTCTGAATTCTGTATGTCTCTATTTTCTAATTTTGACAAATGTGACATCTGTTTTCAAGTTGGCAGACAAAGTAGCTGCATTTAAATCCAAACTGCAGTTGTGGGGATGGAGCGTGAACAGAGGCATTTTGGACATGTTTCAGACATTAGCGGGGATATTAGGCGAGACTGAGCCTAAACATTCATTCTCCTAGTTGGTGCACGATCACTTGTCTTTGCTTTTAAAAGAGTTCGAGCGCTTCGTGGTTTTTTTGTGTTTGGGAAACTATTTTATTGATTTAGCGTTCCAGTGAGTTAAAATGTTAAATCTCATTATATTCATTTTTTGGCGTAACTGTATTTTATTTTGAAGACATGTTTAAATCCAGTTAAATTAAAATTATTAAATCAAAGCAATAAACGTATCTCCCCCCCCCTAACAGCGGGCCGCGTTAAAATTATCAAACGTTGATCCGGTCCGCGGCGATAAAAAGGTTGGGGAGCGCGGCCTTAGGGGATTGATCCCAGACGGTCGTCACTAGCCCGTTGTGTTGCTCTGGTACATAGTTACTAAAAAATACCATTAATTACCATTAAAATGATGATTAGTTTGCTGATTTTCATTTCAACTATCAAAAATTTATATTTGTTGCGTCTCTTTCAATACGAGATTCCTTAACAGTAAAATTAAAGGTCTTATCTCTATTATTATAAAAGGAAGTGTTTGATTGTCTGTCTGTCGCAAAATACTGACGATTCTATAGCTCTTACAGCAATGAGATTTGGCACACAGTTAATCGGAATTTTTTGCAATTTTTGGGTCGCTGCGAATTTTAAAATTCAATCTAGAAGATTTTTAAATGAATTTAATGAAATTTAATAATGATTGAATGCTACAGCATAGAAGAAATCACATATTCTTAATTTATTGCTTTCATTTCCGTTTTGATTTTGATCGGAGGAATAATTTTTCAGCCAGACGATAAAAACAAACAATCTCTTAACTGGAGTCTATTAGTTCTTTTTCTATCTCCTAGACCGTTAAAGATGGAGTAAAAATTTCAGCGGATTTGAAATCTGCGGAAAATTTCACATGAAATTCATACCTAAAAATATGATTTTTTTTATATAAATAATTTTTAAATTGTACATATCCTGTATATTTTTGCACGAGATTTTGACGTCAGGGTAACTTTCCCTTTCCAAAAATAAACTAATTCATTTCGTGCCGTTCGGGTTAAAAAAAAATTACATTTCCTGTCCCATTTCCGCGAATGAGAGCAAGAAATAAAAAAACTTATTGACTGGGATTGTTAAGCTTTTTTTAGCAAAGTCGGAATCGCTAAAGATAGATTGAAAATTTTAACGGAATTGAAATCTGCGGAAAATTTCATATTATTTTGGTACCTAAAAATATGATTTTCTTTAAATAAATAATTTTTAAATTGAATATATCTTCACCGGATTTGAAATCTGCGGAAAATTTTACACCAGTAATAACTTACACCACGGGCACGGGCAACGCCGGGCTAGCCACGCAGTGGCTAGTTCACACTAAAATTTGAATCTCTTGGCCGATTACTTTAAAATAATAGCAGTCGCTCTTGTTTCGAAATACTTACACACAGCAATGATAACTTGCGAAGAACCAGTGTTCAGTGACAGATATGAGAAGCGGATACAGGCTACCTGGACCTTAAAATAGACTTACTACCAGAGTATCTTCAATTATGGATCCACAGATTTCAGTCTATCTTCAATTTAGGTAGTAAAATTTTCTTTACACTTCGCAATAGATTAATCACCAGCATTTGCTACACAAATGTTATTCATGAGTTCTGGGTCTGAGTATTATTCTCCTCGAAATATTTCCACTAAGATAAATTTATGAATAAAAATGCGTTAAAAAATGATAAATTCATAAAGAACCTCCCATTGCCCGCTGTAACTGATACCGGGAATCGTCAGTTGAGAAACACTGCACTAAGCTGTCTCTCATTCCCTGAATAGAAATATTTATTTATTCCTTTCCTAGATGGCAGCACGAGTTATAAAGACAAATTAGTTTGTGTGGCGATTTCATGTTTTATAACTAGCGGAAAAACCCGGCGTTGCTCGGGTTTCAAATATGACCGCGACGTTTCCCTGTGTTAACTCAAATAGAAAAACTCTGTAGAACGTGTTTCATACTGTGACAGCTAAAATAGGACCGTGACATTTCCCTGTATTAATCAAATACACAAACACGGTAGAACTTGTTTCCTTGTCAATATTCGTTTGTTACAGAAAAACGAACTTTAGTTTTTAACATTGGGTTTTCCAGGGCACTTCTAGGACTACCTGCTTTTCATGGCTTCAGGTTGTCAATTAGTACAATATTCATGGCTACTATTGATCTGAAGACATTAAAGAAATGCTTTCTACAGTGTTCCAAAATATAAGTGTATCAAATTGGATTGGGGGCAAACTGTGTAAATTTTATAGAGAATATACACCACATAAATCCTTATATATCTATATATATTATTTCTCACCAATAAATCCCTTAAGAAAAGTAATAACGAATGAAGAAGGGGATTTATTATTATCAACAACAACGCAACCGATGACTACTTCTATTTCGTAATTTCCTCCGAGTGATTGGTGTTGACGTTTTTTGAACGAAGTGGGTAGCGGCATTTGATACGATCTTCTGGCTTGTTGTTGCTGGTTTGTTTTAACCTTTTTCTTATTTTTATATTTTGGTTTGTATATTTCATTTTAATAGTGTTTCAGGGAGTATATGAGCAATTTCTAAGCGTTTTGCGACTCATATACGTAGAAAACACCATATTGTGTTGTATGCGTCAGGCTTCTCCCTGATCCACCACTTTCATTTTCAATAAAAAAATTTTCGTTTTTATTTTCCTTTTGTTTTAGAAATTATATTTCTTAGCATGCTATATCTGCAGCTTTCAGTGCGCTTGCATGGTTAGTTTTAACTTTCGTTTTCTGGTTGAATACCCCCCGCTTTTTACTTTGCACTTTCGTTAATTTGCGTAGTTGAATGATATATATATATACAAAAAAAAATTGTTTGTCTGTCTGTCTGTTTTCTGCACCCACAACACACATAGTCCGAATTTTAAAAAAAATTTTGGGTCGCGGCGAATTTTAAAATTCAATCTAGATAATAATAAATAAATAAGCTTTTAACTGTAGTTATTTAGTTATTTTTTCTATCTCCTAGACGGTAAAAGATAAGAGTAAAAATTTCAACGGATTTGAAAACAGCGGAAAAGTTTACATTAGATCGATACGTAAAAAGTTGATTTTCTTTAAATAAATAAAATTTTTAAATTGAATATCTTTTGTATTTTCGAAGAGATTGTGATGTCACGTCAACCTTCGCGTTCAAAAATTAAACATATTACATTTCCTGCCCTCTTACGATTTCAGCGAAAGAAAGTAAAAAAAATAAAAAACTTTTTGGCGGGCATTGTTCAGTCTTTTTGTAAAATCGGGATTGTTAATGATGGATTGAAAAATTCAACGCATTTGAAATCTGCGGAAAATTTGACACAAAATAGATACCACATACGTTTCATTTTCTTTTAATAAATATATTTTTCAACTAAATATTTAAAATTTTGCAAGAGTTTGTGAAGTCGCCGAATTCCTATTTGGTTTGCGAAGCAAACCAACACCACGGGCAACGACATGATGGTTGTTATCCGATCGGCTACGAATTTCTCTTTGCTTTGCAAACCAAATGGGAAATCGCAGCAATCACTGGGGGTTAGCGAGCAGTGGTCACACCCGACCCCACGAAAAGAATTAATTAAAATTTAGCCCTTGTCTGAGCATATCCATTACTTGACATGGTGTGTACGTCAGCCAAATATCGACCTTGAGCCATAAACGTAAAAAAAACTAACCAAGACGGCAATTGTAACGTTCCGACTAGAACCGGACTATATTTGGGCATATACTTGGAGGTAATACAAGCCAAGCATTAGTCCACCACCAGTCCTGGACTGAAATGCGCATGCGTACAGACATATTTTCTGAGCACACATGTGCGTGTTGTTTATCCAGGTTTAGGCAAGCCACATATTATTCCAACTTCAGCCTGTCTACACTGAATTCGGTTAAATGCGCATGTGTACCGACATATTTATATGTTAAAACTAAGTAATCGTGTGCCAGTCGTGTATGTTTTACAGACTGCTGCTGTTATGCGTGTCCGGGCTTAGGCAAGTCACACATTGGTTCAAACTTCAGCCTGGCTACACTGAATTGGCTGAAATACGAATGCGCACTGATATGGTTTATAAATGGAGTGCATGTGTGTAGCCGGGCTAAGGGCGATTAATCTCAGATGTCTTGGGTGTCGTAGATTAAATGAACGTCAAGCTTCAAGAGTTGTAAAGTATGTTTTATTTTGCAAAAGAAGGGAAAAAAAACAAACAGGAAGCAGCCAAAAAATGTCCGGCCAAACGACAGAAACACAGTAGAAAGGGTGAAAATGTTACTATATAAACATCACATACATTCACTCACTCACTTGTTCGGTACAAATGGCTATTTTTCTTCTTTTTTTCCTCAGTTTTTTCCTTAATGTTTGTTATATTAATTCATCATACATCGACATGTATATATGCTTGAAAAATGTACAATTATAAAAACAACACATAAACACATGTAGATACATTGAAGTGGGCTGGGCCATTTCTCCGGGCCCAGCCTGACTAGTGGCCGGCGGGCAGTGCTTCCTGGTCATCACAGGCCGTGTTGCCATCGCTACAGAGTGAAATTTTTAGCTACACAATCGGTTGCAGTCATGGAGGGTTCGTTAAAACATGTCTATGCATATCTCATGAGTAGAAAATGGATTTGGAAGTTCTTTAAAAAAGTTTCTTTTATTTTCCCTCATCGACTTTACATACACAGACTGCAGATTCAAGACAATTGAAAATAAAGCATATGGGACGTTTACACAAATTAAAAACACACTGAACATGTCATTAGCACAAGTTATACACATGCTTATCATAAAGAAAACTCTTCATTCGATATATTTACGATTAAGAAGCGCATTATGTCATTGCTAATAAAGATAAGAAAACGAAGTCTGTATTAGATTATAAATGAACATTCAAATCCTTCAAGTGGTTTCGACGAGGTATCTCGACCATCAAGATCCGGGCAATTTTGCTAATGACAAGATATCTCGTCCATAAAAATCAGGGCAATTTTGCCAATGACGAGATATCTCGACATCAAGATAGTGTCGATATTTTGAGGAGATACCCCGAAGAGACAACAACGAAGGGTTAGTTTCATGTAACTATGACGTTTCTTGCAAAGTCTACAATCTACATTTCTAGATAACTCAATATATTATGTTAATTAATTAATGATATGTAAGTCTATATGTGTGGGTTCCGATTAGCCATGCGATTGCTGTATCTGATACAACGATATTTTAAAGTTAGTTAATGTTGTGTTGAAAAATGCGTAGTTTCTAGATCAACGATATTCAACCTGTGTGTCAAATGGAATGACTCATACTTACGGATGGTGAAAAGGGTTTAAATTGTGAAAGATCTATTTCACTGTAAATATTAAATTTCGAACAATTGACAAATGTGTTCCCAAATAATATCAAGTTATACACTGTTTTCAATTTCCTTTCTAAAACATTTCGAGTTTCTTTATTACAAAGTAATAGATTGTTCCAAAAAAATGTTTTAAAAAGCCATTCTGGAGTAAAAAGTGTAAGTAGTTATAATTATAATTTGTATTTTAACTAACAATTATATCTATATTTTTGTCAGATTTGTAAAAAATATATTTTTTTGGTACAGAGCAGAATTAAAGATCGCTGTTCTAGATTGATTTTATTAGTGCTTTTAGAACAATTAGCTTGAATAAAATAGAAAAACATCGTTAGCTATCTTGCGAAGGATTTCTTAAAATGAGTAGAAACTTTCCTATCATTCTTATTTTTGTCAGGTCTATTTCATTTGAGATAAATCATGTTATTAATACCAGTAAAGAAACATTTATGGAAAGCAAAAACATCATTATTTTTCTGATCATATTCATTACGTTTAACATTATTGTGTATACATTAGTTTTTAATCGATAAAAAAAGTTTTTCAAACGATATTCTGACAGTATATTTTAAGTAAACAAATCTTTGAATGAAGAGTTTCCATTTGTGAAAGTATAAATGAAAAGAATTTATTACGACAGGTTTGTATCAGTTTAGAAAAAATAAACCGAAGAAAAAAATTAGCTGACACCTCGAACGAATTATTTATTTTCTTGTGAATGTGGCACCACTTGTTAATCAAGATGTTATTAAGTAAAGAAAAGTAAAACATAACTCATACTGATCAAACGATATTTTTTCAAATCACACAGTGCTATGTTAATTATACTTCTCGTCTTTGTAGATTATCATGCAGTTAATTTGAAAACGTCAAAATAAAATGAAAAAAATTCTTAATTATGTAACTGCCTTTACACTAAGACTATTCTAAAAGTAAAGAATTCGATTAAGACTTTCATTGAAACCGAAATAAGGCAACAAAACAGGTCTAAAAAATACGACTCCGTTTGAAAAACAGATAATCGTCCTATACTAATATTTTATACCAATGAAAGTAAAGCAAAAAAGTTTTTTCAGAAGCTTGTATCGCGACACAATATAAAATAGGTTAAATTCAGATGAAAAATGTCAAGAAGATTTATCCAAAGGGTATAGAAAATAAAATAGTTCAGATATTTAAAGTTGAAAGGAAAAAATCACACTGTTATATACTTCTAGTGCCATAAGGTTAACATAAAATGCGGAAGACGTCTTTGAATAGATAAAAACCATAAGTTTTAGAGGAACCTTTCTTGGGATGTTATAATAGTTTTCGTCACTTAATCTTAAGTTTTAACAACCTCATTAATATTTCTACTCATTAAGTGATGTTAAATCCAGAACGGAAAAAATGACTAAGTACTAATTTACAATATTTTTTTTTAAATTCAGTATTTAAAAATTAAGAACTTTAAAAAATAAGAATTTTTAAATATTTATCATAACATTATTTTCAATGGAATTTTTGATTAAACATGTTTGGCATAAATATTCTTGTGTAATTTCCTGGGATATTGATATTTTTAGATACTTAAAACTGATTTTTTTTCTTTTTCAGAATAGTATACCAATGATGAATCAGTTTTATAAGCAATTGAAAGCAACTATACAAATAAAACATATTGTAACACATTTTTATGACACATCATCACATAATAACACAATTGTAAAGCCTTTAAAATTTACAAAGAATATTGCAAAATTTAGTTGCAAATTACTTCATGACGAATGGAGTCAAATATGCAAAATGTTTCGAGTTCCATATGATTTTATTGTGTCAGTGGCGTAAACACAGAACAAAATAGCCCCCTTTTTTTCATGTAAATCAATGCTACTGTTAGGAAATAAAAACAAACTTCGAAAGAAATAATTATATTAGTCTTATATTTACGAAAGCGCTTTTCATAGAAAATTTCAGAAACAATTCAATTTGTAATCATTTAAGTTCTTTGTTCCTTTCAATACTGGAGAACACATTCATTTTTAAAATTAGTGGTACAGATTGGTATATTATTAATTTCATACTGTCAAGAAAAATCGAGATTTTTTTTTTTATGTTGAGTATTCTGAAGGGGCAGTATTTAACACGACAGCTTGTTTCACAAACGAGGGTAGAGACTTCACTTGAAGTGTTTACTCATTCTGAAATTACGCCACTGAATGAAAAAAATATGCATAGTTTACAGTATTTCAGATAACTGAAAAACTACAAGTACTGAATTTTAAAAACACAGAAAGTATTGTAATATCAGATCCCTTTTATCAACCAAATATTTAGTAAATATAATTATTTTGTACAGAACTTTAAAAAAAAAAAACTGTTAACATCTGAATATAGCAATCAATCTACTGTCGGTTTAAGTCTCGAATAGGGTTCGCGTAAATTTTTGTTTTGACGCCAGTTGAAATGCGCCAAACAAGCTTTCCAGCAACCTCATTACTCAAATAATCAGATATCATCGACCTTCCAATGAAATAGACGGAACAAATGCAAGTAGCTTAGCGTGATTTCTTCCGATCGCTCGGTTTGAAGGTGTCAGTCAGAAGGTCACATGGTTCTGAAGAAAGCACGAATCCCAATATAGGACTAATCGACGAGCGTGATGAAAAACACTCGACACGGATGGATTTTGATGAAGCACCTGGGCCAAAGGTCCTATCTCAAGGTATTAATATTTTTACTTCTGAACTGACGTTTTGTATTTCAGAAACTTGTCAGACTAAACTTGGGACTTGGAAGTCGAGCGGTGAAAAGCACTTCGGCCCATTCAAATCACTTAACCTACGCTTCTGACATCTTATAATGCTCACATGCTTCGTCTATTTCATTAGAAGGTCATTGAATGCCATTTCCGGAAGGGTTGCCATGTCGTGGATGGTAAGGAAGCACCCTATTCGAGAATTTAACCACTTTTGACTCTGTTCAACGCTTAGGTGCAGATCAGACTGATATCACTCCTCAATATACACATTCCACGCACACTCAGCAAATCAATCATTCCATAAATGCTTAATATGTGTACTAATCTTAATTCTTTACTCTCAACATAGTTTCTTACAGAGGACATACATTAATAACCGGGTTTTATCATGCTCCATAGCAGCAACGCACTTCTCAATTATAACACAAATAGCCCTAGTAGACACTCTTTTTTTTACTTTCTCTCTCTCTCTAGCCAGAGAAATTACTTTTCTTCTAAATTCGAGTGAGCTAAATTATATACCTTTTCTTTTTTTCACAAAAAAAGAAACAAAGTTTTCGTGCAGGCCACACAACACCGATGCAATCAACAAATGTCGCTATACAATAACAAACTCCATCGAAGAATATTTCGTCTTCACCTCTACGCAAAGCCAGTCACATATATATAACACCCCTTATTATTTTTTAAATTTTTTTCCCACGTCTATCTCTCTTTTCAAACTTTTCTCTCAACAAAATGCAACAATCGTATTGCGTTGGACAGTTACATCAATAAATTAGCCTCGTTAGGTCCGTAGTGTTCCCTCTCTCTTCTGAGAGAGAAAACCACATCCTCTTTTATACAGTTCCCCTCTCGTAAAATCATGTCTCTCTTTATTTTCAACAATGGCAGTGAAAGAGCTATTTGGATTACAGTCTTCAGCAGTCCCTCACACATAGCAGTTTTTGAACACAGATCAGCATATCGGTTTCTTTTTCGTCACTTCACTTCACATCACATCGATCAGTATCGAGAATCATCTGTCACACCACGTCACTTGCAGCTGCGAACACCAGTTGGTCGTTGCTGGAACAAACACCTGTTGAGTCTTGTCCCTCAAATAACTTTCACAATCAATTTGTATTTTTAAACACGCCTTACAAGTTTAGATTTCTTGGTTAAATATTTTGTTGAACAGCGTATTAATTTTTATAAAATGTCGCTAGACATTTGTATGTATTGTGGTGTCTCTGTTTTGGAATATTTGTTTATTCGTCAATATCTTCTAAAAATATTTTTTGATAACCAGATATTGCACCGATTTTTAAATTAAAAGCGTAATTTTATGTTTGAGGACAAATAAAGACAAGTCTATATAAAAAATTATTAGTTGCTAAGTTTAAAAACCCTTTTTGCGATCCCGCATGAATCTCAATTTCATTTAAGAGCTTTGGATCTAAATCACAATAAAAAATATGGATTCTTTTAAAGAAAATGAATCTTGCAAACCTCATTTATAAAGAAATTAAACTAATTTGTTCAATGTATGCTCAAAATCTTTTATACCAATTATGACCATGTGAACAGGTTTTCATTTGGCGTTGCCATTGGCAAAAAAGTGGTTTATTCCTGCAATTCTGGTGTTTTTAATTTTACATTTTAAAATGTACAACTTGTAATAAGCACTCGGTAACAGAATTGCATTTGTGAGCAAAACTTGAAAATCGACAACAGTCGATGTACCTGACTGCGAGGCATAGGAACAAGTCCTTTAATTTGTATAGTTTAGTTTTCCTACAAGAATTTATGTCACACTAATAGTTTCAGTCCAAATGGCCATGTGCTGGAAACAATAAGAATACTCTTTCTTGAAGGAATTATGCCAAATCTACCCTTGGTAATGGAACATGTACATAAAGCATTTACTTGGCCATGTACATAAGGCAATTACCTTTTTTAACAAATATTTATGCCAAATATATCGTTGATAATGGAATGGCCATGTACTTGAAACAACGACAGTACTTTTTTACAATAATTTGTTACAAATCAATCGTTGGTAGAGGAAAAAGCCTAGAAACTTGAGCAAAAATTACTTTTTTACAAGAATTAAAACGAAATCAATCGTTGGTAGTGGAAATATCAGTGCACTTTGAGAAAAAATATATTTTTTTCTTCAAAATTGTAAGCCAACACAGTTGTTAGTAATAGAAATGGCCACGTACAAGAAGCAATGAGAATACTTTTAATAAGACGTTAGGCCGAATCAATGATTGGTAATCGAAATGGTCATGTGTTTGAATCACGAATTACTTTTTCCTTACAAAAATGTCTGTCAAATGATTCGCTTGCAGTGGAAATGGCCACGTACTTGAAGCAATTATTACTTTTTTCTTACAAAACGGTCTGCCAAATGAATTGTTCGTAGTGGAAATAACTACGTACTTGAAGCAATTACTACTTTTTTCTTATAAAAAACGTCTGCCAAATGAATCGTTTGTAGTGGGAATGGCCACTTACTGGAAGCAATTATTACTTTTTTCTTACAAAACCGTCTGCAAATGAATGGTGCTGAGGAACAGAGTGAACTCAACGGGTGCAGTTCCAAGAGCCATCGAACGGCACAGTCTTCCCCAGAACCACACGCGCCCCGTGCGAATGACTTGATGTATCAAAAAGGAAGTGTGTATCAAAAAGGTCAGAGGGATGAGCACCGTCTTACGTCTCGTTTTTAAGGCTTGTGTTTAGAAACAGAGGCACGTAGAACATCTTGCTCTGGACCACGAGCCCTGCGGTCGCCTGCACCTCGGGGATGCAGCTGAGCAGCTCGGAGAAGCGGCTCGTCTGTTGCGGGAAGGTGTGCTCCACGAACACCTGAAGGGCTTTCATGTACCTGTCATGGATGGCTTCCAGTTCCTTCTGCTCCTTGATCTCCTCTGCAAAAAGAAAGTACAGTCAACAATCACTTCGAGCAAAAGGCCATACAAAGTTACTCTGATACAAAACAAATTGGCTAAATCTAATTATGAAATACAGACGTCAAAGATCTCCTACCGATAAAGTTAAATTTAAAATATTAAATATTTTCTTAAGGCTTTCTTGACAATTTCGTGACCAAAATCTGATATTTCCTTTTATGGCGTCCACATGGAAAATTTTCATCCAGAAAAAAAAACTTTTTTCCCGTCCGCTGTTGCTTTAAAAAATGGGATTCAATTTTCGTTGACCTTTGGTGCATTTGAACAAAAAAAATGCCGAAATTTAGCAAATGAGAGCTTTTGAGACGATTTTGCAAAGAATAGCAGCGAAAATAGCGCCTTTTAATACCTTGTGACAGGCCAACAATTGTTCGAGGCTAAATGAATTCGAACTAAGATTCCAGAAAGGAACTTTAGTGGAATGATTGAACTTTCCCGATGGTTGTTCTGGACGAGGTATCTCGTCGTTAGCAAAATTGGTCAAATCTTTGATGCTCGTCGCTAGAAGAAAACGCGATGATTAAAAGAAAATTGGCCAGATCTTGATCTAGTTATCACAAAAGAAATCGGAACTATCTTGATGACGAGACATCTCGTCATTAGTAAAATTGAACGGATCTCGATGGACGAGATATCTCGTCGAAACCACTAGGAACATGAAACCAAACACTGTCGAACAACCTGGCAACCAGTAATTCACATGTCTTTCTTTCATGTATGAATACCAAGGCTTGGATATGAAACTAGGAGAGATTATCTCCTCTCATTAGCAAAACTGATCAGATCTTGATGCACGAGATATCTCGTCATTGGAAGAAAACTGATCCAGAACATGATCTCGTGAGCATAAAAAAAAAATCGGCAGCTTCTTAATGACGAGATGTCTCGTCATTATCTAGAAAACTGAAACGATGTTAATCCAGTTCTCATAAAAGAAAATCGGCGTTGATGACGAGATAACTGGTGATTAGCAAAAAATAGTCCAGATCTCGATGGGCGAGGTATCGAGGGGAAAGGGTTGAATGCGGGTGTACCTGATGACTGCATGATGATCACTTTGAGACAGACGTACTCCTCCATGCAGAGCCCCATCCTGCGGAAGGTGTCGGCGAGCCTGGCCAGCCTCTCCACAAGCGGACCGGCCTCCTCGAGCTCCTCCAGGCCCACGGGCTCCCCCACCATGATGGTGAGGCACTCCTTCAGGGAGCAGAGGGCCGTGGCCACCGTCTGCGGCACATTCAGCGAGGGCGCACCCTTGATGGCCAGGAAGGCACACGTCGTCAGCACCAGAAGCTCGTGCCACTTGTGGGTCAGGAGCTGAAACGGAAGAGGACATGTCACTGCGAACCAACACTCAACTAAATACAGAGTTAAAAATACAGTACTTCTAACAACATATTCTTTAAGTGTGCACGGGCAGTACGACCCCCGAGGTTCCAGAATGATCAGTCATCCGTTTTGTTTTACACTTGTTACGTCCTAAGCACTCGAGTCTAGTATAGCTGGCTAGTCTCACGGAAGCTTTCCATCTCCCAAGTGCCCTTGATGATTGCGCTTGTGAATCAAACTATACACAATTTGTTCAACTGCTAGTTTTCATGCGCAACTCAGCCCAACTTTGCATATCCTGTCCTCCGTAAACCTTAGTACTGAGACATTCGACCACTCACATTCAGCTTGGACGACGAAGTGGCTGGGAATAGCCCTTCAGAACGGTTGAGACAGTTATCCATCAACGCGTTGGATTGTAAATCTGAATGCCGCTACCTAGGCTCGACCCGCCCTTGATGACATCCAACGGATAAGGTGCCATCGTGTCATCGGACATGGCGGTAAAACAAAGGGGGGGGGGAAATATAAAGACTTTGCAATGCCCTCACACGAAGTCGAGTCGAAAAGGAAAATCGAACTCCATCGTTCGAGTACTTGCGATTTGAACGTCGACCGTGTTGGTCACTTGTCCGAACACCCTGTTCGGAAGACTCAAGCAGAGGCAGACATCGTCGGGCGCAGATCCTTTGCGGCCCAGACTTTTCGGTAGACACAGTCTTGTGCTACCAGACGAGAGACGACCATCCTGATCAGATTTAGGACGTCCGTCCTTACCAATAAATCTTGCGATATCCAGTTCGACAAGTGTTATTTCTATACGTCGCTTTAGAACTCTATTGGGCTGCTCGTCGATCGATGTCCGATAGGCTGGAGACGGGAGTGGAATAAAAAATAATTTTAGTGGGCAACCCCCCTCAGCAAAAGAGGTAATATCACACTGGTGATTTTCTATTGCTAATAATTTGCTTTTTTATAATAAAGTATTCAGGAGAATCCATTAAACTGACGAGTCTCTGAAAACAACAGAACTTCTGGGATTGTCTGACAAGAATGAAAACATTCCGAATGCCTGTTTCTGATTCAGGACTGCCCTTTCACCTGACGAGTCCCTGAAAAGAACAGGAGCACTTCTAGGGGTTGTCTGGAAAGAAGGAAGCATTACGAATGCCTGCTTCTGATTCAGGTGTGCTCATCCACCTGACGCGTCCCTGAAAAGAACAGGAGCACTTCTAGGGGGTTGTATGGCAAGAACGAAGCATTTCGAATGACTGTTTCTGATTCAGTAGTGCCCATCCACCTGACGAGAAGTCACTACAAAGAACTGTGGGTGACGAGAATGGAAGTATTCCGAGTGCGAGACGTCACCCACCTGCGTGTGAAGGGCTACGGGCAGTTCATTGTAAAAAGGCAATCGCTTGGTCCACTGCACCAGCTTGTAGACGATGTTGTCGCCGATGTGGCAGAGCTTGTCGTTGAGCTCCAGCTTGCACTGCAGCAGCTCCTTGGCGTTCTTGAGCTTGGCCACCTCCTCGAAGGCATCGCACTCGACGAGGGGTCGGATCATGGCGGACGCCTGCTCGGCGCTCATCAGGCGGCTGTCCGTTCGGTGAGGACGCAGGTGGACCACGTCTGCGGGGCTGGTCAGCGCCGCCTTCAGGATCTGCCCGTTCGCCCAGTCGGGCGGCGTAGGGGGGAACCTGGGGCTGGACGCCTGTTGCGTTTGCTGCTGCTGCTGTTGTTGCTGCTGCTGCTCGTGAGGGGTGAGGTGGCCGTTCTTCTGACCGCGCCGGTGCTTCTTGTATTTCACCTGGAACAATAGGTTGTGGAAGATTAGATGAAGGTCTTAAGAGAGATTCTTCAAGGTAAATAATGGTATTTCTTAAGCGAAGGTATCTCTCCGCGGTTCAAAATCGAGTTGAGCTGTCCTCGATCTTTCACTCTGGGTGTTGATCCCGGACCGTTTCCAATATAGCCCGTGATGTTGCTCAAGGGCGACATTTAAATACCTACCCACCAAATAGAGGTAGTGAGGTATTTAATTAACGTCGCACAGGTGCAACACAACGGGTTATTGGCGACGGTCCGGGATCAACGCCCGAAGGGAACGATTCGGCCTACCTGAACGAAGGCTTTGCTCATGATTTTGAACATTGGCATTTCAATACAAAGTATCATGTAAATTGTTACAAAAAGATTTAAAAAAAAATTGTAAAAAAATTGAAGGTACACTATTGTTTCAAAATAACTCCAAAATTCTACCTTGTCAAATCGGCAAAAGAATTTTCATGAGCCGAACAGTTTTAGTAATTTGTCTATGTGTTCATAGGTGAAAAATCATTGTATAAGAAAGTAGCAGAATGGGACAATATAGGAATTAATGTAGTATAATGTTGTGAAGATAAGAAAATATATTACTTTCATTTATCCACTAGAAGTACTATCTCAGCAAATAACACAACATTTTGCAGCAAAAAACTCACCTTATACAAATTGTACACAGCTCCTGAATTTCGTCCCCCTGGCATACGATCTTCCCTTACAGCTGTAACGGAATAAGGTATTACAGTATTGGGCAATGAAATAACTTTTTGATACAACACGAATCGGTATTGTAATTTAAAAAGATAAAATTGACAAATGCTGCGAGTAAAATGTATTTTCTGTCAAGCTAAATATGGTGAGGGTAGTGTTTCTGCGTCAGAACGTATTGATATATCATCAGCAGACTCATTAACGGACAAAATTAATTTCATTACTGTGCACAGCTGTTTGAAGAATAACTACTAGCTTTTAGACAAAAAAAAAACTATGTATAAATAATAAGCATTGTGTCGGTTTTATATAACTTTTGAAAAGATTTCAACCTGAAGAGGTTTTTCTCGTCATCATGGAAATAAACATTTAGTGTCTTCGAAAAAATGTCAACGAGTTTGTGAGCTAAGCCTATAAGATAGTTGTTTGCTCAACAACAATTAGATTGAAAGTCAAATGAAGCCAAAACTGGGAAAAACTACGTTTTAAGGTAGCTCCAAAGTGTATTATGCGAGAGTATTTGAACACGATTCTGTAATCTTTTCTTTCCGTCTCATTTGTTTTGACACTTGACCCCTTGTAGTTAACATTAACTATAGTTTATAACATCTTACATAGATGGCAGCACTAAAATTTCCCTCTCCTTAATTATCTGAATCTCGATGAGCGTAAACATTAATTAACGAATTTTTGAATTATTTCAGCATTTCAAAAAGAAATAGTGCAATTAGAGAAAGTAAATGTTCGCTTATTCGTCTCTAGAAATTGAAACGTCAGTTGCTTAAATGCTTCCAAAATTTTTAAATGCAAACTGGGTAATCGTTATATACAAATAAATATTCAAAATACTACAGATTGAAAGAAATGTTTCCTTTTGTGACTAGAATATCAGATTATTTGAATAGATATAATTTCATTTGGTCTTATCGGACAAATGGGATTGTTTTCTTGACATCTCAGAAATACTTTCCCGATAATAGTTAAGAACATATAGTGGAGAAACAACATCACAGATGGCAGCACTACAATTCCTCTTTGATACACATTTAAATAACAGCGCATTTTATACATTCTATAAATCTATCTATTTCTATTTACATAAAAAAGGATGTGTGAGTGTATCCTCTATAGCAAATCTACACTGTTTGACCAATGCACACCCAATTTGGTACACTTATACTTTAGAACACTGCGGAATACATTGGATATTTCCTTCCTGTCTTTAGACCCATCTGTAGCAATGAAAATTGGCACACAGGTGGTCCTGAAAGAGCCTTCGAAGCCTAAATTTTAAAACTAAAAGTTTGTTTCCCTGCAAATAAACGGACATGGACAAGGGAAAACGTTCAACAGGGTTTGTGTATTTGAGTTAATACAGGGAAATGTCACGGTCATATTTGAAACCCGAGACCAAAGCCGTGATATTCAGCTAGTATACATTATATAACACACTGGATGCTTCACAAGTTTCATCATACCACCTTAGGTTTGTCAATAGTTTTAGAACAGAAACAAATATTAATTTCACAGCTGTTTAGATATTTCTATCGGAACAGAGAGGGAAGGGAAGACTTACCTGCTAGCACCATGCCCTGCCTGACACACTTTTGGAAGCGGCAGTACTGACAACGATTCCTCTGTGCTTTCGTCACCTCACAATTGCCGTCCGACACACACGTGTACACCCTCTTGTTCTGAACAGTCCTCTTGAAGAACCCTTTACACCTGTTCAACACAAACGAGAACGAAAGCAGCGTAAACATTGAGAACGATAGGTGCTCCCGAAGAAGTACTTCACTAAGTATGGTATTGAATTGAAACATCATATAAAAAGAAGAAAAGAACTGATTAAACGTTGCTTACAGAGGTTATAGATAGGGCAAGACCGTTCCATATTCAAGGGAAGCCACAACATTAGCTGATGTCTTAAATAAGACACGTTGGATCAATCTTTAAGGATGAAATCGGTAGTTTGTAAAGTGTGCGACAGGACATTGTCTTCAAAACAAAATGGTTCATCGAATTGAGGTTGAAATCGTGGTCCATAACAGTCAGAACAAACCACGGGATGAAAGCACGGTACTTATTAAAGGGAACGTTGTTTAAGTTCTGGTAATGTTCTTCACTACATTGTAAATGAAATCATTATATATGACCTATTGTGTTCTATGCATTTAATCTCTTGTACTGCACTTTTATAGAAGATGCAACTGTTTGGATCAGCTAGCCCCTGAGCCATTAAACTGCATCTAGTGAAATATGGGTGGTGAGCGTGGTATGAAGCATGGTATATTGTGAACGCTCTGTAAAACTGCGTGCATATTACAAGATCCAGCTAAACGCTACCTTTTTACAGGTTTAATAACGATATGAAACTATTTGTGCTTACTATTATCCCAAGAATCAATACCATGGAGTCCTTTGTTGAAAAACAAGAAATGCCTCATGAACGGTGAGTGTGCGACCAAGCATTGGATTGAGTATGCTCTGCAATGACATGTGCGCACTAGCATGCTTGTCATTCAGCTTAATGCCATCTCATCACTGTCCGACATCTCTACTAATATAAAAGGAAGTGTTTGTATGTTTGTTTGTTTCTTGTCCGCGAAGTCATGACTAATCTTTGGCACTTACAGTAATGGTATTTCGCACACAGGCAGTGCGAATTTTTTGCAATGTTAGGGCCGAGGCGAATTTTAAAATTCCATCTAGAACATTTTTAAATGAATTTAATAGTTTTTTTCACCATACTTCATTCCGAGAAACATCAAAATTTAGCCTTTTCGCCCTCACGTGTCACCTTGGCGTCAGCCTTTGAAACCATGCCAAGTTTTTTCATCTCCGGGGAGAGAACACATTATAATGACCTTCGTTTGTTTCGAGATTCATTCATTTGGATTTCCTGGGAAACGGATTCCAGTAAAGCAAAAGTTTACTAAAGTCATCACTGGCGTTCTTCAGTGCTTTTTTTTTATCTCAGCGATCGTTAAAGATAGAATAAAAATTTTAACGGATTTGAAATTTGTGGAAAATTTTACAACAGATACATACCTTATTCGTTTGATTTTCTTTTAATCTTTTATATTTTCGTAAGAGATTGTGACGTCACATAAACTTTTGCTTTCGAAAAATAAACCGATTGCATTTTCTGCCCTTCGCGTTGAAATAAAAATTAAAACAGATTTTCATTTTAGCAAAGGAGAGCAAAGAAATAAAAACATTTTGACCGGGATTGTTAAGTTCTTTTCTTCGTAAAATAGGAATCGTTAGATAGATTGAAAATTTAAACGGATTTGAAATCAGCGGAAAATTTTACACCAGATAAAAACCAAATACGACGGGCACGGGCATCGCCGGGCTAGCCACGCGGTGGCTAGTTACTAATAAGAATGACGAGGTCACACACTTGAGCTGGCACTGCATTCTCCAAACTTCCACACCACGCCAGAACTAAGACATTTGAAGCCACGAGAGATTTAACTTGCCGAAATCCTCTTTGTATAAAACGGTCTTTAGTTGGATTCCAACTCGCAACCATTCCGGCTGCTAATCCGTTACTCTTCTTACAAGGCAACCCAGGTCCAGTTACTTTCGGGTTTCAGGTCCCTATTTGGCAAAGCTGCGCTAAATCACAAAGCGCACAACACAATAAATGTACAGGGTGGCAACAAAATCCTCGAAAAAAAGTTTTCTGATTCTGTCAAAATTTTTTTTCCTGATTTTACAATTCTCTTAATACACTACCCTACAATAATAGACCGAACAGCAAGATGTGATGGTATAAGGGAAAGAATACTGTAAAGATTCATCGAGTCCAAGAATGTCTTTTTGTGATTTATTTTCGGACATTTAACAAACAGTACAAACGGTACAACAACACAACAAACGATAATATTACGCTGAGATACATAAATTCAAGTTTCAAGAAAAAGGAGGGAGCTTATCAAGAAAGCTCACACCCGAAGCCGTGCCATTCAGGAAGTCCTTTAAATTGTTTTGAATCACATTACTTTACGAACGATCACGTGGTCTCGCCGAGAGTGTCAGCAAGAAGTTCCACTCTCAACAACACCCACGTGGTACATTCCTATTCTCAACAAATACATACCCGAGTCTCACAATTTCATCCGATTTAATAGATAGATTCTCCCGAGAAACTAGGCAAAATCTCATAAGAATCTATTCATATTAAAAAAAAAAAAAAATGACGGTAGAACTAAAAAACAACTAACAAAATTTTCCAATGGCCGAATGGACATTATTGACCCACTATTTTAAAGTCAAGCTTCTTGTTGGATTAAGTTCAAAATATGCATAAAATATTGTGTTTATTGCGCAGAAATTTTTTTTTTAAAGTTCTTATTTAAATAATTTGAAGCTGACGGTTTTAATAGTTTCATTTGTTTGAAACCTACACTAATTTACAATAACGGACCGGCCAGCAAGATGTGATGATATAAGGGAAATAATACATGCTTTAATAGCGGGATAGTCCCCACGTGTTGCAATTACACTACCAACCTTTCTGGGTATACTTTCAACAAGGTTTTGATACGTAGCTATGTGTCCATTCCTGCTGCGAGAATGTCGTCAGCTCAGCTGTAGATTTCGGACGTGGTTCCCTGGTCCGTAAGCGTCACTCTAACTGGTCCCACCAATGTTTTATGGGATTTAGGTCGGGACTATGAGCAGACCAGGGAAGACGTTTTACATCCATATCGTGATACCACTCTGGAAGTAACATTAGATCATTCCGTGAAATTGCTAGAGCGTAGGAAGAACCTGATTGTCGAAAATGTTCATGAAGGCGTCAGCATTCAGTTGACCAGGAACAACATGCAAAGGTCTCAGGCCATACCACGAAAAACACAACAAACATGTAATCGGATATTATGCAAATTCCCTGGCGCCCGGTCTGTTATTGTAGGGTATAGATGCATAGATGTTGGTATAGATGTACAGTATCCACACAATATTTTTAAATCCTTGGGGTCAGATGGGGTAAAAGGATAGTTCTCCAAAAATATATTGTATTTTTTCTCATCAGATATTTTAATTGTTATTCTAAGGGTTGAAACCCTTAATGGAACTCTTACAATAGCAAATGAAAAAACTGGAGAAAAAATACAAAATAATTTAATTGCGAAGTTATTACACCTGACTCTACTATACTATACATCAATATCAAATACAAATATACATAAAAATTTCTATAAAAATGATATGGCATGCAAAAAATATTAATTTAATGTACAAAAAAAACATTATTAGTTGCATAAATTTTAAATTGTATACCACACGTTGTATCGCCGGCCTCACGGCGATTTAATGGCTGCGGCGGTTTTCGCGGTGTTCAAAAATTACGACGCCAATGTTCTTTATTTGAATTATATTTTCGGCGAATACGATTTTCTAAATTGGACTAACGATAATAATCGCCGTTTAAGTTGACAAAATTTCCCCGATTCTTTTATGAAATTTGAACATTTTCCCCGAGATTTCCCTGATCTTTCCAGAACTTAAAAGTTCCCTGAGAATTCCCTGATCTTTCCAGAACTTAAAAGTTCCCTGAGAATTCCCTGATCTTTCCAGAACTTAAAAGTTCCCTGAGAATTCCCTGATCTTTCCAGAACTTAAAAGTTCCCTGAGAATTCCCTATCTTTCCAGAACTTAAAAGTTCCCTGAGAATTCCCTGATCTTTCCAGAACTTAAAAGTTCCCTGAGAATTCCCTGATCTTTCAAGAACTTAAAAGTTCCCTGAGAATTCCCTGATCTTTCCAGAACTTAAAAGTTCCCTGAGAATTCCCTGATCTTTCCAGAACTTAAAAGTTCCCTGAGAATTCCCTGATCTTTCCAGAACTTAAAAGTTCCCTGATAATTCCCTGATCTTTCCAGAACTTAAAAGTTCCCTGAGAATTCCCTGATCTTTCCAGAACTTAAAAGTTCCCTGATAATTCCCTGATCTTTCCAGAACTTAAAAGTTCCCTGATCTTTCCAGAACTTAAAAGTTCCCTGAGAATTCCCTGATCTTTCCAGAACTTAAAAGTTCCCTGAGAATTCCCTGATCTTTCCAGAACTTAAAAGTTCCCTGAGAATTCCCTGATCTTTCCAGAACTTAAAAGTTCCCTGAGAATTCCCTGATCTTTCCAGAACTTAAAAGTTCCCTGAGAATTCCCTGATCTTTCCAGAACTTAAAAGTTCCCTGAGAATTCCCTGATCTTTCCAGAACTTAAAAGTTCCCTGAGAATTCCCTGATCTTTCCAGAACTTAAAAGTTCCCTGAGAATTCCTTGACTTCCCGGTTCTATTATCACTGTGGTGTAGGTAGGTATTTTAATTTACGTCCCACTGGAGCAACACAACGGGCTATTGGTCCGAGATCAAACCCCAAGGGAAAGATCCGCAGGAAAGAAGAAGCAGAAGGGAGGAAGTAGAAGGCCGGGGCGTGTACTCACCCTTCGCAGGTGATGATTCCGTAGTGCAGCCCCGTGGCCCTGTCCTCGCAGATCATGCAGACCATGGGCTGCCCATCCTCCTCCTTGGCGAGTGAGTCGCGTGAGGTGGAGGCGACGCACAGGTTGAGGGCCTGGGTGTCGGGGGTCTGCGGGGCCTCCACGAAAGGCCAGGCCTGGATGGAAGACTCCTCGTCCGTCGTCGTGCTCTCGAAGCTCGACTTGGAACACGTGGGCCGGATGGAAGGGAACGTCGTCTGCGGCTGACGGTACATCGGAACTAATGCTTGTGCGGGCTGAAAAAGACACGAAACGTCATTAAAGGGCACCGGGAGTCCAGTGGGAACCAGAGTGCTGGTATTGACCCTATTTGAGGTGATCGCGTCATTTGCAAAACTGACCGAATCTTGATGAACGAGGTATCGTGTCATTGTAAAAAAACTGACCAGACCTTGATCTCGTCATCAGAAGGAAACGGGCAGTACCTTCATGACGAGACACCTCGTCTTTAGCAAAATTGATCAGACCTTGAAGGACGAGACACCTCGTCAGAAGCAAAATTGATCAGACCTTGAAGGACGAGACACCTCGTCGTTAGCAAAATTGATCAGACCTTGAAGGACCAGACACCTCGTCTTTAGCAAAATTGATCAGTCCTTGAAGGACGAGACACCTCGTCTTTAGCAAAATTGATCAGACCTGGAAGGACGAGACACCTCGTCGTTAGCAAAATTGATCAGTCCTTGAAGGACGAGACACCTCGTCTTTAGCAAAATTGATCAGACCTGGAAGGACGAGACACCTCGTCGTTAGCAAAATTGATCAGACCTTGAAGGACGAGACACCTCGTCGTTAGCAAAATTGATCAGACCTTGAAGGACGAGACACCTCGTCAGAAGCAAAATTGATCAGACCTTGAAGGACGAGACACCTCGTCGTTAGCAAAATTGATCAGACCTTGAAGGACCAGACACCTCGTCTTTAGCAAAATTGATCAGTCCTTGAAGGACGAGACACCTCGTCTTTAGCAAAATTGATCAGACCTTGAAGGACCAGACACCTCGTCTTTAGCAAAATTGATCAGTCCTTGAAGGACGAGACACCTCGTCTTTAGCAAAATTGATCAGACCTGGAAGGACGAGACACCTCGTCTTTAGCAAAATTGATCAGACCTTGAAGGACGAGACACCTCGTCTTTAGCAAAATTGATCAGACCTTGAAGGACGAGACACCTCGTCGTTAGCAAAATTGATCAGACCTCGAAGGACGAGACACCTCGTCTTTAGCAAAATTGATCAGACTTTGAAAGACATCTCGTTTGAGCCACTTAAAGGGTGAACTACCTTCACACACACACACACACAATTACATATATAATTTAATGAACACAGGAAATTCACAACAATTACAACAAAAGTGATTAAAAAATGAAGAAATGTTAGTGGATCAGGGCGTCATCTGGGAGAAGCGTGACCCAGACAACATAAAATGGTGTTTTATACATATGAGCAGCATAAGACTGAAAAGTGCTCAAAAATTCCTCCAAACACCCTTGAAAACAAAAGAAAAGAGTAGGAATAAAACGAAATAAAACCCGCAGCAGCAGCCGGGAGATGAACAACACCATGCCCGAAAATCGCCACCTACTACCCCGTTCAACTAAACGCAAACACTAAACTTCCGTTGCAACGAAACCATAAAAATAAATAAAAAGAAGAAAAATAAAACCCCCCCAGCCCCTAATAAAAAAAAAAAATTCAGAAACAGTAAAATAAAAAGGAAAGGCAATTCACATGACTCAGAGGAAATACGAAATAGAATTAGTCACCGGTTGCGTAGTTGTTGATATTAATAAATCTTTCAAGAATAGTACTTTCTTTTCCCCTAATGGCGGGCACATTTGACCTAATTCATTGGCCACTACAAGGCCGGAAGTGACGGCCACTTGTGAAGGAGCACCCAGTGGGAGGACCATCATTGCCCCTAATAATTTATACTTTCAGATGACGAAGCAACACCTGAGATGGTATACGCTTACAAACATCCATGCCCGAACCCGGATTCGAACCGGGGACCTTCCGATCTAGAGGCTAACACCCTAACCACTGTACCAGTTGGTCGCCTCAAGAATAGTACTAAAGAATTAAAAAGGGTATTCATTAATGAGAAGTGTGTTTTTTAGATATTTACATTTTAATAGAAAGTTAGAATCAGAGTTACAAATTTTTCTGAAACGTTCCAACTACTACCGAAATATTGGAGTCCCAAAATATTAATTTAATAACTGGAAATTTAAAATCGTTACGTTTATCGAAGACATTAATGTTTGCTTTGCCGCACGAAACAGAAATTTGTATGTCGAGAAAATCAGTAGTATTATTATCTAGAGTGGTGTTTTATCTAAATAAAGGTCATCTGCATGGATAGATGTCCAAATATTAGAAAATTTGCTATTACTAAAAACAATTAAATCATCAATAAATCTAAGGGCAGAATTTATCTGAAGGCAAAATTTTTTTTCAAAATAATTAAGAAAAATTAGAACCTTGAGGTTTTTCCTTAGTTTGAGTGTATACATGCTCACCATTAAAAAATATTAAAAATACAATAAAACAAAAATTCCCATTCCTCAAAATCCATATCAATTAAGTTTTTAAAATTATGGTAATAATAGTTTAAAACATATGTAGAAAAAACCATTTTATGTTGTCTCGGTCAAGCTCCTCCCTGATGACGCCCTGATCCACCAACATTTCTTCATTTTTTGCCACTTTTGTTGTAATTATTTTGAATTTCCTGTGTTCTTGAAATGCTATTGCGTTCCATGCTATGTCTGCAGCATCAGCGCACTTGCTTGGTTAGTTTCCTAGTTTCGTTTTCTGGTTAATTCCACTCCAGCTGTTTGGTTCTTTGTTTTGAAATATTTTGTGTTTTATGATATACCAGGGTGGCAACAGAATCCTTGAAAAAAAGTTCCCTGATATTTCCATGATTTCCCTGAGAGTCTCACAAAAATTTCCCTGATTTAACAATTCCCTTAAGAAATGTTGTGATCCGTGATTGGTATCGATATACAATATCCACACAACACTATTTTTAAATATTTAGGGTCAGAGGGTGTAAATGGATCATTCTCCACAAATATTTTGTACTTTTCCTCTACAGATATTTTAATTGTTATTGTAAGGGTTGGAAACCTTAATGGAACTCTTATAATGGCAATTGAAAAAAACTGGAGAAAAAATGCAAAATATTTTGATTATGAACTTTTTACACCTGACCCTACATTGTCACACTATTCATCAAAACCAAATGCAAATATACATAAAAAATTCTACAAAAATGTAATTGCAAACAAAAATAATTAATTTAATACACAAAAAACATAATTTGTTACTCAAATTTCAAATTGTATCTCACAAGTTGTATCGCTAGCCTCACGGCGACAAGACGCTGCAGCCTGGAAAAAACGGCGGCGGGGGTTTTCGCGGTGTTAAAAAATTACGACGCTATGGTTATTTATTTGAATTACAATTTCGTCGAATACAATTTATTCGATTCTCAAAAGTACTCGTAATTGCACGACAAACCTTAATGGTAGCCGTTTAAATTGTCAAAATTTCCCTGATTTTTTGTAAAATTTGCAAATTTTCCCTGAGATTTCCCTGATTTTTCCAGAAATAAAAAATTCCCTGATTTCCCGGTTTTCCAGGTTCTGTTACCACCCTGTATACACTATAAAAAAAAATCGACGCACCAAGGAGGAGTTGACCGATTACGATAAAGAATGATGGATGTGAAGAACATACATAGAAAAACAAACGATTAAAATTTCATAACAATTGAATGTTCAGAGTTTGACCGTTACAAAGGGAGGAAGTCAATGAGACGGTGGTCCACCTTTGGACTGGATAAGTAGCCTAGGCATAGACTGAAAACATTCCCGGATGGTGTCCCGCGGAATTTATTGCCAAATTGTCTACAACTGTCGAGCTAAATGGTCAACATTCCGGGATAGTTGCAATCGCCCTCCCATACCGTTCCCAATGTGCTCTATGGGAGACAGATCAGGAGACCTAGCTGGCCAAGGAAGAGTTGTGAAAGCTTGAAGGCAATTCATAGCAACACGTGCCGTGTGCGACCAGGCATTATCTTGTTGAAAAGTAAGTCAGGGGTGTCGCAAAATGAGCGGTAACACAACCGGTTGTAGAATGTCGTCTACGTACCGCTGTGCTGTAAGTGTGCCAGAAATGACTACCAAAGGGGGCTATCAAAGAATATGGCACCCCAGACCCTAACGTCGTGTTGTGGGCATGTGTGGCGCGCGATAGTAAGGGCAGGAGCCCCACGCAGCCCTTGACGTCTCTAAACAAGTCTGCGGTTGACGTCAGGACTCAGTTGGAAACGGGACTTGTCACTCAAGACTCTACGTCCCCAGTCAGCGACGTTCCAACTGGATTGAGCCTGCCACCACTGTAATTATGCACCTTCTTGGTGCGTCGATTTATTTTGTTGTGAGTATATATAAAAAAGGATGTGTGTATATAGTTTCTAAACAAATCTACACCGTTTGACAAATACACACCAAATTTGGTACACTTATACTTTGGAAGAATGCGGAAAACGTAGGCTACTACTTTCCTGTCTTCAGACCAATCTGTAGCACTTAAAATCATGAAAATTGGCACACAGATAGTCCTAAAAGTGCCCTCGAAAAAACAATTTTAAAATCTAAAGTTTGTTTTCTTGCAATAAATTAATGTTAACAAGGAAACACGTTCTACAGTGTTTGTGTGTTTGAGTTAATACAGGGAAATGTCGCTGTCATATTTGAGCATTACTAAATTTCATTTCAGCTAAGGAAGTCGAAATTTGTCACTTTTGCACATCTTTCGTTTTTTAGAATTCAGCATTTTTTCATCGGAATTTCGTTTCTTTTGGTATGTGTCTTAAACTTTTGAATATTGTAATATTTTATTACGGAATTAAATGTATATATTAGCATCGATAGTACATTGCAGAAGCTATAAAAAGTTAAAACGAAGTTTAAAAGTATTTTCAGTACAACTTAATTGATTGAAGTTAAAAAGTATTTTCTATACAACTTAACTCAAATTATTGCATTTTTTATTGTTAATTCATTGCAAAAGTGATTATTCTAATTCATTTTTCAAACAACATTTAACCATTTTAACCCGAGCAACGCCGGGTTATTTAGCAAGTTTGTTATAAAATCTCCATACTGCAATCCTGTTTGGACAAAGAGAAACTTGAAAATTCTTGTTGTACTAACACGGTAATTTTATTATTTAATGCTCATGTTAGATCGGGACTGGGATTTGGAATCATTATTACTATCGCCAGATTGAGGATATCGAATGAATACCTTTTGAGACACATATTTAACCCTAATGGAGTACATTTGATTCGAAAACCATCCTCAACCTCTAATGCAAAAACCTGCTGCAAACTGTCATTCATTCTTGGCAAAGAGCAATTTTTTTTTTCAAATTTCGATAGTCATAGTCCCTTTGTGTAGTAATAGGGAAATTGTGACTCGACAAAATATCTCGTCATTAACAAAATTGATCAGATCGAGTTTTAAGAATTAGTATTGTATGCATTCTTCTGAACTTTAATTTTTTTCTTTGAAGCTCCATGGAGACATTTTAACAAAAAATTTTTACAGCCTCCAACATAAAACTAATATGCACTTTTTATTCTTTTGTATTGATTTCGACGAACCACCAGAAACTGCAAGTTATTCTTTGCTAAGCCTTTAAAAATGTATCCAACAATTTTGTTAAACATTTTTTTAAACTGTATAATTCCATTTCGGTGGCTGATATATTTTTAAATAATTTCAATTCTTTGTCACTTGGTTCAACGAAATATTTTTTTTTCATCTCTTATCAAACCGCATTTGCATATTTCTTTTTCTTGCATATTTTTTTGGATCCTATGCATCTTTTCTCTGTAATTGTTAATTTTTCTGAGAGAAAACAACAATTAACCCTCTTGGAGGTTTTCTCGACAAGATATCTCGTCATTAGCAAAACTCATCAGATCGTGATGGAAGTCATTACTACAAGAAAACCTTGACCTCGTCATTGTAAATTTTGAGAGTCATTTGTTTGTGTCGTGAATGATTTTTTTTAAACTGTTCATGTTCAATTTGTTTATTTCAATTGTTTGCATACAGAGTTTTGATAAATTTAACTTAATAACCACAAATAATTTTCACTCAATGATAATTGAGGCGTTGACATTGAAAAAGAGGTAAGCGTCAAATTTTGAAAAAATTGAAATGATTCTATGTCCTAACGCCAGTAAAACTGAAGAGGAGGTAATTTCACGAAGTCTAGTTTCTAAAAAATCCACAAAACGTCACTAACGAACATTCGATCACTCTTGGCTGTAAGGAGGTAAGCGAGACCTTCAACTTTCTTGTCATGTAAAGTTGTTTTTGGCGCTTAGTACCTCCTTTTCGACGTCAGCGCTTCAATTGTTTCCAATGAATATGAGTAGTAGGCATGTCTAATTATTTGTGGCGAAATACATCTATTACTGGTAGTTGTCTTGTCGAGGTATATCGCCATTTGCAAAAACATTAGTTGATCTTGATGGACGAGATATCTCGTCACTAGATAGAAACTGACCAGATCATGATCATAAAAAATCAGTAAAATGTTGATGACTATTTAATCTTGTCATTGGCAAAATTGGTCAAATCTTGATGGACGAGTTATCTCGTCATTCGGTGGAAACTAACCAGACCATGATCATAAAAAATCAGTAAAATGTTGATGACTATTTATCTTGTCATTAGCAAAAGTGGTCAAATCTTGATGGACGAGATATCTCGTCATTCGGTGGAAACTAAACAGACCATGATCATAAAAAATCAGTAAAATGTTGATGACTATTTATCTTGTCATTGGCAAAAGTGGTCAAATCTTGATGGACGAGATATCTCGTCGAAACCACTAAGAGGGTTGAGTAAATAAAATAGACGATTCCACGCAGTAATAAATGAAGAGAGGAGAGGGCAAAATAAAAAAAACAGAGAAGGGCGTACCTCTAACTGTTGCGATGTGGGCGAATGAATGCGTTTGGGGGAGGGCGCCGGAGAGGGGGAGGTGATGGTGGAGGAGGGAGGGGCGCGGGGCACCGAGGGGCTGCGCGTCCACACCATGGTTTTTCCGCGGCCCAGCACGTCCCCCATGAGCAGTGGCGGCGGCTCCTCCTCCTCCCCCTCGGGGCCGAAGTGGCGGTGGTAGGCGAGCGTGTTGGAGGGCGGCCACAGCTGGGGTGAGAGGTGGGGCAGTCCGGCGCCGCCCCCGCCGTCGAACACGCTGTTCTGGCGCTCCAGGTGGGGCATGGCCGAGGCGTCCGCGTCGTCGGGGGCCCCGCACTCCAGCAGGGGCGGCTCCGTCAGGCTCTCGCTGCGATCCTCCTGGTCTTCCTTCAGTTCTGGCTCGAACTCTGCAACACAGTCACGCAAGTCTCAACAAAATGATAGAAGATTCTTGCAACATTCATTTATACAAATTCAGAAACAGGTAGGTAGTTGAATTAACGTCTCACTGGAGCAACATAACGGGATATTGGCGACGATCAATCCAGAGCGGAAAGATCCGAGGACAACGCCTCTTAATTTCGAACCACGTTCAGATGGCCTGGTTGACACCTGAGCTGGCACCACACGAAACTTCTCCACCGAGCCAACATGAGGACGTTTGAGATCACGACGAATTTAACATTCACGGCCTTTGGTTGGATCGAGTTTCGAACTTCGCAACCCTCCGGTTAATAATCAGCTGCACTACCTACGAGGCTTCAACGACCCATTATCAGAAACCGAAAAATAAACCCAAATCTAAGTTTTCTTTCATAAGGATTTTCGGTTCAAACAGACAAGCCAGGCGGTCTGTGAATGTTTTACTTGTGCAGCAGTCCAAATGCTTTTTCATAATGCTGCCGATCAACCTGTCTGGTGGTTAAGGTATTACTCTAGATCGGAAGTTTCCTGGTTCGAATCCGGGTCAGTGCATGAACGTTTGTAAGCGTATGGTGTAGAGGCGGCTGGTGCACTTTAAATCTGTCGTGGCCGAAAGTCCCCACGTTGGGTTGAAGCGGGAGTTCGGAGAGTGGGGTGCCATCTCAGGTATTACCTCGTCATCTGACCGTGGATCAAAATGAATTGATGCTGTCCTCGGATCTTTCACTGAGGGGATTGATCCCGAACCGTCGTCATTAGCCCGTTAAGTTGCTCTAGCACGACTTTGATTAACATTGCCTAACCTAACCTGAGCCAGAATTAAAATTAATGACGCCAAATCTGAAAACTTGTGCCTTCGTTTAAACTATCCCCCGATTAAAAAAATAGACTGGTACAAATGTACGTGACTCGAATGCTAACTCGACAGAATTGAACACTTCGAAGGTTATGAAGTACCGGTACTCCAGAGTTCACAATCGATTAACGTGCTTTCGAAGGAGTCAATTAGCTAAATTAGGGGATCTGGTGGTGACGTAAACAAATCACTTCCCCAACTGGGGTCTTTAGCCTTTGCAGTGTGTTGCCTGATAGCAGTGATAGCGTGTTCTCGGAGGGTGATCCACGGATTCATTCGTGTTTTTACGCATAGCAGTCTTCTCCAAACATTTCACACCGGTTCGGAAATCGATTGACCCCAGGACGTGCACTATATAGGTAGTGTGCTCTGAAAATTACAAACTTCAGCACATGTAACGCAGCATGCATGTAGGGGTAAAGGTACTTTCCATTACTTTTAAATAAACCGTGCCTCAAGGTCACGGGGGCCTTCAACCTACCCTATTCTGTAATCAAACCATAATGATCACTGATGTAGCAACACCCCGACGTTACTTACACCGCGTCGGTTAAGCCTGATTTCCATTTGACCTCCATTTGTTGACGATTGTTGTGGACATTTAAATTTAAATTTCAGTACCAGAAACACCCACTACTTTTAAATAGGTTTTACTCAAGGTCAACTTTCCCAAATTGAAAGACTTTCAGTTTGGGAAAGTTGACCTCGAGGGGACGTTACTGTACTTTCAAAGCACAGTAATTTTGTACATTCAAAGTACTGCTGCGATTCTATTTATCCCACATAGGTTAAGCCTGCTGATTAACCTCTGGAATCCAAACACTAAGCGGAAGTTGAGTTGAGAAAATGAATGCAGCATTTAAATGATGGATGCCAAGGAAAATGGGTGGAAGGAAAGGATGGCTAGAGGCACTACTTAAATGTAATAGACCATAGCAGTCAGTGGAGATTGAATCTAACAGACAAGAGCTGCTATACAGACCTGTAGTAAAAATATGTGAACCCAGTGTCTGTCGCTTTCAATTATATCTGCAGCAGCGTTGTGAAATCTCGCAGTGGCAGTTCACTATTGGTACTCGTTTAGAAAAACCCCGAGTTATGATCCGGGGTCGTCGTAGTATGTCTACTGCGCTAACCTGCGAGTGTTGCAGGCAGCGCTGATTCAATTCCTCACTGGATGCATATTATTTTGCACCAGTAAAGCTTTCCTTGTGTTTGTAGGCCGTGGATTAAATATGTACATGAAAGCACGTGATCGGATTTTTGAGTATAGGTCAAGGTCATCTACTCATTTTATGAATCCTGTCCCGTTTTATTTCAATTTTGTGAACACCAGATATTTTTTCCTTCAGTTTGAAAAAGGTTATGGATTCCGACGCACCACGAGCATCCATGCCAAAACCTGGATTTGAACCCAGAGATTGTTGCAAATCAAGAACAAGAAAATAATTTCTCACATTGGGCGGTAACGCCTTCCTGTGAGCGCTGAAGGATTCTTGTATGCGGTACTGGCCCCAGGAAAACGTCGAGGAGCAATAGTGGGCAAAGATGTGTAAATTTGTTTTTTTTTAAATAAACATGTCTATATATATATATATATATATATATATATATATAGAGTGAAACTGTTAAGCAAACGCTAATCCACTCAACAACAACACACTCATTACACTAATTATTTGTTACAGGAATTATAAGTTGTAAAGTTTCAAATGATTGGTTTAAGAACAAGACGATTGGTCGTAATAGCTAGTAATTTGGTAATTCTTAATTAATGTACTAGAGCAACACAATGGGCTATTGACAAAGGTCGGAGATCAACCCCTCAAGGTAAAGATCCGATGACAACACCACGTCATGTTGAACCACGGTCAGATGACGAGGCAACACATGAGCTGGCACCCCACTCTCCAAACTTCCACACCAACCCAACGTGAGGACTTTCGGCCACGAGAGATTTCAGGTGCACCAGCCGCCTCTACACCATACGCTTACAAACATCCATGCACTGACCCGGATTCGAATCACGAACCTTCCGATCTAGAGGCTAACACCTTAACCACCAGACCGGTGGGTCGGCGGTGTGGAAGTTTGGAGAGTGGGTTTGCCAGCTCAGTCGTTGTTGCCTCGTCATCTGACCGTGGTTCAAAATGACGTGGTGTTGTCATCGGATCTTTCCCTTGAGGGATCCCGGACCTTCGTCAGTAGCCCGTTATGTTTCTGCAGTACGACGTCAATTGAAATACCTATCGAATTGTGTGCGAACAGTTATCAGCTTGGTGTACACCAACTTCAATATTTTGGTGAAATTCAAAAGTTGTAGACACAATCACACTCTAATTATCACATTTGAAGTCTATTTATAAAAATTTTAAATTATTTTAAATAGATAATGGTTATAATTGGTAATTTTGAACTACCGTTGTACTAAAGCAACCTAACGGGCTATTGACCACGGTCCGGGATCAATTCCCTAAGGGAAAGGACCTCGGTTTAGGGGATATTCCTCTAATCCAAAGACTTATTTGAAATAGAATTTTCCGATAAATTTTAATTTGGAAAGATGTGGTTAGCCAAAATAGTCCTGGAAACTGAGGAGTCTGACCTCTTTTGCAGCTATAAAGCGAGAAGCGAAGTATAAAGATGAAAAATCCGTTTTTCTATCCATTCGCGGTCGTCCATTTGGAAGAGGAGATGATTAGCAAGTGGAGGGTTTTGAGTACGAAACTCAATCCAACCAAACCGACATGCATGTTAAATATGTCATGGTTTCAAATGTCCCCACGTTAGCGTAGTGTGGACGTCTGGAGAATGGGGTAACGTGCACCAGCTCCCCTTGTACACGACGGTCTTTGGTTGGATTAAGAGTTTCGAGCTTGAACGATTGCTAATATCCGACTCCTCCAATTGTGCTACCACGGTCCTTTAAAGAATGCACAAGTAGCCACGGAGAGGGGGTGAGTTACCTGCTTTCTCTGTGTCGTTCTTTCCGTTTCCCAGCGCCTTTTTCCTGGAGGGGTTGTTGAGGGGAGACATGGTGTGGTCGGCGCTGTTCATCCGGGGACGCTTCAGCTTCAGGTGGTGAAACAAGGTCATCCTTATTCTACACCACCGCGCCTCCACAATCATGGCTCCTGCAACATAAAAATCTGATCAGGAACACAAACAGGAAAAGACAAATGCCATGAAAGCACAATCAAGCAATTACGAGCATTTTGTCATTGGGTGTTCATGTTCGAAGACAGATTGGAGCATGAAGCTGCTATTTGGAATCCTTAGTGAGAAAAATTAAGAAATATTTTATCGATATGTAATTAATTTGTAGGAAAATAGAAACGTTATAGAAAAAATTAAACATTTTCAAACATGCGTGTTTTTATACGTAGAATTAGCTTGCTTCACCGTGAATTAGATGATGAAAGCTGCCTATAGGAACATGTGGAGAAAGAAGAAAACTATAAAATCAATGCTGTATTGACGGTAATCCTTGAAGCGAAATTGTATCAACAACAATTTTGTTTTCGACTAACCTTAAAGATTGGAGGGAGCGCAAGTCGTGAAAGATCGGACAGAAATGTTTTGTTGTTTCCTGAGCAGATACAATATATGCAATCGACAATATATTGCATAAAAGACACTGTTACATAAGACACTCCGATTCCACGACTTAAAAGGCATTATGTGCAGATGTGAACATGACAATCGACAACAATTTGCAACTTGTTACGTCTCACAGCACACATAAACTAATTACAAAAATTCTGCTGCTCACATTAAGTAATCACTAAAATTTTGCTGCACGCCCAAAAAATATTTTTCGGCCGATCTGACGAAAAAATCGGTATAATTTTAATATACGTATGAATAAAAAAAAAATAACTTCCTCTCATTTCTGCTCCAAAAAAAATTTGTTTTGAAAATATTAAAACTTTGCATCATAAATATAGTATTCAAAATTTTTGATTCGGGCATTACTTGAAATTATTTGCGAACTCGCTTGTTGAAAGTCCAAAACTATTCTGTGGAAATCAATTTAAACTATTTCACCATTCTTAAGGCATACCATTGTTCAGCGGAACAGCTGTCGAAAATCGATTCAGTAGACAGTTTTTTTAGAAATAGTTAGGAAGCCATTAGGATGTTTTTATATTTTAAATGCAGGCTTTCCTTTTAATTTCCGGAATTTTGAATACAATATTCGAAATGAAAATACAATGCAAAATTGCCTACAACAATATTGTGAATAATTTCTTTATACAAAATTGCAGTGCTTTGTATTAATTTAGCATAAAAAGTTTTTAGATTGCATTTCAATGACATGTTAACAAAAAACATTTGAAAGAAACAGTTCATGCAAACGGAATTTTGTAATCAAAATCGAAGTTATGTGAGCATTTAACCACCCTCAAAGTGGTTTTGACGAGATATAATATATATATATATATATATATATATATATCCCCGATTTGCTACTTCTTCAAATATTTTTATGACTGAGTTTCCCCTGGCAATATCTGATATGCGTATGTGGAATGCAAGCAGGAAAAACTTGCTCGAGGGGCTGTAACTGACCTGCGGGCCGGCTAAACCTGTCCAGTGGGCCGCATCTGGGTATGCAGGCCCGAGATGAATCTATTCGCTGCAACGCATAATGATCCCATGGGTGTGGTTTTCATAGACGGGCTGGTTTCACTTAACTCTAATCATAGGCATTTCTTATATCGCTGACAAAATCACAACTGTATAAATATAATAAAACGTAAGTACAAACGAATGAAGCCAAAACGTGTAGTTAAAGAGTCGCACAAGAGCAACACAACCAGGCAACGAAACGAAGCTTTCGAGATAATTGCCCTTTTATCAAACGAAACGACACAAAAAGGGAGCCAATTTAAGACTTATCGTCACTCCCTGCGCTTTATCATTAGAGACAGGGCATTGCCACCTGCGCGGCGAAAAAAAGAGCAATACTATAACAAACACCGAAACTCATTGCACCAAACCACGCAGCGTTTTTAATAAATACCATTATCTCCCCCCATAAAAACGGATTCTAGAGATGTAAGGAACCAGGATAGGCAGTCATTTCGTAACCTAAAATAGCAGTTTCCACGGAATGATTGATGGAAAAGGCTCTCATTCGAATGAGAGCTTGCCCCTCCACACACATGCATCCAATCCCCCCCGTTTCCGAGAGTTTTGGAGTCGCCCACGCTTGCAAGGGCATTGACCTCTCTCGCGCGGCTCGAGTCTCTGAGCGTCTCGTGTACCACTTCTGTCTCACAATGCAGACATTCTGGAGCGAAATGGTTGACCTTTAGAACACTCTCAGACACGTAATTCTTTTTACGCGCAGTCCGAATGGCAAACGAATGCTTGATACGAATTTTTTGATGAAAAAACCCGAAACTTTTTTTATAAATCGAATCAGACTACAGATCTCGATTTTAGAACGAAATGTGTGGTCTTGTGGAAGAAGTTATTCGAATATGCAAGAGGCCTTAGTTTTCTTGATATTGAAAGGTAATTAAACACTCAAAATTTCTCGTAGAAGTGTTCTAGATCCGTAAGTTTTGTGTTTCTTTTCGATATATTCCAGAACATTCTTTCGAACAATAAATGATTTGGGTAATTCCTTTTTAATTCAAAAATTATTTAGTCTTTCAGACTTCAATTCATAATACAGAAAAACAGAAATAAATTAGTATTGGTTCCAGTTTTATGACGAAAAAAGATCAATAACAAAGCGAAAAACAATGGTGTTTTTAAAAGTATAGTTGCTATTTCTTCAAGGTTACACTAGAATATTGCCCGTTCCAGTTTTAATAAAAATATCAGACAACATTCTAAAATCTCATTTGATAAAATACAGATTTTAGGTTATACGTTTCACAAAATACGGTCTTTTCTGTTTTCGTAAATTAAGGAGATAATATATATTATCTAAGTTACGCATCGAAAATGAAGTTTATAACACAGCAATGGAAAGTATTTTCCCATTTTAAAATCATTGCAAACAATGTAAGAGCTACAACGTTCTCTAAGTAGAAAATAGAACGACAAATCGCGATTAAGATATTTCTACAGATAATAAAGGAAGTCAGCAAACGAATCTAAAAAAATTCCAATTTGCAACCGCATTTCTTTCCTGAGAGGTAATAGCTCATCGTGATGGTCGCCATTTTTTATCAAGTTTTGAAAAATCTTTTTTTCATTTCTGTTCACGTCGATGCGAATGAGAAGGACGTTCATCACTCTGAAGGAAAAAAGTTCTCCCTTGCGTTGCACATGGAGTAGATGTTGGCACAGGAACAATTTTCCTGTAGTCATTTCCCAACTTAATCATTTACAACCTTTTCTCCACACACACACCTGACTAACTTTGTGGGTGTAAATATCGACGTCACAGGCTCAAAATAGCAAATCCCCTTAAAAAATAAAAGATTCCAAGCAGTTTGTTTTTGTTTTTGCTACAAAAGAATTCTTACGCTAACAATGAAATGAAAAACAAACTGGGAACCAGAAAGCTTTTCCGAATTTCTTTTTGCAATTCTAAAATGAACGAACCTCCAATATAATAAAAGGAAGTGTCTCTCTGTCTGTGTCTGTTATCATTGTCCTGACGAATCTATGGCACGTACAATAATGAAATTTGGCACACAAGTAGAACTAATTTTTCGCAATTTTTGTGTAGCGCCCGAATTAAACTTTAATCTAGAACATTATTTAATTAATTTTTTAAGTTTTTTTCACCTTCGTCCGTTTTTTCGGAATGAGACGTCAAAGAAGCGAGCGGATTTTTTTATTTTTGACAACTGATGTCACAAGCGTTTTCAGTTCGAATGCCTTTGGAACCACATGCTAAGGTTTCCGATTCTAGAGTGTTTTGATTTACGTTGTTGATAATAACCACTTCGAGGTTCTGTGAAATTCGTTTGCGAAGCAAACCAAATGGGAATACGTAGCAATCACCGGGGTTGGCGAACGTCAGCGAGTAGTGGTCACACTGACCCCACGAACAGAACTGTCACGGGCAACGCCGTGCAGGCCATGCAGTGACTAGCACTTTATGTGAAAGGATCTTCAGTCATGCTAAATACAAGTGGCGATAGGGTGTCTTCAACGATATGTGTTTTCTGTACGTATTCTGACCATGACGTCACTTGGTTTGTTTTACGAATATGATTTCAAAACTTCGCCAATAAAAATTCCAAAGAACGAATTTCGAATTGATATATGATAGTTGATTGGTCAATGCTAATTACATTAAACGAAAAACATTTCCAAAAAAAACAATAAACTGTATTTTTAAGCTACTACTGTTCGAATGGATCATGCGTGATTAGTTCAACAGCAGTTTGGAAGTAAATTTTCGTTGACCGTCTGGTTTCTTTGTTTTTACTGAAAATCCTTCTCAGGTGTGGAGCATGGAACTATTCAAATATACAATCATTCAGAATATCACTAAGAATAAGGAAAACAATCATAACTATGCAACAATAAGAAAAATTACGTGATTTTTGAGTGGAATTTGAAAATAAAACAGTGAGACTACAAGGGCAAATCTTGATACCATTTACACACGAAGAAACTGATTATATTTAACTAAATGTTAACAAGATAGCAGGAATATTAAATTATAAGTTTGTTCAAGTTCAATGATTCCTACAATAAAAGCAAGAAACAAGATGAGAGAGAGAGAGAACAAGTGATATTTTTAGATTTCGCTATGGGTATAATGAATGTTTTGTAATTAAGAAATTCTATTGTTAGTTATATATGCATATAACTGCCAGAAACGCATCGTTTAGAAACAATCATAGCACGATTTCATCAATTAAAAATTTGTAATCATAATTTCACTTCCTAGAAAAGGCAGCATATGTTATTCAAAATTGAATGTTTTCGATGAAGTACAATCAATATTTCGGTATTAACAGTTACATAAAATCAAATAATTTGTTTATACACTAGGCATCTTATTATCCACTTCTGCCCCTAAATACTACTTCTTAAATGAAATTTCCTGACGTTTTTCTTCGCAAATTAAAAGTTGCTATTAAATTCAGAACAAAATCATTATTTTGCTAACGACTCACTTTGTCATTCGACTGGAGCAATTACATACAATGTTTTCTCCAACAAATAATAGATCGACCGTGTGTGAATATTCGGTGTAATTAGAATTTGGGAATTCAATTTCATATTGAAGTTCCATTTTATGTTTCTAATTCAAATTCTCCAATTATTGAGTTGCAAAATAAGCAATTGAATCGAATTGAACACAAATGATTTATTCAAATCAGTTCAACAAGATACAAGCACTCAAGTCAGTAGTCGAGTTAAAACAATGAATCTATTCTATCCAATCGCGATCATTAAAAAACGAATCAATTCTATTCAATCAATCATAATATGAAAAGGCGTTATTTCAAACGACCGATTACGTAATAAATGAGGCGATAAAATTCCTCTTCCTGGGTTTCTCCTTTCCAATGAATCCTGAGAATAAATTAAATAAAACAGTGAAATTTGTCCCAGTAACACAGTCTACTACCTCAAAACCCGTTTTAAAAATGATCGAAACAAAAACCGGTCGCACACCCACCGTTACACAACGCTTCAATTCTCGTACGTTAACTCGTTTGTTTACTATCAAACTTCTTCTTGAATGGAGTGCCATCTGTAGGCATGAATTCTAAATAAAAGTTAGAATAACAGACTGCATTAAATTACAGAATGGTCAAAAAATAGTAACGATTAATTCCTGAAAGTGGAACACGGACTTCTCTAATTTAATATTAAAGGTTAAAAAAACTCAACATGCAACAAAATTTCAAGTGATTTATTTTTTAAATGAATGGTTCTTTAAGTATGTGTAATTAGATCTGTAGATAAGCAAATATACTGCGTTAGAGGACAAAAAAAAATTGTCGATCTTAGCTTGTTGCAAAGCTTTAAACGCATAATAAGATACAAAATTTTAACGCTTCAAATTTTTTCTATTTGGTATCCACAGAAAAATAATTCTAAAAAAATGCCATTTTTATAACATCGTCATTCAGACATTCAGGCTTTAAAAAGCTCTTTGTTTTAGAGATGGAATTATCGGATAGTTCACCATTTTTTAGTCTTACCGAGTATTTTTACGCGAGAGTTCAACGACCTGTTCTCTTTCTGTTCACATACTCTTTTACCCTTGATATTCTTTTTTATTAATCGCCAATTCGAAACCACATTAAAAAAACGTTAACCAGAAAAAAACAACGTAAGCAATACGTCACAGATTAGCTGCTGCCAATTCGTCAGAACCGAATATATCACTTGTACGAATTGGATTCCAGACTTGTATTGTCTGTTGGCTCTATCTCTGTTCCTAGTAGGGTACATGATGGGTGAGGAGAGGAAGCAATGTAATATCGACCTTGTTCCGTTGAGTTCGTTGAACCCCGCAGAAAAAGTAAAACTAAAAGGGGAACCCAAAATGGGAGGGGCGAATCATATCATCACAGATGGCGGATCGAGTGAGGGCCAAGGTCAATTACTCTCTCTTTCGGGTTCGATATCCTTCCACAGTTCGAACAAAAAGTCGTATTCTAATCAGAGAAACACATGCTGGTGACATTAACTCGAAAGTGTCATGAAATGGCATCATTTAGGAGGGTAAAAATATTAATTGTTACAAGCTTCAGATATCTTTTTTTCTCTTGTGTGATTCCTCTTTAATTATAATTCTAGGAAGGATAAAATATTTTAAAATTAAATTAACCTTCGAGCTAGTATTGAATGTGCATCCATTTTACATTATATTCTGACTTCAAAATTATATGAAACAACGGTCGCTTACTTAAGAAAATATATATAGGTTGTGTTGTCGCGAACTTAATTAATATCGGACACATTTTTTCACACACAAAACAATGCTAGAAAAAAATTGTCAAAAAACGTTGCAGCGTTCTACAGCTGTTATATTAATTGCTTCTTTGATTATTCACTGCTCTACTTTGGTCGGTGAAATTAAATCACGGATCAGAGATAAAATTATCTGTGAGGCTCCTTGGTTTTCTGATTATTCATAACCTTAGAAAATATATACAAGTAGTCCGGTCACGAATAGGGTTGCCAACTTTTTCTGAGACAATTCCGGGACATATTGCGCAAAACTGAAATATTGATATTGTTACTCAAAGTGCAAAAGGTTGTATGTCTACAAGCTGCATTTTTTTCAGTAGAGCAAGAAATCGAATTATTTCCTTATGATTTGATTCTATTATTACATACTTTGGGGTTTTGTTATTAGTTTATTGGATCAGCTGATGACATAAGAGATTTTGCCACCTGATTGGAAATCACAAAATGCCACATATAGCAATAATAAAAGAAAAAATAGAATTAAAGAAAACTACCTTTTGGACTTTGAAAGATGATATATAGTATTGACTTGGGATCGTAAGGGAACGTTTGATGGATACGAAGTCATGTGCAATAGAAATAATTATTTTGAAGTGTACGTGATATGGGTCGATAGCTTTCTTTGAAATTCCGGGACAGTTTAACATTCAACCGGGATTTTGGACAGCAACTTCAATTCCGGGACAATACCAGTTGGCAACCCTAGTCACGAACCTAAATCAAACCGGACATACTTTTTTTTACACTCAAAACAATGCTAGAACAAACAAATTGTCAAAAAAGGGTCTAAGAGTTCAAAAGCTAAAAGCTAGAACTGAACTGTTATATTCATTACTCAATGCTCTATTTTAGCCGGTCCAATTAAATCAGAAATCAAATTATTTTTTTCCAGCGTTCTGGGTCCTTGTGTCTACAGCAAGTAGAACACTCCACGGCGCAGATGCTCGACAACTCCTCGCCGGAAGCAGCACTCCCTTTATGGATTACCCACACGTAACAACATTAAAGCGAATGTGTGCCTATTCCCACACCAAAAAACCTCCGAAGCCACAACGGACGTGTAGGTTGTGCGCAGACCGGACATCTGCTGGCCGGAGATGTCCCCGCCATCTGCGACTTTTTTGCGCGGCAATACCCCGTCTTCTGCACTTGGTATCTCCGCACTTTTTTACGCTTTTTTCTGGGCACTATCAAGTGCTCTGACACGTGCCGTTCCCTGTTGTGACCTCTCTCGTGAAGGGGGGGGGAGGGTCTGTTTGTTTTCTGTCAGATGGAAGGGCCTCTTTTAGGGGGCGTGTTTCGGATTAGGAGAAGTTGTGTGAGTAACCAGGCGCCGAGAACCCCGAAAGCGAATTTTACTTTGGGATGGATGTTACTAACTGTTACGTTCTCGTTTCGTGGTCACAATTATATGCTGTAATGCAAGTAACGGTGATTTTTAAATTTCGTGGAATATTATATATGTTTGCTGTTTTACAAGTAACTTATTTTTCTCGTTTCGTGCAATATTATAGGACGTTATGCACGCAAATGTTTTCTCTTATTTCGTGGAACGTTACATTTTTTGCGTTTTTCTGTTATTTGTCCAGTTCTGGGGAACATTCTATAATATTATTTCAAGCTGTTGGTATAAGTAATTGTTATTTTCTTGTTTCGTGGAACATTTTTGATGGTATGCAAGTTAACGTTTACTCTTGTTTCGTAGAACATTACATACTTTTATATTATGCGTGTGATTGTTATTTGTCTAGTTTGCCGATTATTATATGTTCTTTTAAGCTGGTATGCAAGTAACAGTTATTTTCTCGTTTCATGGAACATTTTTGCTGTTATACAAGTTAATGTTTACTCTTGTTTCGTGGAACATTACATACTGTTATGATATGCGTGAAACTGCTATCTCTTTTTTTTCATGGAACACTATATGATGTTACTATGTAAGTAACTGTTATTTTCATTTTTCATGGAACGTAACGTAATTTTCGAAAAAGTCGCCAAAATCGGACTTTTTGAGACAATTTTACTTAAAAAGATACCTTTAGTCATCAAGGTTGAAAATAGAAGCAATAAGTCGCCTGTGGTGACTCTAATTTACAAGAACTTGTCGACTCGTAAAATTCTTTGCATATTTCCTATTTGGTCATAGAGTGCTCCCAATGTGACCAACTTGAATGCATTGTTTCAGGTAGCCCCTGGGGGAAAAAAGATTGGTCCGTTTTTATGGCAACACACAGCGACAGACTGAATGTCCGAAGCAGTTTTCGCGGTAGACAGCCCTGTAATAAGTGCAAATAAAAAAAAGTTTGATTTGAAAGTAATTCTCCCCCCCCCCCGAAAAAAAAAAATGGTGCCCGAACATAAAAAAACTGTGTTCAAACCTCGTCAGATTAAAACTAAACAGGTTGTCTCAAATGGGTCCAGAGGCGGGTGAATGACTGAAACGGGGCAGCCCCCAGTGATGAGTCGTTCGTTCCTCTCGTACCCCCCTTCGGGGCCCCTCTGCCGGGGTTTCACGGTCGGCGCAGTGGAACAAGGTCGCCCTGTGCAAAGACACTGACCTTGATATCCCGTTTCCTTTTCCACGTGCACTCTTACAGAGTTGATTGACTCTCCACGATCCTCATTACGGGTTCGAAGTCTCTTATTATTTTATTTACTACGCAGAGCCGCTAATTTTTCTTTCCAGGAGTGTTTTCAAAAGACTTACGGCCGTAGTCACAAGTCGGAGTTATGCCACGGATCAACGATATCCCCTGGGTTGTCGTAAAAACTATATTCAGATTTAAACTGCCTTTTCGATGTTACATTTTCATCCTCCGAAATCGGTGAAAATTGACAATGTAATTGTGACTTTACTTTACACACACACCCATACTGACAAGCACAAAGATAATCGTATTGCATTGATTCGTCAAGGCATTGTGTACAAGGTTTTCTTGCAAAACTTAGGTTTCCACAAGAATACAATTTGAAATGAAATACCTTTGCATTTCTTTATCCAAACCCAAATTAAAATACCGTATGCGCTCTATTAAAATCACACTTTGGAATCAATTCTGGTGAAGTACATGCTGGATTAGTATGAAAGCCGATTCGGGCGTCGTAACAAATGTAAACAATACCACGTGATTGTGAGGAGACGGTAGTAACCAATCACAGCGATCGTATTATATTAATCCCGCCGCTTGAGAATAGGGTTTAACTCTGACCCGCGGATCAACTGATCCTCCGGTTAACTGAGACTAGTGAATAAGGCATTTGTGAAGGAAGACTAAGGAATAAGTGCACATTTTTATACACTACACCAGGTTGCAGATCTCCACAAGAACTGTTTTCAACAGAATGGGAAAACGAAGGTAGTTAATTAACGTCTTAGAGCAATACAACGGGCTATTGGCGACGGTTCGGCATCAATCCCGAAGGGGAAGATCGAGACCACCACAGGCTGCATTCTCTGTAGCATTTCTGCCTTAAAACAAAAACCGTTCAATAGACGGTTGCGTGTCTAAAAATAGGTAGTTATTTCAACTAGCGTAGCACTGGAGAAAAACAACGGGTTATTAGCGACGGTCCGGGATCAAACGAAAAGGGAAAGTTCCGAGGACAACACCACGTCATTTTGAACCACGGTCAGATGACGAGGCAAGAACTGAGCTAGCATCCCACTCTCCAAACTTCCACAACAACGTGAGGACATTCATGCCACGACGGACTTAATGTGCACCTGGTTCCATCACATTTAATTTCCATGCACCTAAAATATCCTGCTATCAGTCCGGATAGTGTGGTGGTGATTTTGACGTAGAATATGTCTTACCTTTCGAAACCGGGGTACCACGCTTCATTTTTGAGTGTCACAAGAAAAGATAATCACGGAGAATTTAATAACTTGAAAAATATTAATGAAACATTACCGAGGCGTTCAATATAGCATTAAACAAAGAATGTTATTTATGCTCATTGATCTTGCGATGACGTCACCGGCTGATGCAACGCAGCTCAAAGTTGAATCACGAAAATGCGCACTGCCGCTCGCTTTCGTAGTCTTGCACCGGCCGATTTTGTGCGAGTACGACGTTTTAAGTGTCATTTGTTTCGTCTCATAGCGCTTTATAATTAATAATAAAAATAAAACTTAATATTTAATACTTGTTTAGATATCGGACTTCAAAGTCGAAATTTCGCAAAAATGTCAAAGTGTGCAAAGATATGCATAATAAACGCCAGAAGAATTACAGGAAACGTCAAAAGGAAGAACGATCGAGCGATGATCCAAGAAGATCCGGAGATCAGATGCCGAGTGTCAACGGGCTAGGAGGGCATTCTTGAAAGCATAGGCGTTGCACTTTCAAGCTGAACAAATGCCTGATACGAGTGTGTCAAGTACTTCCATATTTGAAATTAAAACAGTGTAGAACTGATTTTTTTCACTCTCAATTCACTATATGGCCTCATTGACGTATTCTAGCGGCCGTGTCCCGACATAGTCCCGTCCGTTTGTTTTTCTATTGGTGCTAATATCACAAATATGTTGCTTTACTTTTACTTTTTGTGTTATGAGTTTGAATTTTACCAAAGCATTAGTATCAGCACGGGTTATGAGATTTTTTCAGTATTTAATTCATCTTTGGTGTCACATTCGATAAAAAAAAAGACTACAGCTAGTTAATTACTTGCCATCCCTCCCCACAAATGCAAATGCCCGTCATCTGAAACAAAGAAAACCAGAAAAAGAACGAAAGAGGGCAGAACTTCCGTCCTGAGTTGGGCAACACGAAAAGGGAGCAGCCAACTCTAGAACATCTGCTAGAATGAATAAAAACAGAGGGACTGAATTAGCATGGCTTTTAATGGTAACATAAAGTCATTAAAAGGGCATGGAACGAGGTCCTGCAGAAGAAAACCATCTGCTCCTTTTAGCGGCCGCTTAATGTTTAATAAACATTTGCTTTCATGCTGAAAGACACGATCACGACGCGGTTCTGTGTGAAGAAACACAAACGAAACGTCTAAAACACGTTATGTGCTCACTCTTTTTCCAATTCATGGATTAAGATTTGCACTGTACTCATATAAAACAATCTATATTTCAAAGGATGTGTGTATATCCTCCTCAAATCTACACCGTTTGACCAATCCACACCCAATTTGGTTCACATACTTTAGAACACTGCGAAAAACATAGGCTATTTCTTTCCTGTCTTCAGTCACTTACAATCATAAAAATTGTGACACAGGTTGTCCTAAAAGTGCCCCTCGGAACCTCAGTTTTAAAATCTTAAGTTTGTTTTCTTGCAATAAATGAATATTAATAAAGAAACACGTTGTACAGGGTTTGTGTATTTAAAGAGAAATGTCGTAAAACCATACTTGTGTATGTAATTCTGCAGCGCATATATTAAATTTGTAGGTTGGAAACATTAAAAACCATCTCTGAGGATACTCGAAAATAACTATGCATATTGTCAAATAGGTATGTATTTCACTGTTTGGAGCAAAATTGTTGAAAAGAGCAGAGTAAAATCTGTACCTTGATAGAACAAAAGTCAATGACCAAAATTCGCTGATTTCGAGTTATGCCCACAAATCACTTGAAGGTAATTAAAGTTACAGTAGAAAAATGCCAATGTCCTCTCGTCAATATATTATGAAAGAACTAAAGCATTTGAAAAGTATTTATTGGTCTGTATACAAAATTTAAATTAAATACAAAATTACAAAATTATCATAAATCGGCAAAAAGAAAGTTGCCCCCCCCCCTCTACCAGGGTACAGAAATAACTTAAGGGTCAACTTTATTTCTATTGCTAGGCTTAATAGTTTGGTTTTAGGTTTTGTGACACAAGTGCCGTAATTAGCTAAGCTACGTCAAACACAATGCAAAAACGAGGGAGGGAACAAAAGCAAAAAAGTAGGCGAAGGTAAAACGGAAGAGAGGACAGATCACACGGGTACTTCGGGATTGTGATACCCGTAGAACCCTGAAGATGCGCCTCTGAGTGCTCTTTACCTTAAAATAACGATAGATATTAGGTCTATTTTTTAGTTATGTATTCAATAATCCATCAAAAAACATCGATGGTATTTTTTTTTGTTTTCAGAAAAAAATATCTATAATTTTTCTCTGAAAATATTCTCAAAGGGAATAATCGATAATAGTTTCTTGAAAACAAAATTATCAATTATTCTCCTTGGAGAATATTCACGAATGACCCGGAATAGCTTCACGAAAACAAAATCATCAATTATTCTATTTTGAGAATGTTCCCAAAGCGAATAATCAAGAATAGTTTCTACAAAAAAAATATCAATTTTTCTACTTTAAGAATATTCTCAAAGCGAATGACCGAGAATAGTTTCTCGAAAACAAAATTATCAGTTATTCACCTTGGAGAATATTCCCAAAGCGAATGATCGAGAACAGTTTCTCGAAAACAAAATTATCCGTTATTCACCTTAGAGAATATTCCCAAAGCAAATGATCGAGAATAGTTTCTTGATATTAAAATCATCAATTATTCTACTTTGAGAATATTCCCAAGGCGAATGATCGAGAATAGTTTCTCGAAAACAAAATTATCATTTATTCTACTTTGAGAATGTTCTCAAAGCGGATGATCGAGAACAGTTTCCCGAAAACAAAATTATCAGTTATCCACCTTGGAGAATATTCCCAAAGCGAATGATCGAGAATAGTTTCTTGAAATTAAAATCATCAATTATTCTACTTTGAGAATATTCCCAAGGCGAATGATCGAGAACAGTTTCTCGAAAACAAATTTATTAATTATTCTCCTTTGAGAATATTCTCAAAGCGAATGATCGAAAACTATTGAAAGAAAATTTATTAAGAATGCGATTTGTCGAAAACATTATTACAGAGTCAAATTGTTCCCCATGCACCTCGTTTTGAAACCTTCAAACTTACCGTTTCATTCAACACGAAACCAAAAGCCAACGCGAACCGGGCGCGCCATTTCGTCGTTGCGGTAAGCCGCAGATCTAAAATTAAACTGCCAACTGCTGACATGATCAGATTGACTCACCATCGTTGTTGCACGTCGAAGTGCAGTCTCCGGCGAAACCCCATGCCACGCTCGATCCCAGGTTGCGCAATGACTCAAAACGACCGACTCCCAGCGTGGTTTTATCTTCCTCTGTCGACGTGGCGATTCCGATTGGGAGAAACAAAACTTTATTGATGACCTCTTTGCATCCGAGAAGCTGGAGCTACTCCATCGGCAACGACAGATACCTCGGATGCCATCGCTTGTTTACAAACTTCGGGGATCTGGAATGCGTCGGAAGGGACCCGATCGGCCCCCAACCTTCTGTGGCTAGAAGGTGGCAAGAATGGGGAAAACATGATAGGGACAAACAAAGATCTGGTGGAAGTAAACAACTTGAAATGCGCAAGCGTACTACTGCGCTGCAGATAAGAAGCAGCAGAATGGATTTGATCCCTCAACCGACAACAGTCGAGAGCGGCCGCAAAGCCACCAAAACAAGAACAGGACGGGAAGTGATAAACATCGTGCCACTGGATTGCAAAAGAATGGATGTGGAAATTGGATCTAATTCGGGCTCCGTGCTATTTGGAAATCACAACCGGTAGGGGAAAGTATTTCAATTAACATCGCACTGGAGCAACACAACGAGATATTGGCGAGTGTCCTGGACCAAACACAAAAGGGAAAGATCCCAGGACAACGATTCTTAATTTAGAACTAGGGTCAGATAACGAGAACAACACTTCAGTAGGCACCCCACTCTCCAAACTTACAAACCACGCCAACATGATGAAATTTGTAACCACGACAGATATAACGTGCACCCGCCCCCCTTCGCAACCCTCCGGTTGCTAGTCCGTAGCTCTTCCTTGGCACAGCCATTGGCATGGATGTGGAGGAAAACTTGTTTTGAAATCTTTTGAGAGTGCTCGCACATGGTATTTATTTTCCCGAGTTACCCTCTATTGACAAAGCAGTTCAGTGAGCAAATTTAAACCCCTTATGGTTGTTTCACAGTATCTCATCATTGGCAAAAATAACTAGATCTTGAAGGACGAGATATCTCGTCATTAGAAAAACAGATGATCTTGATCTCGGCAGAGTATGACAATCAGCAAAAAGGGACTGACCTTGACCTTGTATAGTATTCCTTATTTTATAAGCACTAGTAACAAATCTAAATGCTTACAATAAAGAATCTTTCATGAAAAGGAAGGTAAGCTGTTGAATTAACATCAGACTGAAGCAACACAACAGGCTATTGGCAACGACCTAGTATCAAGCCAGAAAGGAAAGATCCTAGGACAAAACCTAGTAATTTTGAACCAGAGACAAGATGACGAGGTCAACATCTGAGCTGGCGCACACTCCACTCTCCAAACTTTCACATTATGCCAACGTGAGGACATTTGAACCCGCAACCGATCGTAGACGAAGGTCTGATTGGACTGAGTTTCGAACTCGCAACTCTCTGATTGTTAATGCACTACTCTTCCAATTGGGATTTCGCGGCCCATTGAAGTCTTTAGTTACTACATGGAATGGAATGTGTGATAACTTTAAAATATGATTTGCCATTCAATACCGCTGTGGATTTGCTATGAACAAAAACTATAAATAACAATACTGAACAAGATAATATTATTAGCGTATACTATTCATAGAATCGTAGGATCTTTTACTGACGCCAAAAGTTTGAACATTTAAATGAAACTGGATTCGGGAAGGAAAAGTTAGCCGTAAATTTTTTTGGCAAACCATCTAGAGCTTCACGTGTTTTTATGAGTCTACCCAGATTTTTGTAATGAATAAAATCACGACATACTTTAGTTAAAACTAGTTGAATAAAACCCGGCGTTTCTGGGTGTTTCAAATATGACCGCGACATTTCCCTGTGTTAAACTCATACCTGTAGAACGTGTTTCCTTGTTCATGACCATTTATTACAGAAAAACAAACTTTAGATTTTAAAATTAGGGTTTCGAGGGGCACTTTTAGAACAACCTCTGTGCTAATTTTCATGGCTACATATGGGTCAGAAGATAAGAAAGAAATAGCCTATGTTTTCCGCAGTGTTTTAAAGTATAAGTGTACCAAATTTGGTGTGGATTGGTCAAACGATGAAATTTATATAGGTACATTGGCATCTCTTTTACTTCGGACAGAAATGCCCTTTATGAAGAATCGAAATTTGTATATGTTAAACATGTTACACTGTTCTCCATTAGGTGGATTGCTAAACCTTCTGTATATCGTTAGTACATAAGCCTCCGTATTCGGCAACTTGCTATCCTTCCTGCATAACGTCTACCATTTTGACCTTATTGACCAGTATAATCTCTCCTATGATTCTTCCATCCATTGAAAGGAAAAACCGTAGTGAAAGACCATTGACGCTCATTTACATCCAGCCTATTCCAAACATGAAGCGGAACTTCACACTGCAACGCTTCACTAAGATTCCAGAGGTTCTTAAAATAAAATGAGGATTAAGATTTTTTTCATAGGGTTAATATTTCACTCTCTCAGATTACATTCATAAAAAGGCCACCCTTTTTCCAAGAGAGAAATCCTACACAGCTCAAGTATGAATGCCAAATTAAATTCATAGCAGAAAAAAAAACCTCCCAGGTAGGTGATGTTGAGAAAAGTGTAACAAATACGGTACCACCTTAACAGTTTAATCCGAACAATGCTTAACTCTTTTAAGCGATCGCATGACTGTTGGGAGAGTTAAATTTCGAATGGGGGGGGGGGGGGTTCGAGAGAGTCTTTAAAAACGGGCATTGTGTGTCGCTCGAGATGAAAGTGAGCCCATTGTGGCACATGTTCCGGGGGGGGGGGCACAGGTCAGGTCGTTGAACTTGGTTTCCTGCCTTAACCCATTTCCATGCCCCTCTGGGCTTCTTTTTTTTTGTTCTTTCCTCGCAAAGGGGTGCAGCTGCGGGGATTCTGCGCGACCCTTTTGTGGAGAGGTCTGAGCTTTTTAGAAACAAACCAGAGTCCCCACTTGAAGAATAATGTAAAAGTGTTCGCAAACGCATAAGTTCGTATTACCCTTTACAGGATGTCTAATCAATAGTTTCGAAAAATTTTGGGCTCAATGTCTCTTTTTCAAAGACAATAGCTTTTGCAGTCCCCCGGGAAACTATCCCAACTAATGATAAATTGGAAGTGTAGCTATGCCGATTATTCAAAATTTTAAACAGATAACTGTGCGTTAAGCAATTCGGAAACAGTCATATAGATATTTATAACTTATTACCTGTGTATAGCATTATATAATAAACTTGACATAGCATGGCAGATTCCTGCCTTTGCACTTAGAAGAGCCTGCTTAATCCTTCAACTAGTTTCGACAAGATATCTAGTTCATCAAAATCTAGTCAATTTTGCTAATGACGAGGAGACATCTGGTCAAACTTTTAAGTTCTTGTGGTTGGTTAGTAGGATTATATGGCGCAAGTGCCATATCAAGCCAAGCTGGGTCAACCAACGTCAAGTAAACGGACATACACTCAAGGAAAGTTCTACTATCCCAGAAGAGAGGCGTACAGACAGGGTGGAATCGAACGTGCACCACCTACAGATTTGCACTACGTTCAGATGTTTCTGGTCCTTGGACCAATAAAAGATGCCCTCTTTCGTTTCAGGTGGAATCAATAGAAGACCTTTAAAGAAAAATTGAAAATTTTACAAACTAAGAATTTTTTATGTTAGAATAGCTCCAATTTGTAGCACCGCGTGCTATTGGTTGGGTGTTTGGCACAAGGGTCAAGCTATACCAAACACGACATACATCGCGTATGGAAACTACTATAAAGACTAGCATATAAAATGGGCATGGTATATACAGAAGGTTTAGAGTAAAAAAGAACATGTTGTGAGGCTAAGTTAGCCTTGAGCCACCGGGTGTTTCTGGTCATGGGACTTTTCTACCAGCAATTTTTCTTTTGATAAAGAGATACCAATAAGATCTCGAGAAAAAGGTGGGTTGGTTCAGGGTTTTACAGCGAAAGGGTTGTATTGGGCCAAACTGCACTAAATACAAGGCAAGACAACGTCAATTAAATGACAAACCAGTAGTGAAAATTTTTGACATAGATCAAATATTAAAATATAGTGAGCAAAAGTAACCTCTAATTATCAAATCATATGACCCAAACTAGTAGTAAAATGACCCTTAAGACTATTTTCGTCTGAGGAAACGAACATTCCTCACCTGATTGGATGACTGGAAAGGAGAAGACGCCCATCCATTAATTCATCATCTGATTGGTCCGTGGGACATAGTAGTAGACTTTGGCGATTTCATCACTTTTGTCGCCACTCTAGAACTGCACATTCACACATCTACCCTGTTACGAGATTTATATCGCCAAACAAAGCGTTAAGATGCCAAATCGGGCAACCAAGTCAATATTTCATAGAGCCGTCACGTGACTACTAGTCGACATGTTGGTCGCACGTTTTGAAGCTTCTTAAAATGATAATGCACAGTCACTTATATTTCACGTCTATGGTGTTTAACACAAGAGGAAATACACTCAGGGCAAGTAACAGGAATCTAAACACAGAACGACCTATAATTTACAGGTTAGTGAAGCGGACAAGCCTACGGAACCCCTCGCGAAACAGGATCTTGTTAAAAATCAAAACCTTTCAACCAAAGATCTTTGTATCATATTTTCCAATTCATAGATTGAAAGGTGATAGTATAAAGATTGTCAGAGAGAGAATAAAAAAAAAACATTTGCTTTGAGGTCTAGTCTATCTTCTGGATCTAGGACCAAGAGGAGTTCCAGTCCTCTCCTCCAAGACGCATAGCCTCCTGGACTGGGTCCCGTGTTGACAGACCAAATGGGAATTAGGAGCTACATAACTTAAACCCTCTGAAACTAGGAATGCTGCCTGCAGAATTAGGAATGCTGTTGGAGATTTGCTTTTTGGCGAACTGTCAAGTTGGGAGGATTCAAATGATCCGTTTTCCAATGAGCATCCACATTCAGAAACAGGGTTCGTCGAGTACATCACATGACATTCCGTCTTAAAGTGAAACCTTAAGCAAGAAAAAATATGATAATGTTCTTTTTACAGCTATAATCAATCTAGAGTTTTCTTCCCAATGACGTAACCCAATTTTCATTGTTTTTAAAAGAAGAAACAAAACAAATTAAACTGAAAGAAAAGGAGGTTTTACAACACAACTGATTTCGTGACAAATAATTACAAATACAACTTATAATCAACGAAAGATATATTTATTAAAATTGATGTCAAGTCTTAAAGCAATTAATACAACAACTAAGCAAGGTCATGTAGAAACACAATAAGTTGAAACAGTTATTTCATTGGAGCCCCGAAAGTAAAATGGATCGTAGTGTAGATAGATGTAAGGGTCTGATTCAATCCATTGAAGAAGCCCACTGCTCTAGCAACCCGTAATTTGTAGGCGGCGTAGTTTCCTGTATGCCCATCAGTTGACGTTGTTAGTCTTGTATCTTGGACTAATAGGGTTCTTATGTCATAAAACCCGAAATCACCCATTAAAACAATTTTTGTAACCTAACAGTGGATCATAATTCGACGAGAAATTAAAATATTAAAAAAAATACATTCTGAGATGGCAATCCGTCATAATAGTCCTTAATTTGGGGTGGCAATTTATAGGGTATCCCTCTGCACTCTCTGTTTTGGTACATTTTTCAACTCATGTTTCATTGAAATAATTTTGTAATCTCAAGGGGTCCGCAAAAATTTGTAATTTTCCAAGGACGGGAAAAATTTTAGATACTCTTTAGATGTTAAATTGTATAGTAGCGATCTTGACAAAGGTGTTTATTAACATTTCTGATGGTAGTCTTGGAGATATATCTCGTCGAAGCCACTTTTTTGGAGGGTCAATTTGAAGTGGCATTTCATAAGGTACCACCATTACTGTACCAAGTTATCCGAGCCTCATCCCAGCGAAGTCAAGTGAATCAGCGACCTCTGGCAGAGGCATCGTTCTCTTGCTCTTCTAAGCGTGTCAGCCCGCTGGCTTCTCATCGATCGGAGGGAAGATTCTTTTCCGTCTCCAAAAGACGAACTTTGGATCGTGGCCAGCTGTCGCTGCGTGCAATGCACCTTCCCAATGTCAGCAAAAAGAGTCGCGGAAGGTGAGGTCAAATTCTTCGGAATGATATCTATCAAAAACCTTGACAACCAGATAATGTTGTATCTAGCAATCTGCGCTTATTCTGGAAACGACACGAGCAAGTCTTTGGCGAATGCTCCCTACAAGATAACTATTTCCCTCTTTTTTCTCTCCCCCCAAATGTTCATGTTTCGGAAACAGATTTGGCAGTCTCGGGTTGGTGGTTGTTTTGTTGACACCAGAACCAAAGAATCAAGGATCTTTGGATTATGTTCTTACGCTATCAGCACTTTATGTGGATATTAAGCATATCGCTACCACTTCGCCAGAAGAAGCCATCTTCCAAATTGAGGTTTCTACAAAAACGCGTTCAATGTTTGGGTGTTTCGGGAACAATCGAGTTAAGACTTAAAGGTTGTTTTCTCCTGAAAATCGGCAGTTCCACTAAGAATCGAGATGATTCGTGGCTTTGTCACAGTGTAAAACATGAAATGGTGACTCGAAAAATGCAGTTAGTTGAAAATTGACAACGTGCAACGGGTGCCTTTGACGTGGTGGTAACGATATCTGGAAGATCACATTTCTTTACAGGGTGGGTTTGTTGATACTATAATAATAGGACCGAGGATCTGGATGTATATGGTATTTTCTAAGCGTATTACACATTTAGCAATCCGATGTTCGTTATAAGATTTTTATAAGGAATTCATAAGAGTTGGTTTAGTGCTTCGATCATAGTCATTTTTTCAACACGAAAGCTAATTAAACTACCGTAATCCCTGATATTTTTACAATATTTGGATAAGATACACAGCACTTCACGTGTTTATAAAACAGGGTTTCCAGAAAAGTTCTTTTAAGGGTTCTTTTAGTTTCCCCTCCAGGTGGTTTCGATGAGATATCTCGAACATAAAGGTAGGACCTATTTTGCTAATGACGAGGTTTCTCGTCGTCAAGATCTGATAATGGTTTTGCTAATGACAATATACCTCGTAAAGACTGCCACTAGGAGGGTTAATTACTAGAATCACAGGATTAATAATCTTTGGGTTATATATAAAAGGGTGTGTATGTGTGTGTACATTCTCTATACAAATCTACACCGTTTGACCAATCCACACCCAATTTGGGACACTTATACTTAAGAACACTGCGGAAAACATAGGATACTTCTTTCCTGTTTTCAGACCCATCTGTAGCCATGAAAATTGGCACAATGGTAGTCCTAAAAGTGCCCCTCGAAACCCCAATTTTAAAATCTAAAGTTTGTATTCCTGCTATAAATGGATATGGACAAGGAAACACGTTCTACAGGGTTTGTGTATTTGAGTAAACACAGGGAAATGTCGCAGTCATATTTAAAACCCGAGCAACGCCGGGTTATTCAACTAGTACTGTATATAATTTCTGTTCACAAAAATTTCACAATAGCATTGAATGGCAAATCATATTTTAAAGTTATCAGAAAATTTCAAGACGTAAGCACAATACCGAAAGACCAAAGCAGGCGTCGCAAGTACTGATTCCTCCCGGGGCTTTTTCATTTGTGTTAGTAAAACGCTCTTTGTGTCTATGTCCATTTCTTAATATTATCTGTTTTGTGTTTGGTGCCATCGTACACTCACTGACCTAACCAACCATTCAACCCAAAGACCAAAACAATATAATATAATTTAGGACCACGAAAAATCTCTAAAATAACACTACATGTAATGGATTGGTTTGCAGTTAAACGGTTATTTTTTGCTACACCAGGGCTAATCATAGATCGGACAGAAGAAAGTTGCCAAACGTGGACCGAATACATGCAGCAAAAGAAAATTTCGCATAAATCTACAGAGAATTTTAAAATGCTACATTTAAAGTTACGTTCAAACCACGGACCTAAATATTTTTTTAAGTATATGGTTGCTATTTTAGGGTTTTATGGCAGAAGGGACCCTATTTGGACATCCTGCATCAAATGCAAGACCCCTTTTCTACCCACTCCGATGTAAACGCTTTGTCGACTTTTATCGGCAACACAAAGGAGACAGGCCTCCCAGAGGACAGGTCTCTAAATAATTCTATTAATGTTATCACCATCTCTCTCGTCCACGCCATTTCATTCGGATAGGTCACTCAATGAGAGTTTGACGGGAGTTGTGGTCAAGGTAAGCGATGAGGGGAAAATATCACAGTGAGCGAACATAAGACGGCGCCAGAGACCACGGGGTTTCGAAAGGCAGAGGGGAGCGGTGATTGTCAGCAATACTGAATTTGGGGGGGGGGATTGGGAGCATTTCCAACCCAAATTTCATCTCAGAGAAATGTCCCTCGAGAGTTGCAGTCAGAATGATGATGGAAAACAAAATTGGAATTGCAAACTCGCCAAATCGCTACCCCGACACCAGATGACGATAAAATGAGTGCCGTTTCTTGAAATATCTTCGATGTTTGGAGGGAGGACGCGTTTGCAACTCCGGTGTAAACACGGCTTTAGAAGACCGCTTCCGACAAGTTCAGACGTCACGGAGTTTTATCCATCCTCAAAAGAGATCGTGCAACCTCTAAAAGAACGCATTTCTGGGCGTCATTGTTTTTGTCCTACTACATGCACAATGGCAGAACATTCGGCATAAATCTATGGAGTGGGTTTAAAATGATACAACGTCAAGCTCTCAAAAGACAGAACTAACTACTTAATGGAATGTGGAGACAAAGTTTGGATTCTCAGTAGTCCTCTCGGCCTTCAGATACGTTGAGACGTCACGAAGTTTGAACTGCAAGCAGTTGATAGGCCTCGTGCTCACAATTTCACAATTTCCTCTTTAATTTATCTCATTGTTGACACCACTCCAAAAGGATTTGGGACGCTCGGAATCCAAATGCACTCCTAACACAGACGCAGGATGCCGCTCAAAAGTGTTGCCAAACGAGGACCAAAAGAAATCAAAAGAAAACCATCCCGAAAAGAGACCGCGTAACCTCTGAAAGAACATATTTCTGGATGCTATTGTTTTTGCCAAGACCTCTTTCTCGAACGGATGCAGGGGGGAAAAAGGATATACAGGCGCGTCTTGACGAAGTGGCGGACTATAAAAAACCTCTCTCGACTGCGGTGGAGAACGGTTTTTTAGATGTCGGGGAGGGGGAGAGAACTGAGGTGAAAAAAATGGCAGTCGAGGTTTTTTTTCTGTTCACCTAGAAGGTTGGAGAACATCTTGTGGAAATTGCAAAGACTAATTGATGGTGACGAGCGCTGCCAAAGCTCTTACTAGTGATTGCTATTTTGCAGCAAAGTTGCTGCCTTGGCTTGTTTCTGCGAGTTGTAAGAGGTATCGGAGTATGGATTGTGTAGTTAATGAGTCTCTTCGGTTCTTTTTGATGGTGTTGAAATCATAGAGGATACATAAAAGTAGAGTGTGAGAGCGATGGTAACCTTTTTATTAGTCCAAGATCATGTGACCAACACTAATAGTAACGTGACCATTAAGAGTGCTATCGTCTCTTCTGGGTGGAACCTTACATTCGTCATCTGATTGGTTCACAGGACGGACGCCGCCCATCTATTGATTCGTCATCTGATTGGTACATTGGTTGATCATCTGATAGTAGTAGACTTAGACGATTTCAATACTTTTGTCACAACTCTAGAAATGCGGATTCGTACACCTACGCTGCCATAAGATGTTGCATGGCCAAACAAGACGATTAGATACCAAATCGGTCAAACAAGTAAGATCTTCACAGAACAGACACGTTGACTACTAATCGATATGTTGGTCCCGCTTTTCTCACTAGCGATGCTCAAACAATGAAATTTTCACGCGTCTATGTAGGGATGCGACATCGACAGCAAAACATTGATGTTTTGAAACATCGATGTTCAAAATTAAAACATCGACCAAAAACCATCGATGTTTTTAAAAAACAATGTTTTAAAACTTTTTCCCTCTATTGCTTAAAACTGTTTAGCAACATCAAACATAATGTTCGCAGGGGGGGGATTTAATTTGTCATTTGCCGTGATTATTAATTTATAACTAAAACTTTTTTAACTGTAAAAACAAAGTAAAAAAATTAATAAGAACAATGAACAAATCTTTTATTTTGAAATTGAATATAAAAGAAAATAATATTTACAACTATTTTACATTGGAACTACTAACTATAAGTATAATTAGGTAGGTACATAACAATAATTATTGTTAGTTATCATTAATTATTTATCAACTTATGGGAGAAAAACAGGTCTCTAATTATTATATGCCTCAATGTTTGTTGTTTACAGTTTGTAAAAAAAGAAGTTTGTTAACATTCTCTATCTTAAGCCAACTTCTTTTTTCACTAACTATCCCACCAGCTAGGGAAAAACTATTTGTGATGGGATAAATGTTACCATCACTAACAAATACTTAGTGGTAAGGCTATGTTTCTTAATTTTTACTATGGTGCTTTTTTCATTCAAAAATAAAACATCGACAACGTAAAAACATCGACAATGTTAAAACATCGGATCCAATAAATCGATGGTAAATACATCAATGTTTTTTATGAAACATCGTTGTTTAAAAAAAAATCGACGTCGATGTCGCATCCCTACTTTTCAGACCCTTCACCCTTGGCCACTTTGGTCTAAAAGTATGTTCAATTTACTAATTATAAAATTTATGTATCTTGGTTATTTTTTAATTTTTTTAATAGTACTTTTCTTCATAAAAAATAAAACATCGACAGCGTAAAAACATCGATAGGTGTAAACATCGATGTTAAAAGAACATCGGCTCCAATACATCGATGTTTTTTTTATAAAACACCGATGTTTTGAAAACATCGACATCGATGTTGCGCGCGCTGTTTACATCCCAAACAAAGATATTACTTCAATATGACGCTGAGTTTTCAGGGACATAGTATGGAATGATACGACCAAACGACTGGGATGTACTAGAGGGATTTCCAGAGAAAACAACCTCGGGAAAACGAAGATTTTACTTTCTGTTAGCCAGTACGAGATAAGAGACTTTTTATGTCAAGATATATTTGATATATCGACACCCGTTTCCTGTACGTATTCCGAACGCGTCGACAGGTGGCTACGATACGATTGCAGCACAACGCCAATGAAAACCTCCAAGTAATAGATTCCTATTTCATGAAAGGGCAGCGGTTACCCAGTTGGAAGAGCAACGGATTATTAGAAACCGGAGTTAGAAACCATGTTCACCCAAACACAGCCTTGTATGTGGGAGAGGGTGCACGTAAAATCTGTCGTGGCGTCCAATGTCCTCACGTGCGGTAGTGCCAGCTCAGGTACTGTTCTCGTGATCTGACCGTGGTTCTAAATGACGAGGCATTGTCTTTGAATCTATCCCATCGGGACTCCTGTGCTCAACAAAGACCTTAAAACCCACGTAAACAGAAAAGACCACTAGAGTACCTCGGGTGTGTGAAGCCCGTTCACATCTAAAGGCGATGTGCCTCGGATGGCAATAAATTTTAAAAGTTTGACGTGAATTAACTACTTTCCTACATAATTCATAAATGATAGTTGACTGGTTCGATTCAGAGCCAAACATTGCCAAAAACGGAACTAAACTACATTTTAAGAGTTGGGTTTAAATATGGCGCAAGGATGTAGACCAGGGATGGCCAACCCGCGGCACCCACAGTGTGGCACGGCGGAGTTTAAACAGTGGTACGCAAAGACTTTTTAAAATTAATAATTATTTAGAATTAAATGTTTCAAGTTCCTAACTGACTGAACTTTTAAAAAATGTTTATTTCCAACAAAAGCTTAGTTTGTACTTGTGTTTTATTTATTATATTATTTTTTAAATCTACACTACTCAGACTTACATGAAAAAATTATGATGTTTGCATAAAAATCCCATAATTAGCCTTATAAATAACATTTTTTCATCTTTTAATATTTTTTAGAAGTTGGAAGTGGCAAGCATAACTTTTTTAGCCCAGGCAGTGGCACTCTTCCCAAAAAGGTTGGCCACCCCTGTTGTAGACAAAATGGTTAAGCAAACTACGCGATAGAGAACGGAACAAGTACAACAAGCGACGTATCTCGTCGTTTCTGCCGGGTATTGTTGACCTGCACGACTCGCAAAAAAGGAAAGCCGTGAACTACTCATGCGAGAAAGGGAGTTCCTACTTCGTAACGTTGCAGGCAATGACTCATAGTGTACTACTGGCACTCTGACCTCCATACGGGAAGTGCATTCCGCATCATTTGAATACTCGTTAGCAAATCGGAGCGTTAACACAAGTTATAAACATAGAAATAAGTAAGCAAATTTTTACTTCTCGGTAGTAATGGAAGATCGGTCGGAAGAGTAAACGGACAACTTAGTGCCAGTTCGAATCCAACCAAGACGTACAAAAGGGGCTGGTGCATAGTGGCAAGAAATGTCCTCACGTTGGGTGTGTGTGGAAGTTTGGAGAGTGGGGTGTCAGATCAGGTGTAACCTCGTCATCTGACTAAGGGTCAAAATGACGTGGTGCTGTCCTAGGTTCTTTCCCTTTAGGATTGATCCCGGACAGTCACCAACAGCAATAGACCATTGTGTTGCTTCAGTGCGACGTAAATTAATACCTACCTCGGTAATTGGTAATTTTTTTAGTTAACGTCGTACTAGAGCAACACAACGGGCTATTGACGACGGTCCGGGATCAGTCCCTTAAGGGAAAGATCCGAGGACAACACCTCGTAATTTTGAACCACGGTCAGATGACGAAGCAACACCTGAGCTGGCACCCCACTCTCCAAACTTCCACGCCAACCCAACGTGAGGACTTTCGGCCACGACAGATTTAAGGTGCACCAGCCGCCTCTACACCATACGTTTACAAACATCCATGCCCGGACCCGGATTCGAACCAGGAACCTTCCGATCTAGAGGCTAACACCTTAACCACTATGCCGGTTGGTCGGCCCTACCTCGGTAATAATCTTATAGAGATTATTCTATAAGGGGACAAGAATCCAGAATTATCTTCTAAAGTCATAAAAAATGAATGCAAACGATTTTAAGATTAACCCTCCTGGGGGTTGTCCGGGCGAGTTATATCGTCACTAGGAAAACTGACCGGATCTTGATGACATAGCACGAAAGCAACACAACGAGCTGTTCTCGACGGACCTTGAACAATCCTTAAAGGAAAGATCTCAAAGGTTGGTGTTTATTTGAGTTTTTTTTTTTTTTTTTTGGGGGGGGGAGGGGCAGCTGGTGCGCCTTAAATCTGTCATGGACGAGAGTCCTCACTTAGGTTAATGTGGAAGTTTTTACAGTGGGGTTGCCAACTCAAGTGTTGCCTCGTCATCTGACCGTGGTTCAAAATGACGTGATGTAAGCCTCGAAACTTTCCCTTAAAGGATTGATCCCGGACCGTCGTCAATAGTCCGTTGTGTAGCTCTAGTACGACGTTAATTAATGAATTCATTATCAATTAAACATGTAAATTACTTGTAGTTGTCCTCGCACTCGGATCAAATGAGCATTTGCGCCTCAGTTAAGGTGAATTAATTTTGATTAACGTCATACTAGAGCAACACAACGGGCTATTGACGACGGTCTAGGATCAATCCTTTAAAGGAATGATCCGAGGACAACACCACGTCATTTTGAACCACGGCCAGGTGACGAGGCGATACCTGAGCCGGCACGCCACTCTCCAAACCTCCACACTAACCCAACGTGAGGACTCTCGTTCACGACAGATTAAAGGTGCACCAGTATTCTCTACACCATAACGCTTACAAACATCCATGCACTGACCCGGATGCAAACCAAGAACCTTCCGATCTAAAATCTAACACGTTAACCATGTACATGAAGACAAAATGAAAGTTTTACAGACACGGAAAAGAGAATTGCACCCAGGGTGGAATGAAACCTGAGCAGTCAACTCTTACCTTGCTAAAGCAGCGGGCAAAACCAAGGCTGCCCCCAAACAGTTAGCGAACCACCGTCCAATAGACGACCTAACCAAACTAAAGCAAACCTCATCTTAAACGTAAACACGAGATCCCAACTCACGCCGCGCGTTGGCGTCATTTTAATCCGGCTGGCTCCGAAATTCCACTGCCAAATTCAGTGCGAAGTTTTCAGAATGGAAACGGTGGGAAAATCCATCCCTCACGCATCCGCCCCGACCCCCCTACATCCCGGAAGAGAGGAAGGAGGAGCGAAAAATCGATTCGGGATCAAAACAAGATACAACAAACCCCGTCTGGACGGAGAGGAGAAATACACCGAACAGAGGCTGAACCAGGAAGCTTGTGCTGTATGTATCAAAGCGATTTAAAAGATACCTTTTGTAACAGTGTATAGAGCGTGTTGCAGAAGAGAAGGGCGAAAATTGATTGGAACGCGAGGAGAGCCTTCTTATTGTCTTATTGTCATCCACAAAAATGTGTTATTTTTTCGTTAATCGCCGTCGAGGGAAAAGCTGCTAATTGTATTGGGTGGTAGGTAGTTAGATTAACGTCGCACTGGAGCATCGCTAAGAGCTATTGGTGACGGTGCAAGGGAAAGATCCGAAGACAATGCGACGTAATTTTGAACCACGGTCAAATGACGAGAGTAACACCTGAGATGACACTCCAAACTTCCACATCACGACGACACGAGGGCATTTGGGGGAGGGCTACGACATATTTGATGTGTACCAGCCCAAACGTACACGACGGTCTTTTGTTGGATCGAGATTCAAACGCTAGGAGTTGAGCTCCCCTTCTTTTTGTTATAAACAAAATATTATTTTTTCGTTTTTCGATGTCGAAGGAAAAGCTGCTAATTGTATTGGGTGGTAGGTAGTTAGATTAACGTCAAACTAGAGCAACGCTGCGAGCTATTGGTGACTGTCCAAGGGACATATCCGAAGACAGCGCGAAGCAATTTTGAACCACGATCAGATGACGAGGGTAACACCTGAGATGACGCTCCATACTTCCACATCACACAAACGTGAGGGCATTTGGGAGGGGGGCTACGACAGATTTAACGTGCACCAGCCCCAACGTACACAACGGTCTTCGGTTGGATTGAGATTCAGACTCTCAACCCTCCGGTTTCATACCTGCAACTCTTCTGAACGCACAACTGCGGTCCCAATTATTTGATGGAGATAGATGGGAAGGAATTCCACATGGCGTCAGAATTTCTCACTTACTTTTATTGGCTTATTTTGAATCCGAAAATAACGATGGTTTCCCCAAAAAAGGTAGATACTGTTCCTCTGTGGGTGCTGAAAGAATTTTGAGAGCAATGCTGGCCCCCGGAGAAGTAGGGGGCATTGAGGGGTTAGAGTAAGGGAGGTGATGATAAAAGTGATGAAATAAGATGTTTAAAGAGCGGTTCCAAAAGTAGATACCCATTCCTTATCCTGGACTGTGGGTTTGGAAAAGAAAATGTTTCATTGCTAATTCCGTCATTGTGCGTAATTAAAATTAAACATAATCCTGTTCCTGTAATAATCCTGTCATAAACTAGTAATCCTGTCATAAACTAGTAATCCTGTTTCAAATGGCTTTTGTATCTTTCCAAATTCCAGGAAGGCAATATCAGAATCTTTCCAAATAATTCCATTCTAAAGAGAGTACCAATAGAATCATTCCAAAGGATTTGGTTTTAAGGAAAGGACCAATACAATCTTTCTAAATTATTCTAAGGATTTTATAATAAGGAAGGGATCTTTTCAAAATTATTTTGTCGAAATAAAATAAAAATCCAAGTACAAGACCACAAAATATTTGTTTAAGAAACATGTCTTAGGTTTTGGGAAGAAATTAAACTGAATTATTAGAATAGAATCATTAAAAAAATTTTCATACTATTAATTCGATTGAGAATGCTTAGTTAGAAAATTTGAAGAAGCCTTTCTTTGAGAGTTTTTTACACAACACTAATATATCGACATGATGTATTTTTCTCAATTTATCGGTATAATCAAAAACACAACTTTCATTATTATTTCTGGAATAAATTTATTTAAATTACACTACCCTGATTTCCAAATTTTACCGATTGATGCTTTGTAGAAGGGGGTTAGGCTCTATTTGGTCATGTTGCTGGACACAAGACAGACAATATCAATAATGGACATACACACGTAAGGACATACTACTGACACATGAGAAATACACCCAGAAAGGAATCGAAGAATGCACTTATCGTGTATGATACGCACTCAAATGAAAAGAATAGACATTCTGCAAATCGAAAAGAAGAGAGAGAGAGAGAGAGAGAGAGCACAATACATATTAAAAAAAATCTAATAAGATCATTTTAAGACATGAACTAACTAACCAACATTAAAAATTAAAAAATAAATAAATAAACATGCAAGTATAGAACATATCGTTACCCCCAATCCAAAGGCACGCATCTTCAAAATTAACATTTCTACAATATCGTAAGATTTGATGCTTAAGGAAAAATCGAGTTAGACTCTAAGGTAGTTTTTCATGAAAATCGGAAAAGCCTGTTGTGTTGCTTCAGTGCGACGTTTGATTAAAAAAATACCACATAAAAATAGACATTCCCTACTAAGAATCAAGATAATTCGCGGCTTTGTCACAGTACAAAACATGAAACGGTAACACAAAAAAATTGCAGTCGGTGAAAATCGCCAAAATGCAGATGGGGTGGAAAACGAAAAATTCAGGAACGAAATTTTTAAAAACTAGACTTTTTTTGCGCTGAGGAATTCTAAGCTTGTCATATTTGCTCAAGACATTTTCGCCTTATCTCATACTTCTACTAAATCCAACTGGCATTCCTCGTGGGAAGGAAATCTCTTAACTACATTTCCGCTGAATCCGGCATTATGACTTCTGAGCGCTACGATTACATTCGTAGATTGGTGGTGAAAGAGAAACGAAATAATAGCTAAAATGTTTCACAATTTCCACCGATTCGTTTCTGTGCGATAGTTTCTGCGTCAACGCGTTTGTAAGAAATGGATGACGGATTACTTTGAAAGCACGTGACTATATTGCTACGAAACAACGCAGCTCTTTCATAGCGGGGTTTCAATACAATTATTTCACTTGAAGTGATTAAAAATGAGACGCTTATTCATGATCAAGTGAGGTATTATTCTGAGTAGGTGTTGTTGTGGGTTATAGGAAGATGCATTGCTGTAGTGAATAGTGAGGACATTACTTGATTTAACCCTCCAATTAGGTGGGTAAGTTGAGGTTGTCCCGACGAGGTATTTCGTCATTAGCAAAATGGGTCACATCTAGATGGACGAGATATCTCGTCATATATATATATATATATATATATATATATATATATATATATATATATATATATATATATATATATATATATATATATATATATAAAGGATGTGTGTGTTTTTCTCAAAACAAATCTATACCGTTCGACCCCCCCCCCCATCCACACCGAATTTGGCACACTTATACTTTAGAACACTGCGGGAAACAGAGGCTATTTCTTTTCTGTCTTTAGACCCATCTGTAGCCATGAAAACTGGCAAACAGGTAATCCTAAAAGCGCCTCTCAAAGTCCCAATTATAAAATCTAAAGTCTGGTTTCCTGCAATAAATGGACATGGACAAGGAAACACGTTCTACAGGATTTGTGAATTTTAGTTAGCAATGGGAATTGTCGTCGTGGTCATATTTTAAACCCGAGCAAGACCGGGTTTTTACAGTTAGTTTCAAATAAACCAGAGCTTCTCGTAACCACAAAAATATCAGCAATATCTCGATGACGAGATAACTCGTCATTAGTAAATTGGGTCAGATCTTGATGAACGAGATACCTCGTCAAACCCACTTATAGGATTGAAAATTTTCAATTTGAACTAATTAATTATTCAATCTTATGGTGTTACATCACCGAGTCCAGAGGGTCCTGCAACAGAGGGTCTATTGATGACTGAAACATGTCGGAATATTTTCTCACTTGGTGATTTAAAAACACCGTCCTACAAATTTCATGCAAATTTTAAAAAATTCAAACTATCAAAACTTTTTTACGAAAAACTGAACACGCATTCTTTTCCGAGTAATATTACGGTTTCAAAATAAATATAAGTTTGCAAATGGTACTGTATGTGTGTTGTCTTATTTTAATACGGATTTATTTAACATTCTATTTTGAAGTTGGTGTTTGAATTGACATCGCACTAGAGCATAACGAAGGGCTTATGGCACTAGAGCATCACGACATTCTGGAATCAATACTGAAGGGAAAGATCCGAGGACAGTATCTCGTAAAATTATACTAATTTCATTTAAAGTTTTCAATGAAAAATATTGTATGGATAGTTATGTTTATGTGATTCTCAGTTGATACAAAAGAAAGCTATTTATCCGGCAAGCCTACATGAGATTACAATACATTACCTACTTTACTCCTTTACTCCTAGGACAAAGGATATTTGACACGCTTTACCGTATTAAAACTGTGTTTGAATTTCATATTAACAGCTCTATCAAATTTTAGTTTTGCGTTGAGGATGTAAAATTAAGTTCAAAGCTTTCTATTTTTGAATTTCGTTTTAGTAGTGAAAACTTCAAGAAATAGAATAAGAAATTTTTAATGGCACATTCATGCTTGGAATAGTTTTCCATTTAAAACGCTATACTCTAATAGAAAAAAATTCTGGAAGCAACCACTAACGCAAAAAATCATGCTGCAAATAATTTAAATCGAAATTTTAACTTTCGAAGACGAAAGAATAAAACGCACCATTTCGAAAATTCTTTCTCTTCGGCAATCAATACGCAAACTTTTCCATTTCCAATATTCGTTCCTACAATCGTTCGGAAGGTTCGCCGGGAGAGAGAATCGATGCGATTCGAACGGTTATGCCAAGAAGGGAAGAGAACACAGTCGTGGAAGAACCCCCTTGTTCATCGACCCTCCCAGACATACATGCTTCGACCCCTGATGCCGCCGACTGGAGGCCATTTTGAAGAGCATTGAACTCTCTCCCTCTTCCCCATATCGTCTGCCACACACATTGTTGCCAAACACGGATTCAGATAGAACAATTATTTCAATCGAAATTTAGATGATTCCACTTTTGTATTTTACCATTGAGTACCTATTCGATGAAACATTGTTGTGGAATTATTAAAACATAATTTTGGCGTGTTTCTTTCCATTGAGAGAGAATGCTGTTTTGTTCGAATAGAAATAAAAAGAACAACATTGGATTGTACTCAAAACGAATCGTGCCTACAGGAGTTATGTAAGCGGATTATTGTCACTATCGTCATTATAAAAATTCAACTACAACCATGTATTCCAAAATCACAGAATCTATCACGTAGAGACCGAACACAACGTTAAATTTAAAATTCAAGTTGAAATGTGAAAATGTATATACGCAAAAAACCAAATCAATTTCACAACTGAAATAAATATTAAAAAAGTATCTACAGGCAGTGATAGAATGGATACAGTGTTACTTGGTTTTCACTCTATATTAAAGGTATTAATATAACAAATCTTTGGAATAGGATAATTATCCGTATAAATTCATACTTCGAACTTCAAACGTTTAAACTGTGGAGTTTGTGAGAATACAACTATCAGCAACACAGAACGAGAGAACGAACAGAACAGCGTGAATTTGACTACAAAAACCAACATCCTATTTCACTAATAAAATTTGGTGTCGAATTGATAAAGGAATGGAAGACTTCAGAATATCCAACAGCGTTTCCTAAAGCAATTATTCTATACGAAACAGAGGGTTAAACATCGGTGAAATATATTTAAATTAAAAGAAAAGTGTGTTTAAAATAAGAAATGGAATACCAATAGCGTTACAGCAATAATTTTACAAGACAAATAGAGGATTAAGCATAGACAAAATACATTAAAAAAGTAATGGAAAACTAATGGTGTTTCCTAAAGTAATAATATAGGAAATGAGAATTAAACATCGACAAAGCATATTTAAATGAAATAGAGGATCAATGATCGACATAATATGTTTAAATGAATGGGGTTTTAGCATCGCTGAAGTTTTTCCGAATGAAATAGAGGATCAAGCATCTCGACACAGCATATTTAAATCAAAAAGATTTCAGGTCCGTCAAAAATTCACACTTTGGGCACATTTATGGATGAAGTAACATCACCGTTGCTGAGAACGGAACATTTCCCCCCAAACAGCTTTCTAGGTTCGCGAAAGTATTTTGCCACCGAGCGCGGGGTAATTCAAAACCACCGCTGTTCGTGCAAGCGAGGAACAGCAAAGTTTCGCCGGCGCGAGAACATAAACACAGAAGTCTACTGACCTGGTAGAAAGAGGCATTCCTAGCCGTAACCCTACAGCTATAGGGCGAGGCTGTAACACCGCCTTCCCCGCCAAACCTCCGAGCGCTGCTATCCTCTTCGCCGATATCCCCGCTGACAGACGAGATATCCGCATCTCTAAAAGTCCGAACACACACCGCGCGAAACCCCCTTCGATTGCTGCCGCCGTTCCAATTATTATTAGTATTGTTTTTATTTATTTATTATTTATTTATTTCCTCTCCGCGCGCACTCTCTTCAGGACTCGCCTGGCATGCGGGTGACTGCACTGTTGGACGCGAGTGGCAGAGACCCCAAAAAACGTGAAAATCTTTTCCACCGAAATCGGACGGGGTTGCCGGAGGGATTTTGGGAAATTTGGCGACGGGGGAAGGTCGCCAAGAGAGGGTTCCTCTCCTCTCTCACTCCAGAGAGAGGGTGATTCATTGCTACCGAGGGTTCGGAGCACGCTTTTATCTGTCAATCGATTTCGATCCGATGGGGGGTGGGTAGACTAATTGACACCGGCGCGTACGTTCAGTTAGACGAGCTGTATTGCACCGAGAAAACGCAATTATGTGCGTTGTCTTTTGCGTAATAATTGATTTTGTACGACAGAAAAATGTAAGGTAAAGTAATTTAATTAACGTCTTACTAGAGCAACACAACGGGCTATTGACGACATGACAGAAAAAGGTGACACGGTGATTTATTACCTTCTTGGCTGCTTTGTTGCTTAATAGTCGCGAAAATTAAATCCGAAACTGGAATTACAGAATCTACTTGGCGGGTGTTCCACCTCGGCGTGATTCAAAATTATGAGGTCTTGTTCTCGAATCTTTCCCTTCGGGATGGATCCCTGACCGTCACAAATAGTCCATTGTCGACTTTTCCAGAGTGACGTCGTCTATTAACTGCTGACCAACAAACTACTTCGCTCAAATTTCAACATAGCAACTTGCGGAATAATGATAAGTGTGATTGGTTTCGTAAGCTTATCCATAAGGAGGTCCGTATCTGGTCTGGGGGCCGGGGAAACCTATTCCCTACAAATATTTTAAATTACGTTTTACGGTCCTTTATTTTACGCGTATGTCTTAATTTTGTGTCATTGTTGTTCGTCACCATACCAAAAACAAGATAGCTAGTTCTCAAATAACTTGATATAGCTAAATAAAAAGAGAAATTCATGTGTGGAATTATATTGTACCTAATTCTGTTTTGCATTTTATGAACATTTTACTGCGACGATTTTAGTTTTCAAAAAAATGGAAAGATTGAAGTAGATTTATCTAAAAAAATTATTATAATTATTGATACTGATGAAAATATCAATAACAATCTATTTAAAATACGAATGAAAATACTGACTGAATTTAATTAGTTTTGTACTAACTTTAAAATTAAAATCAATTCCAGATAAATTTTATTATTTTGGAAGTAAAAGGTTATTTTATAGGATCCATATATTTATACACTTGAAAATACCAAACATAAAAGATGGAGAGTAAAATGTTTCAAGTTCGAAAAGCACAGTTCGCTGAAGTATTATTTATCGTTCCAAATATTGTATATCCCCATCAACAATAGAATAATTTAGAGCCTAGAAACGGATTGGCTATTTGATATCAATATAAAGCTTTCACAAAACTCCATACAATACGCACGCAATTTATCCACGCATAAAATTGCTTACTATTTAAGTGGCAATTAATTAAAATTTATTTCACTATTTCATCACATGTTTTTTTGTTGAATTTAAATAAACTTAAATTGATCGCAAGGTTCAACGAACCCACTGAACGATAGCTTATCGTCGAACTAATCGCAAAAGATTTCATCTAAAACAGACGAAAAAATATCTTTTTGCAAAAGTTCCCTCAAAGCAATTCGAGGTCAAAAACCGAAAAGAGCTTTCCCGCGGAATCCCACTCGGCGCCATAACGGGCGATGAGCCATTCCACCATGGCAACCCGTCCGCTCGCTGCGAGACTCACTGAGCGGTTGTTGACCTCTCTGAACCATAATGCCCGAGCTTCGTAGTGAAGCCACTGAGCGGCGCTGCGCGAGTTGCGAGGAAGATGGTCGACGCGAGGTTGAAAGAGAAAGGGAGAAATTTTCACTAGACTTCCTGAAAAGAGTGAGAAAGGATCAACAACCGTTATAGCGGCCTCCTTCTTTCTCAATTAGTAAGCCGTGCAGCGAAGAGATGCGATAACCTTTTCTGGGCTTTTTGTCCGGGCGGAATCGAAAAAGTCGAGTCACATGACCACGGTTTCAGTTATGCATGAATGAAACCCAAACAAACAGCGCGCGCGCTCATTGATGAATGTGGAACGGTTTCCGCGAGTCGGAAGGAGTAATAATTCCGTGAGAAATATTTCGCTTCGATGAATTCGAAGCGAAAACGAAGCTGCGTGACACAGTGAAATCGTTTGTGGAAATGTTACGACTTCCGAAGAAAGTGCACGAGGTCATTAAATTTATTTAAATTTTAGGTGGACAGGTAGTTGAATTTACGCCACACTGACGTAGCACAACGGACTATTGAAGACGGTCAGGGATCAACCCATAAACGTGAACTATAAGTAGACGGGTAAGTAAGAAGGTAATTAAAAAACGTCGCAGTGGAGCAACATAATGATGGGCTAATGGTCCTCGATTTATCTCGAAGGGAAAGATTCAAGGACAGTACCACGTCATTTTGAACCACGGTCAGATGAAGAGTTCGACACCTGAGCTGATCCCCCACTCTCGAAACTTCCACATTACACCATCGTACACATTTGAGACCACGACAGATTAAACGTGCACCAGCCCTCCGTGTTCAAGACAGTCTGTCATCTTTCGACAGAGTTTCGAACTTGCAACCCCACGATTGCTAATCTGTTACTCTTCTAACCGGGCTACTGTCTCCCATATGCAGACTAAGCATTGCTTCAAAAAGTCTGACCAACATGTCGACTAGTAGTCACGTGACTACTCATCGAAAATTTGACTTGGCTGGCCGATTTGGCATTTATTGCTTCATTTGGTGATAAAACATCTTATAACACTGAAGGTGTGAGAATGCACAATTCTATAGAATGGCAACACAAAAGTGCTGTAATTGCCAAAATCAACTTCAAAGACGGGGAGACTAATCAGATGATGAATCCATGAGGATGGGGATCTACTTTAGTCTCGTGGACCAATCAAATGACGAATGCACGTTTCCATCCTGCAGAGAAAAGTTGTCTAGTTTAGGTCACACGATCCTGGCTCACTTTACTTTTATATTTCCACTGAAATATACTCTTATGGGAAAAATTTTAAGCCACCGGTACACAGAGATTTTATGTCCGGTATACAGAACACATACATGATATCACTTACATCACAAAAAAATAGCGCCTATTGCTTTACCCATAAATCCTTACATTGAAATATTTGTCAGTCACGAACTTGAAAACATTCTGAGCCCTCACGTGGCACCAACTCGAAGAAATTATGTTCAGGTTAGTCGCGAGGGACAGAGAAAAGGTTTAGAAAAATGTCATGTTCAAGAGAATTAAAATTTATTCTATGGTATTTGGAGAGCATTTGACAAAAAGTTCGTAATATCAGAGTTCATTGAGTAGACCGTAGATGGAATTCATCCATCTACGGTCCATCACAATCTCACAAATTGTGCTAATGACGAGATATCTCGTCATCAATATACTGCCAATTATTTTGATGATGACGAGTTCAAGACCTAGTCAGTTTTCCATTAATGACAAGATGCTTAGTCCAAGTAGATCTCGTCCAAATTTTTTAAATGACGAGATTCTTCTCGTCGTTGTAACCACCAAAAGAGTTCATCTTATAAAGAAGTATATGTCAAATGTGTAGGTCCAGGTCTACTCAGTCTCCCTCCTACACCTCCCACTATGGCATAAATAGTAACAGAACGCAATCTTCAGGAACCAGTTCAAATCAACAGCGCAACGTTTGATCCACAAGATTTCAAAAGAAGGACATCAAGATATTTCTCTCTCTCACCCAAAACAAAATAGCAAAAATCTCCATAAATGCTTCCATCCCCATCTAATTCTTATGGTTCCAAGACCGACTCGGGAGCGAGTTCGAATCCAACCAAAGACTGTCGTGTACAAAGCGGGTTGATGAACATTAAATCTGACGTGGCCTCAAACGTCCTCACGCTGGCGTGGTGTGGACGTTTGGAGAATGAGGGATGCCAGCTTATGATCTCAACGTCTGACCGTGGTATAAAATTATGAGGAGCTGTCCTTGGATCATTCCTTTTTGGGATTGATCTCCAAAATGCAACAATCCTCAGATAGCTTTGTGGTTGTTTCGAACAGATGTCTCGTCATTAATAGACTGGCCAGATCCTTAGAGACAAGCTATCACGTCATTAGAAGAAAAATGACCAGATCTACATCTTGTCATTATAAAAAAAAATTAGTAATATCTTTCCTCTATAACAGTAATTTCTTCGACACCACTTGGAGGGTTAAAAGATCCTAAGAATTTAATCAACTGAGTTGGCACCCCGCTCTCCCAGATTCCACACCACGTCGAAGTAAAGACAGGAGAGGTCACGATAGATTTAACACGTACCTCCTCCACACATATAGGATGGTTTTGGTGGAAGGGCTCACGACGAACACGAAGATAACAAAAGAGCTGACAGACTTGCCAGGGAAGCGGCGGCAAATAAAGATGCCCCAGAGGTTAGTCAAATAGCTTTCTAAGCCTCACCCTTCAAGAGGCTCACTTGACACCACCCCTTCTTCCAGAAGTTTCCACGAAAACTCGAATTAAAGATGTTTAAACCCGTAAGTATCACGTGCCCCCATACCCCCTTTTCAAAGATATCTCCATAGATTCGGATTACCGCAGATACAACAATGCTTCTGAGGGTTAGAGTGAACACCAATGCACAATGAATTTTATGGTAGACACGCAAGTTCACACCACCTGCTATTACCCACTTCAGAATGTACGGACCTAGCAATGAGATACCGAATGAAGAGAATAGATGCGAAATTTCCGACAGCGACTGTGATTCTATGTCAACAACATAAAAATAGCTCCAAATAATCGCTAGATACCCAACAAAAAAAACACAGGCCAGCAAAAAGCTCACAAGTTTTTTAGCAGATCCCCCAATGTTCCAATGGATTATACCAGATCCGTAGATTATAGCAGATACACCAATGCACCAATAGACTATTGCAGATCCACCAATGTTCCAGTGGGTAATAGCAGATCCACTAATGCACTATGCACTAAAGTGTCTCTACCACTAGCTCTCCCCACCTACGTTTCCCACTTTCAAAACCTACTTCAGAATAGGCAAACGCAGCGACATAGAAAATGTAGAGCGAACATATGCGAAATTATTGACAGGCCGGATGGACTACATGGCTACAACATAAGCACATTTCTCAAGCAAATTATAAGATGTCCACCAAGATAAACTAGCAGCGTGTCTGTGTATAAGAGGCAAGCCAACACACTTATCGGATCATACATCTGGCATGCACAATGCGTACTATGTTTCTGTACAGAATGCATTTCGATACGTATGCGTATCTGAGCTTATTTAGCGTCGAAGGATTGATGTTGGACCAATGTGTAGAAACACATGCTCACACCATCTGCCCAATTTCAAAACCCACACACTGATCGGATAAAACATTGGACATGAACGCGCCTCTGTATCCGTACAATAAACATGGCGGTACGCATGCGTATATCAGTCAATTTAACGTCACAGGACTGAGACATTGAACTGATGTGCTGCTTGCCTAAGAAAGTGATCAACTCTCCAGCGAAACCTGGACGCGGTAGCCCGGTTGGCATAGTAGCGGATTAGCAACCGGAGGTATGCGATTTCAAAACTCGATCCAACTAAAAACCGCCGCGAGCATGGGAGGGGGGGGCGGTGCACGTTACATATGCCCAGATGTCTTCACCTTTTCGTGGTGTGGAAGTTAGGAGAGTAGGATGACTGCTCAAGTGCTGACCTCGTCATCTGACCGTGATTAAAAACGACGAGGCATTGTCCTCGGACCTTTACCTTCGTGGGTTGATTGATCCCGGACAGTCGACAGTAGTCCGTTGTGTTGCTCCAGTGCGACGTTAAGTCAAATATCCACGCGACCACTAAATTCCCACAAAGACAGGCACGGGGTCCCCCATGACGGAATGTCCAACAAGAAATGGCGAGAAAATACAGAGCACATGCTCCATTAACATTCCATCATTCCGTTCCCACAGCGGTCATTCATAACCACCGACCGGGAGAAAGAGATCGGCGATATCGCCATTTAAGGCAGCGGGACAAGGGAAGACCATCGTCTTGTCGAGGGGCATGACAGAACCTGTTCCCGTTTCTCGCGGGCTGACCCCTTCTTTTTCTTCTTCCCTCAGCGTTCAAAGAACTCCGCAATTGAAAGGCAAGCATGCGGTAAGAGTTTTTTCGGTTCTGATTAGGTCACTGTGCGAGTGAAACAGCTTCAACACCAGAACAGTTATCTGGGTCGGCCGATGGAAGGTTTCGGCCTTTTGTTTTTGGGCTGGAAGAGTGCAGTGGCCATTCCCTGACCTCAAGAGAGAGAGAAGAGTTTCCGATTCAATGGTGAAGAAAATGCGATACATTAAGAAACCTTCACTTATGCAACTGAAGAAACGTAACTTAAAAATAGCGGAGGTGGCCGCGGAAAAAATCATGCAGGGCTTGTGATCACATTAGTTTGGGCCAAATACACTTCCATAACAGGTACCTCGAGTGAAATATGTTACTCTAAGTTGAGGTATGAATGTAGTTAGAGGTGGTAAATTAACACCAAATTAGAGCAACGCAACGATCGATTGGCGACGGTCTGGAATCAATCCCAAAGAGAAAGCACAATACCTCGTCATTTTGAATAACGGTCGCATGTCGAGGACAACACCTCAGCAGACACCCCCCGCATAAGTGGGAACATTTGAGACCACGACAGATTTAATATAGACCAGCCTCCGCATACACGATGGTATTTGGTGGACTTAGTTTCGAACTCGCTACCTCCCGGTACCTAAATAGTTACTCTTCCAACCTGGATTCCGGGGCCTTATGAGCCGACCAACCGGTATAGTGGTTAAGGTGTTAGCCTCTAGATCGGAAGGTTCCTGGTTCGAATCCGGGTACGGGCATGGATGTTTGTAAGCGTATGGTGTAGAGGCGGCTGGTGCACCTTAAATCTGTCGTGGCCGAAAGTCCTCACGTTGGGTTGGCGTGGAAGTTTGGAGAGTGGGGTGCCAGCTCAGGTGTTGCTTCGTCATCTGACCGTGGTTCAAAATTACGAGGTGTTGTCCTCGGATCTTTCCCTCAAGGGACTGATCCCGGACAGTCGTCAATAGCCCGTTGTGTTGTTCTAGTACGACGTTAACTAAAATTACCATTTTTTTTTACCCGGACCGTCGTCAATAGCCCGTTGTGTTGCTCTAGTACGACGTTAACTAAAAATTACCATTACCGGGGCCTTATGTTTCAGAGGCAAGGCAATTTTAATTAACGTCGTACTAGAGCAACACAGCGGGCTATTGACGATGGTCCGGGATCAATCCCCTAAGGGAAAGATTCGAAGACAATACCACGTCATTTTGAACCACGGTCAGATGACGACCTGAGCTGGCACCCCATTCTCCAAACTTTTACACCAACCCAACATGAGGATTTTCGGCCACGACAGATTGAAGGTGCACCAGTCGACTCTACACTATACGCTTACAAACAGCCATGCACTGACACTGACACGGATTCGAACCAGGAACCTTCCGATCGAGAGTCTAACACCTTAACCAATAGACCTGTTGGTCTTCAGTACCGAAAGGAAAGATACGAGAACACCACGTAATTTTGAACCACGGTTAGATGACAAAGTCAACACCTGTGATGGCACCATACTCCCCAAACTTCCATACCATGCCAACGAGAGGGCATATGAGGTTACAGCAGATGTAACGGGTACCAGCCCGCACGTACAAAACGAACTTTAGATAGTAATGGTAATTTTAGTTAACGTCGTACTAGAGCAACACAACGGGCTATTGACGACGGTCCGGGATCAGTCCCTTAAGAGAAAGATCCGAGGACAACACCTCGTAATTTTGAACCAAGGTCAGATGACGAAGCAACACCTGAGCTGGCACCCCACTCTCCAAACTTCCACACCAACCCAACGTGAGGACTTTCGGCCACGACAGATTTAAGGTGCACCATCCGCCTCTACACCATACGCTTGCAAACATCCATGCCCGAACCCGGATTCGAACCAGGAACCACGAACTTTAGAACTTGCAAACCTCCGGTTGCGAATACGCGGTTCTTCTAATCGTGTTACCACGTTCCCCGAAAAATTCTTCGTCACCTGACCGTGGTTCAAAATTACGAGGTGTTGTCCTGGGATCTTTCCCTTCAGGGACTGATCCCGGACCGTCGTCAATCGCCCGTTGTGTTGCTCTAGTACGACGTTAACCAAAATTACCATTACCATTACCCCGAAAATTTCGGAATGTAGTTAAATTTTGAGCCCTAGAAAACCAAAATCCAAATCTGGACTAGGTTGTTTTCCTACTTGGTCCGTCAATGTTACATTCAGTCCCAGATGATTTGAAGGCCACAATTTCTACTAACTCAGGTATTCAATGACACGCTTTTACCTCATCTCATCTTGCTGAAACGGTACAGCTGGATTTCCACAAATGTCACCTAGACATCGTTATCGGGAACAGTTTGATACCAGAGCATTGACCCCCGAGGCCTTATCTGTCTTGCCACACTGTCGCAAAGCTTACGTCACGTTTATCAATCCCCTTTCAGATAGATCTCTGCGTGATTGATAAGAAAGGCATATAGTTGCCACAACACCTGACCCGTCCGAAAAAAAAATTGAATTTCTAAATTTGATTTCAAACAGCGAATTTTCAACAGTGTTCTGCAAGAATAGGACTGGTATGCTGTAAAACCTCCAAGTGGTTTCAACGAGATATCTCGTCCATCAAAATATGTACAATTTTGCAAACGATGAGAAATCACGTCAAGATATTTACAATTTTTTGATGATGACGAAATTAAGATACGAGATTTGGGAAAACCTCTTTCCCAAAAAGTTGCTAGTTCGTCCAAAAACCTATCACCCTCCCTGATTTCTAAGCGTTCTGCTTCCATGTATCTTAATCAACATTAGTCAGTTTCAACTGGATTCGGATTGACTAGGATTCTGTTAGTTGTTGAAATCAGTTTACACAGGAAACTTAGTGATTGGGCTTGATGTGAATGTTAGTGTGAAGCGTCCCTAAGACTCTCTTCCACCAACAGAATCCAGGTGAATCCACATCAATCTAAATCTAGTACCAACTGACTGGCGACTATTTCTGAAAACCGCTTTCTTTAAATATAGTTAGTTCGTCCAAAATCCTTTCATGTGGATGACTTCGAAGCATTGTATCCACTTGAATCTAACGTCAATCAGTGTCTATTGGAGTAGGATTCTGTTTACATTTGATTGAGATTAATTACGATTCACCTGGATTCTGCAACCCTAGGCTCTTTTCACACTAATCCCTGTGAATCTGTGTCCATCTGAATCCAATAGGAATTGATTGACGAAGATTCGTGAAAACAGCTTTGGTAAAAAAAAAATAGCTTGTTCGTCAAAAAACCTTTCATACCTCCTTATTACCGGGGCCGCCTTGGGTCAAAGGGTTCGCCCACTGCTCTAGCATCCTTCGAGTTCTGGTGGCACATGTTCGATTACTGTCAGGTCCACTCCTCCCTGGGAGTATTTCTCTTTTCTGTCCGCAAAATTTTCATTGTGTGTGTCTATTACTTGATATAGTCTGTAGTGTCTGGTGCAGCATGGCCTTATATGGTCCTTGCACCATAAGAGCCCGAAACCAACAAGCCTCGTGATTCCCAAGCGGCTCCTTTTGCATGAACCCGAATATGCGTTAGTAAGTTTATACTGGATTCGGATTGATTGAAATTGACCCAGATTATGTTGATGTGAAGAGGTCACAAGGCTCCTTTCATACCAACAGAATCCGGGTGAATCCGAGTGAACCCAAACCTACGTTGGTCAAATTATACTGGATTCGGATTGATTGAGATTGACCCACATTTTGTTGAAGTGAAGCAGTTGCAAGGCTCCTTTTTCTTACCAATGGAATCCGGGTGAATCCACGTCAATTTGAATACAGAAGAAACGAACTGACGAAGACTCGGGAAAGTCGTTTCCATTAAACTTTCTTCGTCTAATAACTTTACACACTGCTTGAATACGAAGATTTCCTCTTCAATGCTTCCAAATCTACGTAAGTCAGTCCGCACTGGATTCGGAGTGACTAGGATTCTATTGGTATGAAGGGGCCAGAAGCAAGCAGATGGTTTGCTTCAATGCATGATATGAAAGAATGAGTGTCGGTGAATGTAAATCCTGTCCCTTGATCCCCATTGACAGACAGTGCATCTGTTTCCGTAGTAAAAGGAAATTCCACACTGATTCAGCGAATTTTATTGATCCAAAGAGAGGGAGCGGGAGGTAGGGAAAATTGATTACAGTGTTGACGAGTAAGCTTTTCGCGTGTTTGGGTGGGATTCCCCCTGGCGGGGAAAACCAACAACTACACCTTCCGATACATTTTACTCACTTGGATTGGAGCACAATTCTAACCGCAATGTCACGTTATTAAGTTATGTGACCTTTCGGTCAGAAATATCAGAGGGTAAAAGTTTCTATCGATGGCGCTCTGAAATTATTTACTTGAATTCTGCGGAATATCCAAAAATATATTGAATTTTTTGCAGACACCTACATTTACCTACATTTTCTTAATTACCTACTCTTTTTGCTCCAGAGTAGCAATAAAAAATCTTTTTGAAGCAGTTTTGATTACAATGCATTATAAATAAACATTTAAAATAATTTGTCGGTATATATAAGCCCTACGACTGGTTTTGACAAGATATTTCGTCCATCAAAAACTGACCAATTTTGTTAGTAACGAGATATATCCTCAGTTTTTATGATGACAATATCAAGATCTGGTCAGTTTTCTTCTAATGACAAGATGAAAGTTTGATTAGATCACCTTATTTTTATATACATTCTCAAAATAACAAAATTCAAGAGACGAAAATGTATCTTACGACTGGCACAACAGCAAGTGGAATCGAAATGTAAGTCCAGACAAGTATATAAATAGGGCGCATTCCTCTGCGCATCAACGAGCAATGCATTTTGGATAACCGGTCGTTCGCATAACCGACGTTTCGATAATCGATGCTCTTCCTCAATTTCTAATTCCTCACACCAAAGTGTTCCATATCCTGGATTTGGTTAATACTGAGTGTGTCCAAACTAAGGGAGAATTCAATTGAAAGGCTTCGGGCAAAATAATAAGCCACTTTTGAAATTTCTTTAGAACGATTTTCAAATTTAAAAAATTACAAAGTTACAAATGGTTTATCATATTTAAAAGGCCTTGTATAAACTTGTTTCCTATTAGGTTTCCTATCGCGAAGGATTCGAGAGAAACGAGTTGATAGATTGGCCCAAATGGGTTCTGATATCAATGAGTAACCGCTGTACACAGATTTGGTTATGTAAAAGACTACTGGCCAGAAAAACGTCCGAGATCAATAAAAAAACAAGACACTCAAAAAATATGAAATGCAACAAAACACAAGCAATGTGTCAGTACAATAAAGCGAAGCAGTGGCACTTCTCAGACTCAAGAACTGGACATGATTGCCTTGCAGCCCAATTGGAATATATTCATCCAGGGAATGGGGCACACTTAGTATAATTCAAAATTTCGGCATGGATGAGAATCACCTAGCCTGGCTGGGCCCGGACTCCTCTACACAGCAGGTCTCTCCATGTTCGATTGGAATGCCAGAGAAAAATAATGCTATGAACTTCAACATTTGCCTCAAGAGCAACATATCTGCCCGTATTCCTCTTTACAACTTGCCCGGAATCTCTCCAAATTCTATTGGGACACCAGAGATAAAATGGTGAACTGAGCCACTACATTTGTCACACGTAAAACGTAATGGTGTGGACCTCTCTACACAACACGACACTAGTCTCTCCAAGTTCTATTGGGAGACCAAGGACAATAATGAGATGAGCCTCCACATTTCCACATGAACAATATATCTCCCTGAATTCCTCTGTAAAACCGTCCCGGAACCTCAAAATCTATTGGGATGCTAGATGATGAGTCGTCTGGATTTTCCAGACAACATTTCGGACTAAATTCCTCTTTTCAACAAGCTTGGAACCACTCCGAGTTCTATCAGGATACTAGAGACAAAATAATGCGCCGAGCCTCAACATTTGTCATAGGAGCAACATACCATGATGGATTCCTCTTTACAACAGGCCGGGAACTTTACTGCGTTCTATTCTAATGCCAGACAAAATAATGGGATGAGCCTCTACATTTGTCACAGAAACAACAACATACCATCCTCTTTACAACAGGCCTGGAACTTCACTGCGTTCTATTGGAATACTAGATACAAAATAATGCGCTAAGCCTCTACATTTGTCACAGGAACAACAACATACCATCACGGATTCCTCTTTGCAACAGGCCTGGAACTTCACTGCGTTCTATTGGGATACAAGACACAAAATAATGCGCTAAGCCTCTACATTTGTCACAGGAACAACAACATACTATCATTAATTCCTCTTTACAACAGGCCTGGAACTTCACTGCGTTCTATTGGGATGCCAGAAATAAAACGTTGAACCGAGTCTCTATTTTCATGGGAACAACAACATAACGGTGTGGACTCTTCTACACAACAGGCCACGAACTTTTCCAATCTCCATTGGGATCCAGTGGCAAAAGTATGAACGAAGTCTCTTAATTTGCCTTAAGAACAATCACAATGGTTTATCCACCAATCCATAGGTCATTTTACCTTGAACTTTCAAGTACATTTAACCCTCGTGGTGGATGCCTCGTCATTAGAAAAATCTCTCCTGATATGGATCTCATCAGCATCGAAAAACCTAATAGTACCTTCATTTACTCGGAATTCAATCGGCATTCATGAAGACAATATGCCTCGTCATAAGCAAAATTGATGAGATCTGACGGACGAGTAATCACTTTGTTAAAAAATAATTTGGAATGTTAAAAACAGTCACAAATTCCTTATATCCTCTTGATTATTTTATTTCCATTACACAACATATTTCTGTGGCTCATCACTTTATTGGCCACAGCTGGGATTACAACAAATGTGCTCTAAAACAGATCTCAATGAAAAGCATGCAACGTTACTTGTGCAAACCAGTCCCTGTGATCTCGGAATCGCTGTTTAGAAAAGCTCGTTCTGCGTGCCGTTGGGAGGTAAAAATAGAGCGGTCCGGAATATTTTCCTTTTCGACGTTCATCAGCCACTACCGGATGAGATCGATGGGTGGAAATTCATTTTAGCCAACTGCTAGAAAAGGAAAGTGGGAAACCTAGTTCCATTACTTTCTCTTTCTTTTTTCATATTAGAGGATATCTGGGCTATGATGGTGTTCGGCTTAGAGTTCATTCACTCCGAACACCGGTTTTCGTCCACTTTCACTTCAATACGCGTGCCTTTTTTCTATTTAGGTTAAACTTTCACACCACTTTAAACCCTACAAGTGGTTTGGACGAGATATCTCGTCATCAGGACACTGATGATTTTTTGATGAGGAAGATATCAAGATCGTGTCTTTTTTTTCTAATGATGAAATATCTCGTCTATCAAGATCTGGTCATTTTCTTCCATTGACAAGATCTCGTCTCTTCATCAAGATCTGGTCATTTTTCTTCCAATGACGAGATCTCGTCCATCAAGATCTAGTTACTTTTGCTAATGAAGGAGTACCATGTCGAGACAACCACCATGAGGGTCAAGAAGAAAAGGCAAAAAATTTAACTTCTAATATGACCGGACGCCAGCGGATTTGCATAAAATCCGGCTACTTGTTTTGGGATATTTTTCGTGGTAAGGCTTGGGACCTTTGCATGTTGTTCCTGGTCAATTGAACGCCGACGCCTACATGAACATTTTGGATAATCAGGTTCTTCCGACGCTCTGGCAATATTATGGAATGGACGAATGTTACTTCCAGGACAACAACGCTAAGTGTCATGTTGCAGCCTTTGTCAAACAGTGGTATCAATACATGGATGTAAAACGTCTTCCCTGGCTTGCTCAGAGTCTCGACCTAAACCCCATAGAACTTTTGTGGGACCAGTTAGAGCGACGCTTACGGACCAGGGAACAACGTCCGAAATCTATATTCTTGCAGCGACGACAAACGCAATCCGGCGACATTCTTGCAGCAGGAATGGACACAAATACCCATATCTGTGTATCAAAACCTTGCTGAAAGTATGCCCAGAAGGGTTGCTAGTGTAATTGCAGCACGTGGTGGACCATCCCCTATTAAAGCATGTATTCTTTCCCTGATACCATCACATCTTGCTGTCCGGTCCATTACTGTTAGGTAGTGTACATACATTTAATAGTTTTCCATACAAATATGCTCAGTTTTTTGAGTCAAATAAAATTAATTCATTTGAGGCAGGCAACTGAAAACCAAACTCAATGGGAAGGATCCATCATTTTGAACCACGAATGACGAAGTCACACCTGAGCTGGCACCCCACTCACCAAACTTCTACACCACGGAGGACATTTTAGGACACATAAGTTTCAACGTGCAATAGCCCACCCTTGTACACGACGGTCTCTGATTGTATTCGAACTAGCAACTGACCGGTTACCAGACACACTGGAAAGCTGAAAACTCAGCGACAAGAAGCGCATGCGCAGATGCGATTTAGTGCGAACAAGTATTCCTAGGATCCTGTGAGTCACACAACTCTCATCCCAAAAGGGGTTACCGCAGCCTCGACTACCTGGAGCTCCCTCTCCGCGGACATGCCCATTGTGTTGGGGGAAAAAACACCCGAGCACCATCTCATCAGTCACGAGTGAAGCATTTGTTCTGCTAGTTACAAAAGCTGCACAATGCGGGGGTAAAGACAGGACTCTCTCCCCGTCATGAGTGGCTGTCTTTGTCGCGGTTGGAGCCGATCTGTCAGCTGCAGCAAAAAACGGGAGAGAATGTATCTCTCTCTATTAAAAAAAAGTTATAGGGGTAAAAAATCAAACTGACTCTTGCCTTGAAGGAGGGGTGAGGTGCATCCAGCTTAACAGCGTGCCCGATAGAGGGTTGTTGACATTGGAGTTCGTGCAAAGTGCGATGGTTTTTTAGCTATTTGAGGAATAGCTGTTGTTCATGTTAGGGTCAGGTGGTGCCCATTAAAATCCCTACGCGGAAAGATAAAGGAGATTGCGCGTCAGATAGATTATTTGTAGCGAACACGCTAATCCCAGGGAGGCGGATTAGATAGGCCCAACGAACAAGTTTAACCAGCCATTAGTCCAGATACTGCCATCCCGACAGGTTTTCCGGCCCACTGACCATACGAATAGGCATAACTGGTTTGCAGGCCACTGTGTAGTTTCGACACTGGGTAGTTATAAGACGCCAACAGTCGAGATAAGGTTTATCCGTGCTCGATGGGTATGTTCTGGGGAATGGGTAAGTCAAGGAAGAAGTGCAAACAAATATCGATTTCAGTTATGAAGCTCCATAAGATTGCGAAAACTCGGAAGTGTTCGTCACTCTATTGAAACTCTTCCGCTGTCTGATTACGGAAGGTAATTGGTAATCCGTGACATAGAAATCAGTAGAGGAACGAAAGCAGAAAGTTGTCACTACGTCCAACCCAACCAATTGTATCTGAACAAGTGGCTGCGGAAGCACGGTGGCGAGAATAGCGGATCAGCAAACGGAGGGTTTGCAACCAAAAACCGCCGTAAACAAAGAGGGCTGGTGCAAGTTAAATCTGTCGTGGTCTCAAATGTCCTCACGTTGGTGAGGTGCGGGAGTTTAGAGAGTGGGTTGCCAGCTCAGGTATGACCTCGTCGTTTGACCGTTGTTCAAATTATGAGGTTTTATCCTCGGATCTTTTTCTTCGGAATTGATCCCGGACCGTCGTGTCTGGTGTCGGTAATTTGGAGATTTTTAATTAACTTCGTACTGGAGTACCACAACGGGCTATTGAAGACAGTCCTGCTTGACAGAGGCTGCAACATGACACGGAGCGTTGTGGTCCTGGAAGCAACATTCGTCTATTCTATAAAATTGCCAGAGCTTAGGAAGAACCTGATTGTACAAAATGTTCACGTAGGCGTCGACCAGGAACAACATGCAAAGGTCCCAGGCCATACCACGAAAAACACCCCCAAACAAGTAGTCGGATTTTATGCAAATCCGCTGGCGTCCGGTCCATTATTGCAGGGTACTGTATACCGCGGTCCTCGTTGCAAAGGAATTTATAAAAGGTATCAGATGCGAGTCGTAGTGTTATCAAAACGTAAAAACAATTGAGACGAGCGCAAGAGCCAAGCGCGGGTCTTGTAAAATAATATTGTAAATATTTGGAGACGGGAGAAAATAGCGTTGAAATGCAAAAAATGCATTCGAGATCAATTTTTATGAGACGAAACTGAAGAATGCAGACATCACTTAGCAGTGGAAACGTGGAACAATCGAGCTGCAGCGAGGAATTCCCGGACAGCCGAAATTTCCGTCAGTCCCGTTAACGGTGCTCTCACAAACGGCGAACACTCACTCTTTCAAACCGAGAGAAAGAAAGGGTTAAGGTCAGGTCGAAAAGGGGTGGAAAAAATAGAAACGGCAGGGCGCAAAAAACCCGGCTCGCATCCTCTCCCAGGTCATCTCACTCCCACCCCTTCAACCCTTTTGTTGGGCCGACCCCTTCCCCACCCCTGGAAGGGGTTGACTTTTCTCACACAGTCGAGCACTTTCTCCCACAAAATGCCGCGCGTGCGAGCTGGGTCAGTAAACTTGCGTCTAGAGGAAGTTCGGGTCATTCGCCCCTACTCTGCCCTACTTGGCACTGTGCCAGGGACACCCTCCTCCGCCGTTCCATTCGAACGGGGGCTTTGTGTTTGTTTACATTGAGGATGGGAGCGAACAACAGGAAGTGGCAGGCGATAATTGGTGGTCGGAAGTACTCCCTTCGAAATTGCAACCCAGTATTTAAGGTAGCAACAGGTGACAACTGTTTCAAGCACCTGTCAAGAAGTGTGGCGATTCGCGAGTGGCACACGTTGAGGGGAATCGGAGTGATTAACAGGAGGGTCCAGCCTAAACATCCACAAGGTTGAGTACATGTACTAAGCTGAGAGACGGAAGATTTTTGCCAGCATTTGTTTTGGAAAAGACAGATTTTTTTTTTTTGCGAAATTAAGTTTCTTGTGCAGAAACAGCTCGTAATTGATCAACCAAAATGTCAAAGGTTGGTTGGTTTTGAGTTTTATACCGTATGGAAAATTCATATGCAGATCGGCCAATGAGATCCGAGCTAGGTGGCGCTACAACTATACGGCCCCTCCTGGACTGGTGGGAAAGGCACTTACTTGTAGATGTTTGAATAAGATCTTAGTGTGGCTGTAGAAATCTGACATCTCTGTACATATGTAAATATGCTTGATCTTCTATATATTAATATAAAAAAGGATGTGCGTGTATATACTTTATACAAATCTACACCGTTTCACCAATCTACCCCAAATTTGGTACACTTGTACTTTAGAAGACTACGGAAAATATAGACTATTTCTTTCCTGTCTTCAGATTCATCTATAGCCATAAAAATTGGCACACAGGAGGCAGTTCTAAAAGTGCACATCGAAGCCTCAATTTTAAAATCTAAAGTTTGGTTTTCTGCAATAAATGGACATGGATAAGGAAACACGCTCTACAGGGTTTGTATATTTGAGTTAACACGGGGAAATGTCACGGTCTTTTTGAAACCCGAGCAACGCCGTCTTATTCAGCTAGTCTTCAATAAATAGTGAGTAGAATAATTTATGCGACGTGTAAATTATGCAAAGATGGTGAAAGGAAATAGGTAATCCAAGGAAGGATACCGTCAGAACCACCGAAGACAAAATGATACGTTGTCGTCATAGTGCAAGGTCAAGCATTTGGTCAAGCTGCGCCAAACACAAGACATAAAGTCAAAAGGTCGTGAAAGTGGAAAAGGGGATTGAACCACGTGGAATAAAGTATTAAAGCACAAAAAGATTGCTTGGGTATCCTGTACGCACGACCCCACAGTTTACAAAAGACAGTAAACCCCATTTGAAAAGAAAATAACACTCGAGTCCGATAAGCTCGTGCACACCTGAAGGAGATGTGTGCCCTTATGTGTCCAAAATGTCATAAGAGTCGATGAAAATTGTTTAGGCATTTTAACAACAAAAAAAAAAAGATTGCCTCATTGCAATGTAAAAAAAATTATAATTTTCTAGGGTCCAAATGTAAGGTCCCTGTTTGCAGACTCGTCCTGACGAAATGCGGGGCCAAATTTAATTAATCTTTGAGGTACTCGAACAAGATTTCAAAAATGAAAATAATTTCAGGATGATTTTTGAAAAGAAGTGTTAAGAGTAGAAAGCATTTTACAGTTAAAAAATTGTTTAAATGTGTCGCTAAATCTGTAACTTGGTTGAAAAGGGTCAATAGCCATTTTTCATGTTTTTGATACAACACACAACACTGTGCGTGATATTCTTTCACTGAATTATATATTTTTTTATATTCTAATAGCAGTATAATAAAAGCTTTACAATGTTTTGATTGAGGCGTAATACATGGAAAGAACATTGGCATTCTTACTTTTGTTCGTATTACGTAGAAGGGATTTGTGAACATTACTCAAAATATTCGAATTTGGACACAATTGCCGTTTTTCTACCAAGGTACAGAAAAAATATAGGGATAAAATTGTCTTTTCGCAATCCTATTTATGATGGGGCCCTTTCGTGCCCCATTGTGGTTATGGACTTAACGTCGACTCTGTGGCCAAGTAACTTGGCAACTCCACGGAGTAGCTACGGGAGTATTACTGGTACATCTGTACCGCAATTATATAGATTTGGTATACTAGTCCATTCATTCCTTAAAAAGTGATACAAGTAGGACATCGAATGAAAGTGAAAATCCACCTGATCAAACTATGTTTCGCACGGCACTAAAACTTGAAATGTCATTACGGAGCCATAAACTACGACACAAAAGTACCTCGAGCGGTTATTGCGCCGAGAAGGAACAAAACCTGCCCGTTATGGCGAACAGGCGGTAACTTACTCCAAGAGGACTTCACCCACGGCTAAAAACGATAGCCCATAAATCATGAACCAATTACTCAACTCCCTCCAAGTAAACAAAAGGATCAGATGCTATGGGTATAAAATTAGCTTCATGATATCGTGGCAGAGGCAAATATATGTCCATAGGCTCCGGTTTCTTAGAGTGGAAATTGACGCAGCTGGATCAACAGAGACGCTGTTTACTCGCATTCAAGGTAAAATTATTTACTTACACTTCAGGAGCCAATAGGTGAGTCACGTGCAAAAAAATGGATCAATAACTCCCGATAGGCCTTCGTCAGAGTTCAGGCTTTTATGTCGGATTGGAGGCCTTTTCCAGAGTGACGCTAAACAGGGGCCGTGCACTGGACGCGGTGACAAGGATGTAGTTACACGCTCATGTGGAATTCCATTGAATATCAGATGAGGCACCTTATTTGCAGGTCATGTTCTGCCGAATCAAGGTGTATGGCAGTGATTTTAGCCATTTTTATGTTCATTGGTGGTGAGACACCGGGCGTCCAACATTCTTTAAATTGTTAGAGATAGGTAGCGAAATATTCTAAACTTTTTAATTCTACTACACCTTCGGGTGGTTGCCTCTACGAAGTATTTCGCCAATAGCGAAACGAACTGGATTTATACTGGCGAAGTGCTGGAATTGTATTCGAAACACTAGTCAACGGAAGTTACATTCAGAATACGTGCAAGAAACATATTACCGAAAAAATATTAATTGTAAATCAAATCTATAGCTAATTATGTATTTAAAATGTACTAATAAAAGTATGCCATAAAATAAAATTAATTCGATCCAACCAATTTTTATTTTTTATTAAGTCCTTTCTTTATAAAGGTGGATCTAATATGATCATCCACTGTATCGCGAAGTGCTGAAATTATATTCGAAACACTAGTCAACTGACGTTACATTCAGAATACGTGCAAGAAACACATGATCGAAGAAATATTAAATGTAAAATAAAATTTATAGCTAATTATGTATTTAAAATGCACTAACAAAAGTATGCCATAAAATAAAATGAATTCGATTCAACCAGATTTTCTTCTGTTAAGCCGTTTCTTTATAAAGGAGGATCTAATATGATCATCAACTGTATGGTGTCGGCCATATGGCTAGGGCTTTCTTGCATTGATACTAATCGGGCGGGAAAACAATTCTACAGATTCTGTTTGGCCTCGATTTGACTATTAATTTTTTGTCTAGAATGGATTAGCAATCATATTCTGTGCAGATTGAACGCTTCAACTTTTTGTATTAATTCAGCTGTATCGTTTGGGAACAGCTATAATTTTTTCTTCAAACTCAAAAGTACGAAAAGACACAAAAAATGCAACTGATTTTCAACACTTCCGTAAATTTTTAATGTTTTAATTAAATTTTTGAACTTTAGCCAAAGACCCTCGTGCAAGTTAATTCGCTTTGTCCTGAAATAACGATAGATCGATTCTTCAAGTTAGCGTGGCGCGGATGTTTGGAGAGTTGCGTGCCAGCTCAAATGTTGTCCTCGTCATCTATCTGACCGTGGTTCAAAATGACGACGCGTTATTTCCCCTGCGGGATTGATCCCGGACCATCGCAGATGGCCCATTGTGTTGCTATAGTGCGACGTTAATTTAATCACCTACCTAGAAAAGAGCTAAAAAAGAATATTTAATGCTCATCGTGGAAGCATCGCAACTGCAGAGAAGAAATACACAATCTATTCTACTATCGAAAACCTCCACAAATGAAGGAATTCTAAAAACATAATGAACTAATGGGTACATCTTTGATAGTCTTAAAGTGACACTTTTTAGCGTGCTTTTGAAGTCGCCAAAGAAGTTCTTAGAAAAAACACTGCGCGCCCGTGTTTTAGGCTTAAATAATTCAAAAATTAACGAAAAGACTTTCAGAAAAAAAGACACTCAACTGTTTCCTATTTCTACTAGTAGTTATCCTTCAATGAAAAAACCTTTTCTTTTTCTGAAATATTATTATAAAATTAAAGAAAAGACTTTTAGAAAAAAAATACACACAACTGTTTTCTCTTACTACTAGTTGGTTTTCCTTCAATGGAAAAACATTTACTTTCTGAAATATTGTTATGGAGAGAAGTTAGTTCAAGTTAAGTTATTTATTAGTTTTAAGTCTCATGAAACCAGAATGGTAATACTATGAAAGTTATAAAAGATCTATTGATTCTAGCAACCTACAATTATGTACGAATGGTAAAATAAAAAATTATAATGATTTACTAAAACTGATAAGTGATTCAAATAATCGTGAGGTTTCCATAATTCTAATAAAGCGAGGTTGCCTGAGCCTACCACAACTCCCTACAGCAAGCATGCCAAAAAACGCGCCACAAAGTCTGTACTTCAAATCTGTTCCAGTAATAACTCTGTCGGGTTTGTGAAAGTCTCGATACTAATAAGCGCTTGGCGAGGAAGCGTGCCGAGGTCACTTTCGCAACGCTCCCTCCCCGAGAGTGGCAGAGAACCTGGAGAAGAGGTGACCCGGAGCTTCCAATCGAAGCGCACGTGCCGCTCCTTCAGTGGGTCAACTCGATGTGCCGCTCCGTGGGCGAGGGGTCGGGGGCAAATTGCTGATTTGGCAGCCCTGAAAGGGAGAGCAGATTTCGCCACGCTTTACAGCCAGCATCTCGAATCGACTTCGGTGTTGTCACTGCAGCCCACTTGGGAGAACACAGGAATCGAAGGGTTGCGAGTTCGGAACTCGGTCCAGGTATATTTAAAACCTGCCATGGCCTAAAATGATATATGCACATTAGCGTGGTGTGGAAGTTTGGAGAGGAGGGGTGAAAGCTGAGGTGTTGACTTCGTCATCTGACCGTGGCCGAAAGTGACGGATTTGCATAAAATCCGACTACTTGTTTCAGGAGGTTTTTCGTGGAATGGCCTGGGTCCATTTCATGTTCTTTCTGCTCAATTGAACGCCGACGCATACATGAACATTTTGGACAGCCAGGTTCTTCCTACGCTCTGGCAATTTTTCAGAATGGACGAATGTTACTTCCAGGACGACAATGCTCCGTCTCATGTTGCAGCCTCTGTCGAGCAGCGATATCAAGATATGAATGTAAAATGTCTTTCCTGGCCTGCTCAGAGTCCAACCTAAACCACATAGAACATTTGTGGGATACGTTAGAGTGACGCTTTCGGACCAGGGAACCACGTCCGAAATCTACAGCTGAGCTGGCGACATTCTTGCAGCGGGAATGGACACAAATAGCCATAGCTGTATATCAAAACCCTGTTGAAAGTATGCCCAGAAGGGTTGCTAGTGTAAATTCGACACGTGGGGGACGATCTCACTATTAAAGCATGTATTCTTTCCCTCATACCATCACATCTTGATGTCCGGTCTATTATTGTAGTGTAGTGTACATAAAATATATGTAAAAAGGATGTTCGTGTATGTGTGTGTGTATCCTCTATACAAATCTACACCATTTGACCAATCCACACCAAATTTGGTACGCTTATACTTTAGAGCCCTGCAGAAAACATAGGCCATTTTTTTCCTGTCTTCGGACCAATCGATAGCCATGACCATGAAAATTGGTACACTGGTAAGTCCTAAAAGCGCCCATCGAAGCCCAAGTTATAAAATCTAAAGTTTGTTTTCCTGCAATAAATAGACATGGACAAGGAAACACGTTCTACAGGGTTTGTGTATTTGAGTTAACAAAGGGAAATGTCGAGGTCATATTTTAGCGATCGCGGTAGGAAACACGTACTACGGGGTTCGTATAATTGAGTGAACATAGGGAAATTTCGCGGTCATATTTTTGCTGTCGTTGTCATATTTGAAACTCGAGCAACGCTGGGTTATTCAGTTAGTTGAAAATAAAATAATTGTATTCGCGAGCAGTTACAAAAATCAGTCTCGACACAATAGACACAAATGATCTAAAAATTTTCAATTAATCATTCACAGATTTGAATATTCCATGTAATTATTCGAACATATAACCTGAATCATTTGAATATCGAAACCTCTTCAAAATGATCAAGCATAATTGCAAGTTAATACACGGCGAAAGTGTTTCTACAGCGATTCGTACTTTAAAAAAAAAAAAAAAATTTTAATTTTTATTTCGGCGTATATGTTTCAAAGCATAAATTTCGAATTGATGTATACTCGTAATTGGTCAACACCTAGTAAATAAAACGCGAAACTTTAATCCAAACGGCTGTAAACAACACTTTAAGGTAACCCCTAAATGCTTATAAGTGCGCATTTGGTCCGAGGAAGTAAAATCTCCTCCAGATTCGTTTACACTGAAAATTACACTCTCTCGTATCTACCAATGAAAACAAAACTTCACGAGGTCAAATCAACTGTAATTCACGGAGTGATCACGGAAAGTAAAGAGCATCAATAAACTCTTATTTACAAATGTTCTCATTCGTTTATGTAAATGATTATAGTTATTTTAATGATCTGACAAAGAATTATTTTCCTCGTTATTCTATCCAGCTGTTTTGCACACATATCACTGGACTATTATCATATCGGCATATAATCTTTCCCCTATTTCTAGAGAAATCAACACGCAATGGCTACAAACATGAATTGAAAGATCAAGCTAATAATGAATTGGTATTACCGTTGTCAACGCTTGATCATTGTGGACAAACACGCTACACAGGCTTAAAAAAAACGTTTCCAGCGATAACGTCAATCACTAATCCTATCAAATCAACTCATGATATTGGCACTTACCAACGTAAGTGGAAATGAATAAATATACTATACGAATTATGAACAGACCAATGAAGAAGACGAATGATAAGGATCCTCCATTCAACCAATCACGTGAAGGAAATGTTCTGAATTTTTACATGTTTAAGTTTGAATAACATTCATTGTAAATGCATGGCCGATAACGCCGGTAAAAATCTAATTCTGACACTTCCCGAGGGATGACGTCAAGATGTGACGTAAGACCATGTGTTTTTTCATTGCTATTTTCGTTCGTTGAAAACGTGGTTGAAAACACAGGATTGGATGATCTGCCGATCATTATTTTGGAGAAACATACGAGTACAACGTAAATTTGAATACTTCGGAGATGGGGGGGGGGCTACGTTGATTTTCGTTGCGCTTTTTTAAGAATCAAGACAACTAGTGATTACGATTTTGAACGACTGAATATCATTCAATAGATATATACATACCTGTTCTCTATGTCATCATGACTTCCATTTAAACTTCGATTTGATAAATACATTGTGTTTTGCTCAGCACCTATTGTTATTATTATCAGAAGTCGCGATAGGTCTTTTTTTCTGAAGGAAATGCAAGTTACGCTAATGTATAAGGAATATCCAAGTGCCTTAAAAACTCTCGCTAAATTTTCTACATCGCTAAATTAGTCTAAATTCTAAATTTCCTGACTCAACTACCTTTATATCACAAGGTATTCGATTCTAAAGTTTGTGCAAATTCCAGGGATCATCTCGAAAAAGGAAGTCGCTATTCGTAGATAGAGATTTATTGCAGTTATCACTATACGAATATCAAATTTAAACACTATTTAAATTTTTTTTTTTTTAGCAATCCTGGAATGATTACATTTTTTTACATAAGTGCAAACGATTTGAGAACTATACTATTCCATTTGTTATACAAGTGCAAACGATCCTAGAATTTCTATCATAGGTTCGTCAAATGTCTTTTAAACTTTTGGTTGCCTCTTAAAATCGCAATAATGGGGAATATTTAATGTAGAGCAAAAACTTATAATCGGAAAGAGCTGAAGTTTTGTATGGTTATACTAGAAGTCTTGAATCAATTTCCGTCAAAATATAATAAGGTACCAATTCAAAATTTTTTTAAAAATTAATCAAAGAATTATTATTTTATACTAAAAACTATTTTTTAAACAAAGTATTAGATGGATATCGTTTGCGATGTTTGACAGTAGCATGATGAAAAATATCAGCGCTATAGATACACTACCCTACAATAATGGACCGGATAGCAAGATGTGATAGTATAAGGGAAATAACACATGTTTTAATAGAGGGATGGTCCTCCACGTGCTGCATTTACACTATCAACTCTTCTGGGCATAATTTCAACAAGGTTTTAATACACAGCTATGGCTATTTGTGTCCATTCTTGCTGCAAGAATGTGGCTAGCTCAGCTGTAGATTTCGGATGTGGTTCTCTGATCCAAAAGCGTCACTCTAACTCGTTCCACAAATGTTCTATGGGGTTTAGGACGAGCAGGCCCGGAAAGACGTTTTACATCCATACCTTGATACCACTGATTGACAGAGGCTGCAATATGACATGGTCATGGAATGTTACTTCCAGCGTTATCTGCTGGAAGTAACATTCGTCCATTCCATAAACTTACCAGAGCGTAGGAAGAACCGGATTGGTCAAAATGTTCATGTAGGCGTCGGCGTTCAATTTACTAGTAACAACATGCAAAGGTCCCAGGCCATACGACGAAAAACACCCCCAAACAAGTAAGTCAGATTTTATGCAAATTCGCTGGCGTTCGGTCCATTATTGTAGGGTAGTGAATATTATTTAGGTAAAGCAAGGTAATTTTAATTAACGTCGTACTAGAGCAACACAGCGTATTTTTTGTGACGATATGCATAAAAGCGAAAGAAACCGATAACATTAGGAGTTCCGATCTTTCTGTCCTAATAACATCGAAACGGTCAAATCTAATGACATGAAATTTGGTAGCTGACGTTAAATTTTGATAATAGTTTCGAAATTGTGTATAGAAATAGGGGTTCAAATTGAAAATAATGAAGTTGGTGCTCAATCTATTATAAACACGGTCTCTATTGCAAATTTTATGAATTTGAATTTACAGACTTTATTTCCAGTCAAACGCCATATTTGAATTTTCTCTGTTGTTAAAAATGCTCAAATGAAGAGGGGGTGGTTCGTTTATTTCCCGCGACTACATGCCTACAAACCTTGGTAAATGCACAGTAGAAAATCTTCCCAGAGCCACACTTTCGTACTCACTCGCAACATTTTGGATTCCATGACGTCACCTCCGTCGCGCATGCGTCAGTTTATTTCTATTCGGCGTCATTCATAGATGTTCTACGAGCCGATCCAACCCGATAACCTCCGATGGAAAGGTCGACACGAAGCGATAAAATTTCGATCTCATTCGGGAATGCCTTGGTGACAGACGACCCATCAGAATCCCCGCGCAACTCCACAGCAGGATCGGAATGCCCGAGCTCAATCATCAATGCAACGGAAAACAGTAAATGATCCGTGTGCGAGCTTATCATACGATATCCAAAAGTTTATTTTGGAGGGTGGTGGGTTTCATGGCGCAAGATCCAATAGTGGACAAGCTACTCCAAAGGATAGACCCTATAAAATTAAGCAAAAACAATTCAAAAACAAGAATCGATGCATAATTCTCCTTGCTCGAATATCCACGCCAAATAGCATTGGCTACATAGGGTAGGTGTGTATTACCCCTGTGTGTATTACCGCATACTCATATTTGCAAGCTACTCTGCGCGACATGTACGAGTTTGTGTAGTTTCCTCGACGGTCTAGGATTTTACCACACGTTGCGCCACCGGCAAGTTTGCTTTCAGATATAGCAACAACACTATTGCTTCTGAAGTATTTGAGTCTGTGATCCACGTATTTTTTTTGTCTTCAATCCATTCGGAGAATGTCCATGTAAGTGTCTGTAAGTGTCAAATCCTAATTTCGTTTATATGACTTGAAAGTACATTCAATACTAAAGGTAGGTAGGTATGCTCTACGAGCAACTCGTTTTTATTGTAGCTCCTCATGTCGCCTGGTGGATGGTAATAAGAACAGGGGTAGGCGATATTAGAAACCCACTCATGAAGATTCTCTTGGGAAACTTTTTAACTTAAACTGACAAAGTAAAGAAGGTGTAGGATCTCTGGAAACCAAAGGATAATAGTTCCTAGTGATATTCATTTAGTTTCCAGCTTGATTTCCCAACCCGGGAGGCTGAAGTGTGATGTGGAAGTTTGGAGAGTGGAGTGCCAGCTCAGGAGTGACCTCATCACCTGACCGTAATTCAAAATTACGTGGTGTTGTCCTCGGATGTTTCGCTTTGGAATTGATCCAGGATCGTGCCAATAGCCCGTTCTCCCCCCCCCCCCCCAATACGGACTTACTGTCAGTCCCATTCTTGTATCCCTGGTGGCTGAAAGGTCAACGTGCCCAGGGAAGTCCTGGGCACGCAAAAAAAAAAAAAAAAAAAAAAAAAAGAATCTCCCCAATTCACACAGCGCAGAAACAGGAAACCCCAAAATCCGCAAAGGTCGAAAAGTCTTCGCGCGGAAACAATGAGCGCATTGTTTCTCTGGGGCAGAGACACTCTTTTCCTTCTTCTCTCTCTCCACGTGCCTACTCTACTTTCGAGCGTCGAAAGGGAAGGGGGGTTGAGGGCTCTGAGGTTAACGTCCGACGCGCGAGCCGAAAGTGGGTTACTTGACCACGTGACACAACGGTGCGATCCCCCGTTCGCTTGCTTCGCGTCTTGGAGAGAGAAAACAGGTGGAGCGAAATGTCGGTGGATGATTAGAGGCGGTTGAGGAAGTGATGCCCAGTGGCCTTGGGCAACGACGGGAACATCTGCCACCGCTGGATCACAAACATCGGGTGGGGGGCAGTTCTTGCCAGGGGGACCCTCACCCTTTCGTGTGGCCGGATAACTCTTCTCGGTTTCCTTTGTGACCCTGGTTCATTATCCTAGAAGTGAGTTTCGATTTGAATGTCGGGCTCTGAAGCCGCATTTCAGGCAATACGGTTTGGAGGCACACGACGAGACGTGAAAATTCGTTGGTTTGGGTTTCATGGAGGGCTATATTCGGCCGCACTACGCCAAACGCAAGACAGTAGGTGGGTTGGGAAAGGTTCATGGATGCAAGTCCCGCACTACACGTAACGACAGCTGGTTGGGTGAGCTTTATGGTTCAAGGGCCATGTTTAACACCCTAGTTCCAAGCACGGGATAGTTGGTGATTGGTACAAGAGCAATATTTGAAAACTGAAAAACAACGTGAACTGCCTATGTTTGAAAAATTGAGCCAAACTATGTCAAGTTAATGGACACATACAAGGAAATTATTACACACACAAACAGTGGAGTATTCATACTTTTGCCACTTGGGGGGTACCGGTAACGTGCAAACCCCACCCCTTACCACTCCCTGCTCTCAACTGACAGCAATGATATTTCCTCTACACCTCACCTCCCCTTAAAGAGTCAACTCCTTGCTCGCACCCTTCTACGCCTTATCTCCGTAGGTTTATCAATAGCCCAAAATCATTGCAACCCAAACCCTAATTTTGTTCAACAGCGGTTTTGGATAAATTAAAAACCAGAACCATATCGATATATAACATTGTCGACATAAACATAATTTCATGCATTGTCATTCAAAATTTAAACATGTTACTTTTATTTTTTAATTGGTTAACACTTTTATTTAAATCTTTGTTTCATTGTCGTGACTTGTACCTTTGGTATTTCTTCAAAAATATTTGCCCCCCTAAATCCACCCAGGGGAATCGAATCTGAGTCACATACATCTCACAGGTTGTTAGCGCAGTGGACAAACAACCCACTTGGCCTTGGCGATCAATGCAAACATTTGGAATCGGACGTTTACTCCCAGGGGTACTCTCTCATTTTCTTTGGGTATACCTCTAGAATATTTCACTTCAATCTTCATTAACGTATACTTCATATAAAACCATTAAAAGATACGAAGAAGAAATATGGATAATGACAGATATATAGTTTCAATATATTAAAACGCTTCCGAGTCTCACAGTTTCACCCGATTTAATAGAGAGATTCTCCAGAGAAACTAGGCAAATTCTCATAAGAATCTTGTCATGTGGAAAAAAAATAACGGCAGAACTAAAAATCAACAAAACATTTTTTCCAATAGCCGAATGGAGATTATTGACCCATTATTTTGAAGTCAAGATTCTTTTTGGATGCTGAATATATGCACAAAATATCGTGTGTATAGTGTAGGAAAAACAAAACAAATTTAAAGGTTCTTATTTGAATAATATGAAGCTGACGATCTTAATAGTTTCATTTGTTTGAAACGTACTTTACCTACAATAATGGACCGGACAGCAAGATGTGATGATATAAGATAAATAATACATGATTTAATAGGGGGATGTCCCCCACGTGTGGCAATAACATTAGCAACCCTTCTGGGTATACCTTCAACATGGTTTTGATACACAGCTATGAGTATTTGTGTCCATAATGTCGCCAGCTCAGCTGTAGATTAGATGTCGGACGTAGTTCCATGGTCCGTAAGCGTCGCTCTAACGCGCCCCACAAATGTCCTATGGGGTTTAGGTCGGAACTCTGAGCAGGCCAGGGAAGACGTTTCACATCCGTATCTTGATACCACTGCTCGACAGAGGTTGCAACATGACATGGAGCGTTGTCGTCATGGAAATAACATTCGTCCATTCCATAAAATTGCCAGAGCGTAAGAAGTACCCGACTGTCCAAAATGTTCATGTAGGCGCCGGCGTTCCAGGAACAACAGGCAAAAGTCCTAGGCCATACCACGAAAAACACCCCAAACAAGTAGTAGGATTTTATGTAAATCCGCCGTCGTCCGGTACATTATTCTTGGGTGAGTGTACTTTACACTGATACTTTGTAGACGATCCAGGAACCATCTCGAAGGGAAAGTTAATTGAAGAAAAATTAAAAAGAAATTGCTCAATATTTGGATTTAGAGTTAAGTGTATGATCTATATATATCGTCTTCACACACTGAGAGGTACAAGCAAATTTATATTAACGTCGCATTGGAGCAACGAAACGGGCTATTTTCGATTATCCAGGATCAACCTCGATGGAAAAAAACCAGGACAGCACAATTTTGAACCGCAGTCAGACGACGACGTCGACACCATAGCTGGAAACCCGCGGACCACTACGAGAGGACATTTGGAGCCACGACAGATTTAACGTGCCATCCCCCACGTACACGACGGTCTTTGGTTAGGCTGAGTTTTGAACTCGCCCCCCTCCGATTTCTGATACGAAACTCTGCCAACCGGGCTGCCACAGCCCTAATTAAGTGGCTATTTCTGCTGCCACTTGAGGGGTTGAGAGACAGCCCTCTCTTGGAGCAACGACCTGGCAGGGTCAATAGACTGGTGGAGAGTGAGACAAAAAGGGGCTTTTTCCGCGTCCGCCCATGAGATGACCTTTTCTCGCCAATCCCTCGGACATTTTCGAGGTGCGATTTAACTAGACTTCCATCGCAGACGTCTGCTAACCTACTTCTGCTTCGTCTGTCTGTCTGAGCACCCCGCAACACTCTCGCTAGAGTTCACTCCTCCTCCGAGCGACACTCCGAGAGTGAAGAAAAACTCTCTCTCCCCCTATTTCGAGGGATTAAAATAGAAGATGGATTCGGGCTGGAGTCGCTGCCAATTTTTCCCGGAGGAAGATTCACAAGACTGAGAGCGCAGTGCTCAGAGATATGGGTTTATTTCCTAGAACGCTACTTCACACCAGGGGCAATTTGGGAAGTTTTAATTAACGTCGTACTACTAGAGCAACACAACGGGTTGTTGACGACTGTTCGGGATCAATCCCCGTGGAAATGATCCTAGTACAACACCACGTCATTTTCAATCACGGTCAGATGACGAGGCAACACTTGAGCTGGCATCTCACTCTCCAAACGTCCACACCAACCCAACGTGAGGACTTTCGGCCACGATAGATTTAAGGTGCACCAACCGCCTCTACACCATACTCAAATGACAAACATCCGTGCATTTACCCGGATTCGAACCAGGATCCTTCCGATCTAAGGGTTAACACCTTAATCCCCTGACCGGTAGATCGGCTTGTGTATAAAGGGAGTTGATGAGTGTTAAATCTGTCGTGGCCTCACATGTTGGAGTGGTGAGGACGTTTGGAGAGTGAGGTGCCAGCTCCGGTGTGACCTCGACATCTGACCGTGGTTTAAAACGGCGTGGTGTTGTCCTCGGATCATTCTCTTAGTGGGTTGATTCCGGACCGTGGCCAATAGCCCATTGTGTTGCTCCAGATTGGCGTTAATTAAATACCTTCCTTCTTCACCAGGGTGGCCTTTCGACGACCCTTCGGCTCACTTAGCGGGCTGCTGAAGCTTCAATCTCGGCAACTCGAAAAAGCATTAAAGTACAGGCATTAAAATACTAAATGTGGTTAAATGTGGAAAATATCGGTCCATGAATTGACTTGATGTAGTTTAAATAGTTAAGGATAGCTTTATAGCTGTCAAGTTAATTATAGATGCCAGCAGTGCTTACGCTTCCTGAACATGTTCTGAACATCACTTGGCTTGTTTATGCAATATGATTTCAGCACAAAAGTCCAAAGAATGAATTCCAAATCCATGTACGATTTGGTTTATTTCCCAGAATACTTCGACGCACGCTAAGTGCACTTAGCGAGATGTTGAAACTTAACCTTCCGAATGGTTTCAACGAGATGTGACGAAGAGACCAATATTTGGTTAGTTTTCTTCTAAGGATGAGATATGTCGTCCATCCAGATCTGGTCAATTTTGTTAAAAACGAGATACTTCATCTAGACAATCATTACGAGGATTAATTCTGTCAACAATTCTGTAATTCGAGTGGAAAAGATCGAAATATTTCGTGTCTGTCAATGAATTTTAAATCTATCTATTCATACAAAAAAAAGGTAATGGTAATGGTAATGATAATTTTAGTTAACGTCGTACTAGAGCAACACAACGGGCTATTGACGACGGTCCGGGATCAGTCCCTTAAGGGAAAGATCCGAGGACAACACTTCGTAATTTTGAACCACAAAAAAAAAAGGTTGTATGTGTTTTTATGTGTGTATTCTTTATACAAATCTACACCGTTTGACCAAACCACACCAAATTTGGTACACTTATACTTTAGAATCCTGGCTATTTTTTTCCTATCTTCAGACCAATCTATAGCCATAAAAATTGGCACGCTAGTAGTCCTTAAAGTGGGTCTCGAAGCCTCAATTTTAAAACCTAAAGTCTGTTTTTCTGCAATAAATGGACATGGACAAGAAAACATGTTCTACAGGGTTTGTGTATGAGATAACACAGGGAAATGTCGCGGTCATATTTCAGCTATCGCGGTAGGAAAAATGTTCTACAGGGTTTCTGTATTTCAGTTAACACAGGAAAATGTCGCGGTCATATTTGAAAGTCGAGCAACGCTGGATTATTCAGCTAGTCAGATATAAACAAATTGTAAGACAAATTCAATGCGGATAAAAATGCCGATGTTGGCGATATCTCGCCAAAATTTAGCTAATGAGAACCTATTTCGTCATCAAGACCTTGTCCATTTTGGATGATGACGCAATTAACGACTGGTTTTTTTTTCTAATGACGAAGAACGTCATTAAAAACAAACCAGGCAAGGGCGTATGGCTTACGAAGAGGCTGCCGAGAAGCAGCTTATCTGCACATGGAATGGAAGAAAACCTAGTGGCACTGCACAAATCGTAGACTCCAATAAAGCCCAAGGAATGCAATTATGATTACCTGGCTAGATAGACTACTTTTGAGCGTGTGGTCGGAACTAATGGGCGCGCTACCAAGGAAAAACTGAGGGACCCCATTTATTGAGGTCCAAAGTTTTAGAAAATGAAAAAGTTCAGACAATCATTCTAGAAAATGTGAAAGCCCTAAATAATGAGAGGTCCTAGACAATGAAGTGGTTCTAAACAATGAGAAGGTCCAAGACAGTCAGCTATTTTAGATAATGATAAAATCCTAGACGTCCCGCAAATGAGAAAGTGCTAGACAATTAGAGATCTTATATAATGAAAGAGCCTTGAGATTATAGGCAATGAAAGACAATGAAAAAATTCAACAGAATAAGAGGTCCAGGAGAATGAGAGACCTGAGATAGCGAGAAGGTCTTAAAGGTCCTGCGCAATTAGAGTGTCTCAGGCGATGAGGTCTTAGACAATGAGAAGTCCTAGATAATTAGAGGATCCTAAATAGTGAGAGGTCCTAGACAATGTCCATTGAGAAAGTTCAAAAGAGTGAGTTATCTTAGATAATGGGAAAAACCTAGTGGTCATGCACAATGAAAGAGTTCTAGAAAACTAGAGAATCTAGACAGAAAGTTTGGACCTAGATAGTGATAGAGGTCATAGATGATGAGAAAGTCCAAGACAGTGAGTGGTCCTGAACAATGTGAGATCATGGATAATATGAAAGTCCAAGATAATAAGTGATCCTGCACAATGTGAGAACATGGATAGTGATAAAGTCTAAGATAAAGAGATGTCCTAGAGAATGAGAAAATTTAAGACAGCGATAGATCATAGATAGTGAGAGGTACTAGTTAGTGACATGTCCTAGATAATGAGAGATACCACAGTGAAAAAGTCTAATATAATAGGAGAGTTATAGACAGTGAGAGATACCACAGACAATGAAATAATCTAAGATAAGCGGAGAGTGCTAAACAACGAGAGGATGAAACAGAACCCCGTCAAGCTGATGACAGTATTAAACTATATGTTTGGATCAGTGCCTAGAATAGGGTACTGGACATAAACAAGAGTATGTTGTGAGTTGTGATGTAGAAAGTGCTGGAGACTGCAATTAAAACAATCAATAATTAAACAGTAGTTTCAGAGGTACGGCAGCTCTACCATCTGTTAACGTTTCCGATGAATCTTAATAACCGGTAGGGCTAACCAGAGGAAGTGACGGCAGCATGACTCATCCATGGGCAACAGTGTGCAAAGGAAAAACAACCGTACAGTAGAAATCACTCCTAAACTACTTCTATAACTAACACCGCAGGTATTGAGGTCAGATGAGCCCACTCGTTCGAATCGTGACTAACTGGAGGCGCATAAAAACTAATCCTGTCTTAACTATCAGGTCGTCTGTGTGGAAAGGGAAAACTAGTTCTCAACCAGCAACAAGACGAAGGAAAGGAAACGTCTGGGTTGGTTGAGGATTGATAGTTAAGAAGGTCAGTCCTTTCTGAATCGAAACGCTTCATCCGAAACCAAAATAAAAAATACAAACGCATGCGCGACTTTTAATTCTCCGGGAGGAAGAATTTAACCTCCAAATAGCAGCATTAAAAATACAGAACGTGCAGTTTGCACGTCGAAATATCCGTCCATGAACTGAACCGATTTAATGCAGCTTAAATAGTTAAGGATAGATTAAGAGGTATTTTCGGTCAAGCTAATTATATGCGGCAGCAGTGCTTACGTTTCCTGAAAATATTCTGAATATCACTAGGCTTTCGGAACATGATTTCAGCATTTCGCCAGTACAAAGAATCAATTCCGAATCAATTTATGATAGTTGATCGGCCAATGTCAATGATATTAAACGCCAAGCTTTGCCACAAAGGCGATAAATTAATTTTTAAGGTAACCTTGATATGTATCAGCAGAGAAAACTTGGACAGTAGAAGTAGATTTATTGCAGACTAGTTTGTTTTTACACTGAAAATCCCTCTCATACTAAGTTACGCACTTAACCCTTCAAGTGGTCACGACGAGATATCTCGTCCACAAAGATCTGACCAATTTCGCTACTGACGAGGTATCTCGTCATCTAGATAAAAGCAGCCTTTTCATTATGATCAAGAAAGATCATGATCTGGTCATTTATGACTGGTCAATCATTATGATTGGTTCATTATGACGAGATACTTCGTCCATTAAGATGTGGTCAATTTTGCTAATAAGACGAAATATTTCGTTTAAAAAGCCACCGGGAGTGTCGAGAAGAAATTCAATCGGTTCTTTTTTTAACCCTTTTTTGTATGATTTTTTCTTTATTGGTGAAATAAATCAAGGTGATATAATTCATGTTCAAAATTAAAGGAAAAATGGTTAAAAAAATCTTAGTATATATTTATGGTATAAATTTAGCAAAAAACAATATGATGGTATCATGTGGTATTTTTTAAATTAAACGCAAACTTTTTCAGAAATTGCTCTAAAAATAACAGAAACACATGTTACAAACCTTTCTTCCACTCATTTTCACTTTTTTAGCACAATAGAAACTCAAATATAATAAAACAAAATTAAAAACGAAATCATACGTTTATTGCAACTACAACAAACAGCGGAATGACAACTTCAAGCTCGTTTTACTGATAGTGACACTTGCTTATTTTTGACAGCTATGTTTTTTTTTATGCAATGGACATTAAAAAGGTATCCAGACACGATCAACTTAAAGTGAACTTGTTCTTTTATATAATTTTTGGGCATTCAATGTTATGATGGAAATTTCCACCACTATGCAAAGAAGGGTTAAAGCATCGCTGTTGTTGATGAATTGTGACTTGCAAATTGAAGACAAACAAAGTAACTTTTTAGCGTTTAGTCACACCAATCATGCTTGAAAGAAATTCGATTCAATTTGACGAAAAAACTCTTCACATTTTCCAAGATCTATACTTATTTTATGATTTTATTTTAATTAATTAACAAACACTGATAAGCTTTATATTAATCAAACCAATTTATTTCAGTAAATAACAACTCGTCAAGGTTGAGAATAATTCCCATAAGGAACATGAACAGGTAAACTCTTAGGGCCCACACTCTAGAAATCTTGCTATAAAACTATAATTTTATCATTTAATTTTAGAAAAGAGTCATTATATATTACATGGGGGGGGGTAATCCACCACACTATACGAGTTCAACAGCATTCTACTGTTACAGAAACACGACTCTACAGTTTAAGCACTTTTGAAATAGTAGTTTCATGTCAGCATAAATTGTTTAAAATAACTTTAATTAATAGCATTATTATTAGTGTCATCCTAAAACTTGTTTCAGTAGCAAGTTCAGTTGTCCCCAGCAGTCCCATCCTGGTACAATAATATAACAATATAACATAAGGAACAATAATATACTTAATTAACAGCTCATACTTTTAACACATAATTAACTCTACACTGGTAAGGTTAGTTAATTAACGTCACATTGAAGCAATACAGCGGGCTATTGGCGATCAATCAAGGAGGGAAAGATCCGAGGACAACGCTTCTTAATTTAGAATTATGGCCCGATAACGAGAAAAAAAAAACGCAAGTTGGCACCCCACTCCCCAAACTTCAAAAACACGCCAACCAGAGGGCATTTCAGGCAACGACATATATAACAGGCATCAAAAACATCCATTATAAACATATAACATGCATTATAAATGTTTCTAAGTGCTGAAGAAGTTTAAAGGCATCGTTGAAATTCATGCGTTGCAATGCTAGGTATGATAAAACTAATGCTGAAGTTTGGATGTCCGCCTTTATTTTCTTCCCATGAGACATAGGGTAAAACATGTTTGCAAATGTGCAGATGACACACACACACAAAGTTCTCTCTCTCTCTCTGCTTAAAATAAACAAGTCCTATTTTAGATGTGTTTGTATAAATTGGTACATGCAGACATGTGCCTATGATCATGCTTCGTGTGTATATGTCTCTCAATTGGAACAAAACCTTTTTAATGCTATTCTTATGCCTTATCACAAAGTGATCGTTGCCCTAAAAATTCATCGACTGAACTTTATCTACAAGGTTGTCATTGTCCCTGTCGTTGAACTTTAACTGGATTTTGGCCACAAGTCGAACTTTGGTCTGCTATAAACAATTTTACACAAAAATCCCTTTTTTTAAAAAGCTGTTTATTTATCAAATGTGTTCCAATTTATTTATCCCTTGTTCCAATTCTCATGCGAAAATTCCCTTGGAATACCACAGTTGATATCCGTGCCAGCAATCAGTTTATTATTATTGTCCTGAAGATGTGCCATTGAACAAAAAAATTTGCTTTTGACCCAAAATGCCAATAAGCAGCAATAAGTGAGGCGTCGAAGGAAAAGGTAATCAGTTTAACCCAGTAAAGATACACGAGGGTCAGGTAAACAAGTAAACAGCTTGTGTACCACTTTCTTTTAGTTGGAAACTGGAAAGATATGCTAGTGATAAACGAACTTAAATCAACAAAAAACAACTTCCACGCGTTCAATCAACACTGGCCATCAATCAGCTTTTCAACGGCAAGGAGATTTATTAGTCCCAAATCGGCCCGAATTAGTTGGTCAACGTCCCACTTTCTCATACCTTAAGCACTGCTCACGACAACTGCACTGGTTTTGAGATTACTCAGCAAAGTAATCACAATCCACGCAATTAGTTCCTTCAATCATCACTGCTGAGCTGCAAAGACAGAGCGTTACGGTTGGAGTCCTCGAGAGGGCCTTTCGACAGGGGACACCCCGCGCCTATCCTTCGGAAGATTTACCGGTCATCCTTGGGTAGTGTAATACTCCAAAGGCGGATTCTCTGATCAAGCAGACATAAAGCAGACATATTCAAGAATTCCTTAATTGGAGATAATAAAACTCCTTTCAAGTGATCAGCTGTCCATAACTAACTCTGGATGTACTATTACAGTACTCCATTTAACATTACATCGGTCATAAAGTTCTGAGCACTTGACATAAACACTCTTTGTAAGGTTCACCATCTCGCATCTTACAAGAAATGAAACGCCAAATTTTCAACCCTACGTAGAAAACTCCAAGCTGGCAACCTAAGACCAAGGAGAGAGAGAGGGGTAGCTTGGAGCTTGGAAAAAAAAGGAGGGAGAAGATGGACCGGGCGTTAAACGAGACCTACTTTGTTTAGGTATGGGAGGAAAATTAAACGTTACAATGCCTATCCAAATGTAATTGCTACTTTTTCCACGTGTAATCTACGTGATGGTATCGATTAAATTTATTTAAAATATAAATTAAAATGGAATTTTGGCTCTGTGTCAATTGAGTCTTTTGCAGAACTTTCACGACGGAGTTCATCAGAACAACCATCGGCCTCGGAGCACCACTCTCCTCATCTGACGTTACACTGACATTACGATCTCCAAAATCTCAAGCCCCTTGAAAACACTCAAAATTCCATCGACAGGTAGATTTCAGTTGAAAGGCGGTTAGAATATGCCAGAGACCATTGTGACCTGAGAGAGCGTGGACACGTTCATTAACCTCTGTCGAACTCTTCTTGTCCCAAAATATCTGTAATTCTTCTGTACATACAATCAGTAAAGCTGTAGGATGTTAGATTCAATGTTGTAGTGGTGAAAGATCTTGTTCTTTAAGCTACCATTTTTGTCATCACACCATTTCATCCGGTGCAGCCCATGTGAATTCCATGAGAAGATAAGAACACCATCCGAGCTGCTCCCTACTCTCCAAACTTCCATACCACGCCAGGCTTGAGGACATTTTATTAGCAGCAGGCACTGTATACACGACTGAGGCTGGACAGAGTTTGGGACTTGCAACCCTCAGGTCGCTCATTCGCTGCTCTACCAATTGAGCTACCTCGACCCAAACCCATACGAACATTAATAAAATACGCGCATAAGCAACTGTATAAAATTATCACCCCATAATTATCTAAGGCCCGGTGCACACATCCGGTTTTTAAACGTGCGGCGCCGTTGCGGCATCGAAGCCCAACTATGCACACATAATCGTGAAATGACGCAAATTCTCATTTCGCACTATTTGCGATAAATATTCTTTCTTAGAAAACGTGTTTATTTCGCTTACTTGGTGTAAAAAAAGTATATTTTGTAACAAAATAGACGGTACTGGATAGAACCATTTATTAATTGTTATTTATATTCCATTTATATATGAAAACAAGGTACTTCAGAACGGAGAAGCGTTTGCGGCGCGGTGGGGAACTGCGGTACAAATTGCACTCAAGTTGGCGCTCAGCAGCGGCGCCGGAAGCATGAGTGCACTACTCCATTGGATCTAATGTATCTCAGACCGCACTTGCGTTGCGGCAAAGGCGCCGCACGTTGAAAAACCAGATGTGTGCACCGGGCCTTACTTCGCCTACTCTAGCATCCCCTCTGGTTTACTTAACCCGATTCCTATATTCAGTTGGTTCCAAGTCATAGCTCAAGGCGCATGTTTATATTCAGTTACACCCGAACACGCATTGGCAGTTGTTTGGGTACTGCATAAGTTTAGTGTGATAACGCAAGCAGGCGTTGCAGCGAAAGGCCCCATTGAGGTGACTCACAGCGAGCGGAGTCACACTGTGAAGCGACCGAGGTAAACCTAAACACGAGCCCGCTTACGGCGAATCGCGGCGTTTACTCATGCAAAGTGGTCGGATGACGTGGGAAGTCCGGTGTTTCACCCGCGTCCGGCAATGCTATGATCGCGCTTTGGGGTGGAGTGACCAATGGGAGATTGAAGGCCGGATTCGTAAGATATTGAACGGATTGAGTGACGCATAAGGAATTGTGCGTAGCGAGCAATAAATGAAATAGTCCTGCGGATACTGTTGGGGTGGTCAGAATATTTCTGAAATCAGTGGATAAACCATTAGTTTTTTGAAAATTGCCTGTAACGATTTGAAAAGTAGATTATCATTTTGTTGTTCGAAGCACTATGCACCTTACTTAATTATCCTCTCGAGGAAGGTAGGTATTTTAAATAACGTCGCACTGGAGCAACGCAACGGGCTATGTTGCAAACATCGCCCCTGGGCTTAATATCGCCTACTCGTGTCTGCAAGCTATGTGCGTCATCAATGAGTACATGTGTTGCTACCTTGGCGGTCTAGGGTTTTGCCACACGCCACCGGCAAGTTTTCTATCAGTTATATCAACAAGACTATTACATCTGAAGTATTTCAGGTCGTGATCAACGTATTTCTTTTGTCTATAATCCATTCAGGAAATATCTAAGTAAGTGTTCCCAAATCATAATTTCGTTTCCATGACTCGAAAGTATGCTTAACTAGCAAATCGTTTTTAATAGTAGCTCCTCATGTCGCCAGGTGGGTGGTTATATGAACAAGGGTAGGCAATATAAGGAACCCACTCTTGAAAATTATCTAAGGAAACTTTTTGAAATTTTACTAGTTAACTTAAACTGACTTAAGTTTAGAAGATATTTGATCTCTGGTAACCAAAGGAGAATAGTTGCTAGTGATATTCATTCAGTTTCCAGATTGATTTTCCAACCCAGGAGGCTGAGATATGGAGAAATAGTTAGTGTAGGCGATATTTGGATCACCTACCCTACGATTCGGAATTCCTTCTTAGGAATGGATATTAATGAAATCATGCTCGAAAAACAAGCCAATAGACATCACATTCGAAATACTTATAGTTAACAAGTATGCCATAGTAGTGATGCGACATCGACAGCAAAACATCGATGTTCAAAATTAAAACATCGATGGTGATAATACATCGCCCCAAAAACATCGATGTTTTTAAAATTGAGTGTATTTAAACTTCCCCCCCCCCATTTTTAAAAACTGGTTTAGCACCTAGTGATGCGCCATCGACAGCAAAACATCGATGTTGATAATGCATCGCCCCCAAACCATCGATGTTTTTATAATTCAGTGTATTTAAACTTTTTGCCCCATTTCTTAAAACTGGTTTAGCAACTAGTGATGCGACATCAGGTCCACTACATCGATGTTTTTTATAAAACATCTATGTTTTGAAAACATCGACATCGATGTCGCATACCTACTTTCAGACCTTTCACCCTTGGCCACTTTGGTCTAAAAGTATGTTCAATTTGCTGATTATGAAAATTATGCTACTTGGTTATTTTTGAAATTTTTATAACGGTATTTTTTTTCATTTAAAAATAAAACATCGACAACGTAAAAACACCGACAAGTATAAACGTCGATGTTACAAAACCATCGACTCCAATACATCGATGTTAAAAACATCGATCTTTTAAAAAAAACATCGATGTTTTGAAAACATTGACATCGATGTCGCATCCCTATGCCATAGTACTACCGCCACTTAAAAAAAAAAAACCTAGCTAACCACCATTTTGGGGACCGTTCGGCGTTGAACAATCAACTATAACTTTCCAATTCGGAATTTATTCTTAGGAAATTTGATTAGAAATCAGAATTTCGAAAATTATGTCAGTTGATGGCACATTCGGAATACGTACAGTAAACACGTATCGCCGCAGAATCGCCACCATCACAAAGTTCGCCAGAAAAAGACTTTCATAGCCACACGTGCTCTCCCAACCCATCAAGCACCCAAACCGTGTGTACCGGGGCCTTTTAATAGAGAAAGGAAGATGCCACTCAAGAGGATTCACCAATCAAATGGGGTCAAGGACAAATCACTAGAGAGGGAAAAGGGGCCCCATATGGGGGCCTGGCAGACGGATTGGAGACCTTACAGTGGGGATGGGCTTCCTGTTTGCCCCGCCTGGAGCATCAAAGGGTTCAACAATCAGAGGATAAAAAAAGAACATAAACAATGGTGATGTTGACGACCCACACATTAAGTGAAAGTCGTCCAATTATGAAAGCGTTTTATCTTTCTTCTCATCTGCAGCCACTTCCTCCATAAATAAAAGGGAGAAGATCTCAGTGTCTCGCGATCGTGACTTATGGAATAATTTGTGGCAAGAATTGTGAGAATCGAGGATTATTTTTAGACTAAGTGATCCATAAAGTGCATAGATTAAAGGATTCGGTAGCGGGATTGTACGGTACAGTGTCAAGTGAGAGCGATAAAATAAAAATGCACTGATAGGAAGCATTAATCTTTTATAATGATCTTCCTTTGCTTGGATCATTTTCCCCTCCAAGTGGGAACGACGAGATATCTCGTTCGAGATCGGACCTATTTTGCTGATGACGAGATATCTACGAGATATCTCGCTACCAGGAGTGCAGATTAAATTCCATATGATGTTGTTCACGTTTTTTGATGACGACGAGATCAAGATGGATTCATTTCTAATGACGAGATATCTCGTCCATGAAGTTCTGGTCAATTTTGCTTCTCAGGAGATACCTCGTCTACATTACTGCCAGGAGGTCAGGTTGTTGTCTCGACGAGATATCTCGTCCGAAGCAAAGCTTGATGGACGATATATATCGTCATTAGAAAGAATCACGAACGCGATTATTAGAAGGAAACTGACTAGGTCTTTGGCTCGTAATCATATAAAAAACGGCAATGTCTTAGCAACGAGACATATCGTCATTGGCAAAATTGGTCACATATGGATGGACGAGATATCTCGCCGAAAACTCTTGAGGGGTTCAGCTGGATCAAAATGTTGCAGATTACGTAAGTTACCAAACACACACACACAGAGAAAGTGCAAGAAGGACATAAAAGGAACTCGTTTGAAGAAAGGCAAATCACATTTTTCAAAATTATAATTGACTGTGTTCTATATTGATATTAAACATGTTATTAAACAAGCTATCCTATCTCTTTTATTCATTTAGTCTATTATTAGTACAAAATTGTGAATAATTTTATGTGTAAAATATATGACACAAATTCAGAAATGCTGCAAAAGATGAATTTGCGTGTGCCATTTTAGAAAAGATAGAAATTACTATCAAATAGTGTTTCAAAATGAGGATAATTGAAGCTACCCAAATAAATACCAAATTAGGACAATTGGGTTTTTACAAATTCAATTTTGTGCTGTAAAATGAACCGGGATATCCCATTGTTTGAAATAATTAACATTAAATGCATCCTATCAACATTAACTGCATACAACAACATCATTAACATAATATTTCCTATCATGGTAGTAAAATCCGTGTTGACAAAGGGAAAATTAATATTATGGATGCACTGTAAAAGACGTGAAAGATAAAAACACTGTGTGTATATGTCCAGCATTTATTTACAGTACATAACTTCCATCCATATTAACAAAAAGTTATTTGTGATGAATCAACTATATCACAGTTCAAAGAAATTACTAGGGTGTCATCTCAGGTGTTGCTTCGTCATCTGACTGTGGTTCAAAATTACGAGGTGTTGTCCTCGGATCTTTCCCTAAATTGACTGATCCCAGACCGTCGTCAATAGCCCGTTGTGTTGATCTAGTACGACGTTAATTGAAATTACCAATTACCAATCAAAGAAATTACTGGAGTTTAATTTTTGCAGTAAAAGATCATTTTGAAGATAGCAAAATTCACATTCTTTGACAGATAAGAAATTGAAAAACACTTTTTTCATACCATCAAACCAAATTTGCGATGTATCCAATTGCGAAATAAAATAACTAAATTGTGTGAAAGAGGAGAAAACAACTTAAGAAAAACAATTAGAAAACATAAATACAAAACAAGAGAAACAACGACAGTAATGGACAAATTCACACAAGTAAATTTTTACCGACAGAAGAACTATACCAAAGAAATTATAGAACCTGTACCACCAACAACTCGCAGGTTGCTAGAGCGATGTTCAAACCTATTGAGTCAAAGACCCCATACACAACATGAAAAATCGTAATAGCATAAAACTTGTCATCATTAACATAATATTTCGTATAAAATGGTACTAAAAACTATGGTTGAGGAAGGGAGATTAATATTATGGATTCAATATAAAAGACGTGTACGACAAAAACACTATTTAGAATTCCAAAAATCAAACGCCATGCAAAAGTTACAAAGATTTTAATGGGATTTCCCCCATTCAAAATAGTATTGTCAAAGACAGTAAAAAAATAATAGATTAAGATTGCAAACAATCATTAAAACAGGACTACCAGGAAGATGCAACACGGAGATTGGATATGATGATAGACCAGGACAAATACTGGGACATCTATATACCATTTTCTTTTCCTATTCCATTCTCCCAATTTTAACATTTTAAGCACCCCCACCATCACATAAAATTTTAGATAATCAAGAAATTTTGAAAGTACAACGCATAACTCGAAGAACCATTATTTATTCATTCTTTGATAAAGTTAATTATATTTTTGGTTGAAAATGACTTTTCAGAAATTATAAGCACATGGGAATTACAAGTGAATACAGAAAGTGAGAAAAGACTAAAGTTTCAGACGATTAGAAGTATAAATTCAGATCAATACAAACAGTCAATTTACTAAACATTAAAGGAATTTTCAGTAAGTTTTGTGGACACCATCACTGGACACCACCGTACGTACCACCACGGTAAACAAAAACCCATCAAAATCTACGAAAAATCTCGAAATCATCAAATCTTGAATCATAAGCCTATCTCGAAATTACAAAAGGCTATGTTAGTTCGTTGGATTTAATGGCGTAGAGTCATATTTGGTTCTACGCCATTAAATCAGAGTCATATTTGGCGAAGCTGCGACTCACACAAAACGGACCATGTCAAGTCATGGACACACGCAAAATTTTACTGATACGGATGATACACATGATAGAAATGCACCCCGGATATGTTACAGCACTCGAATCTGACAACGGAAGTTAAAGTCTATGAAGGACAGAACTGCCCCATACAGCCCAAGTTACACAATGACTACTTTTGGTGGTTGGAATTGAAGGCGCAAGGACAACATTTGGTCAAACGGCGACAAACACAAGACAACGTCAAGTAAATGGACATACGCACGCAACGAAAGCTTCAACAGAAATACACCCAGGAAGTAATTTGACTACGCAGTCTACGACGTATTGCACAAGGAATCCAGACTTGTCCAAGCTGCATCATACACACAACGAGAGTATATAGCGTTTCTGGTGATTGTTTCGACGGGATATCCTTGGAAGAACACTGACCAGATCTGGACGGAAGAAATTCCTCGTTATTGGAAGACAACTGACCAGATCTTGATGTGGTCACCATAAAAAAAAATCGACACCATCTTAATGACGTGGTACATTCTCATTAGAAAAATTAGTCAAATCGTGACGGACGAGACATCAGTAGAAGAATACTGACCCGATTTCGATCACAAAAAAATCGTCAACAACTCGACGACGAGACATTTCGTCATCGGCAAAAGCAGTAGAACGAGATATCTCGTCGAAACCACCGGGAGGGACGACGACGCATCGATTTCAATTCCAGTTACATAACACCATCACGGACCAAAACAAAGCCCTCATGTCCCGTTGGGTAGTCTCGAAATCCAAGACGATGATCGACTGAATGAGCGATTTCGGACAGTTTAGTGCTGAGGTGACCCCCACGGAGGGGGGTGACCACCCAAAATCGAAGGGACTTACCGTGTCCGCAGGTCGGGATGACTTGGTTTCATGGTTGAACCGCGTGAGGACCAGCTGGGATATCACATTCTTCGGAGTTGGAACGGGGGACTGCTAGAGATCGAATTAGGCCAGGCCGGTCACGGCCAATGAGAGCGGGCCGACAGTTTTCACTGGAGGTCACCGACCGCCTGGCCTATATTTGACTCTCTCTCTTTCGCTTGTATTTTAATATCCACCTTTTTTATTATTCAACAGCGAGGATTTGTGTGTGAGAGTTCATCTCGTTTTTTTTTCTCTTTCTGTTGCAGAGGAGGGCCGATTCGTGGTAGGTTGGCTGATCTTATCCACGTAACGCGTCCGCTTCCAAGAGGATGAAAGGGGTAATCTGAATATTTATGGTGCGCAGATTAGTTGCTTAACGGCGGAGGTTGTTGCTTTTAACGTATTACTAGGTTGGACGTGTTTGCATTTCGGCTGGTTAGTTCGCCTTTTGCCACATGGTGGATTGGAATGTTGTTTGGATCGTTTTCCACTTCAAATCCCGGACCTCCGAAATAAGGAGATTTGTTTTCGTAAAATTTATTACAGGGTGGCAAAAACATCCTTGAAAAAAAGTTCCCTGATAGTCTCATAAAAATTTCACGAATTTTACAATTCCCTTAAAAGAAATGTTGTGATCCGTGATTGGTATCGCTAACAGTATCCACACAACACTATTATTAAATATCTAGGGTCAGATGGGGTGAAAGGATAATTATCCACAGTTGTTTTGCATTTTTCTCTACAGATATTTTAATTATTATTGTAAGGTTTGGAACCCTTAATGAAACTCTTACAATAGCAATTGAAAAAACTGGAAAAAATACAAAATATTTTGACTATGAACTTTTAACACCTGACCCTACATTATTATACTATACATCAAAATCAAATGCAAATATACATAAAAAATTCTACATAAATGTAATTGCAAGCAAAAAATATTAATTTAATACACAAGTAACACATCATTAGTTGAACAAATTTCCAAATATATAGCACACGTTGTATCGCCAGCATCACAGCGACGAGACGCTGCAGCCGCGAAGAAAACTGCGGCGGCGGTTTTCCAGCTGTTTAAAAATTGCGACGTCAGGGTTCTTTATTGGAATTACAATTTCGGGGAATACTATTTATTCAGTTCTAAAAAGCACTCGTAATCGCGTATCTCTAAATAGGACAAACTATAACAGTTGCCGTTTTAGTTATCAAAATTTCCCTGAATTTTTGTGAAGTTTGGAAATTTTCCCTGAGAATTTTCCTGATCAGTCCAGAATCGAAAAGTTCCCTGAGAACTCTCTGAATTCCCGGTTTTCCAGGTTCTGTTACCACCCTGTATTAATCCTACTGGTGGTTGCCTCGACGTGAATCTCGTCATTCACAAAACTGACTGCATCTTCATCTGGTTTTCGTCACACAACCGCCAACCACCTCGCTGACATCTCGAAAAATTTCAGATCTTCAGGAAAGACACAACAAGTCGCAAACATTGGAAAGGTTAACCAGGTTTTACAAGCGAGTCTAATCAATATTCCACTGGTCGGTAAGAAATTGAATTGACGTCACACTGAACCAACATAATTGGCGACTGTCTTGTATCAATCCCGAAGGTTACTCGTAATTTTTAACTAGACGATGATGTCATCACATGAGCTGGTACCCCACTCTTCAAACCCATACCACTCCAACGTGAAGTCACATCAGATTTACCGTGCACACGACGGTCTTTAGTTGAACCTAGTTTCGAACTCACAACCTTCAAGTTGTTTCTAGTCAAGTCTCTTCCAACTGGGTTAGCGCGGACCCGGATTTATCCCCAAGAAATTTGTTAACAGTGTTTGTAGAGAGTCGAATTAAGAGTTATTTTGAGTGTCAAGGCAAAAGTCTGAATTTGGATGGGATCAACGAAGTCGTTGTTATAATTTAAGAAAATATAATATATGCTTAAAATTGAAATTAAATGAAACTACGCATCTAGACTACAATTATTTTTACTGTGGCATGCTTATTTTTCTTCTTGAATATTTGTCGGAAAGAGAAATATTTAAATTTAGATTATGCTAAACAAACAATTTGACTGAATCCCTTCAGTCCGGAAGAATTAATATTTTAGGAGTAAAAAGCAACAAATCAATCATTTCAAGCAATGTAAAAAAAAAATTAGAATCATGAAATTAAATGCATTTAAACATTTTTATAAATTTATATCTAAAATTGTTTAACCTCATCAACTTGAAAACTTCTCGACCACATTATATAATTTTTTTAATGTGTAGGTTGGTAGCTAGTTTTGAGTTAGACGCATTGAATTTTGAACTGCAGTCACACAACCGGCTATTGGCAATGTTCTGGGAAGTAAAAACAGAATGAACATGACACATACTGTCGTTGAAAGAATAAGATTAAAAAAAAACTCCTCTTGACACTTAAAAAATTCTAAAAACATGTATAAAAATTACTTTTCTATCCCTGTTCAAAACACCAAAATTACCATCATTTAAAAGCTAATCTATCTATATATATTTGCATAAGATCCGACAACTTGTTTGTGGGTGTTTTTCGAGGTATGGCCTAGGACCTATGCATGTTGTTCCTGGTCAATTGAACGCCAACGCTTACATGAACATTTTGGACAATCAGGTTCTTCCTACGCTCTGGCAATTTTAAGGAATGGACGTTTGTTACTTCCAGTCATGTTGCTCCATGTTATATTGCAGCCCCTGTCAAGCAGTAGTAGCGAGATATGGATGTAAAACGTCTTCCCTGGCCTACTCAGAGTCTCGACCTAAACCCCATAGAATATTTGTGGGACGCGTTAGAGCAACGCTAACGGACCAGGGAAAAACGTCCGAAATCTATAGCTGAACAGGCGACATTCTTGCAGCAGGAATGGACAGAAAAATACCTATAGATGTGTATTAAAACCTTGTTGAAAGTATGCCCAGAAGGGTTGCTAGTGTCATTGCAGCACGTGACGGACCATATTCGTATTAAAGCATGCATTCTTTCCCTTATACCATCACATCTTGCTGTCAGGTCAATTATTGTAGGGTAGTGTAAATAAAAGGATGTGTGTGGTGTATATTCACTATACAAAGCTACATCGTTTGACCAATCCACACCAAATTTTGTACACCTATACTTCAGAACACCACGGAAACAGGCTATTTCTCTCCTGCCTTCAGACTTATCTGTAGTAATGAAAATTTGCACGCAGGTAGTCCTAAAAGTGCCCCCTTGAAGCCCCAATTTTAAAATCTAAAGTTAGTTTTCCTGCAATAATTGGACAAAGACAAGGAAACACGTTCTACAGGGTTTGTTTATGAGTTAACGCAGGGAAATGTCACGGTCCTATTTTAGCTGTCGCGATAGGAAACAACGTTTTACAGGGTTTGTGCATTTGAGTTAACACAGGGAAATGTCGCGGTCATATTTGAAACCCCAGCAACGCCAGGTTATTCAGCTAGCAATACTATAAATAGTAAGATTTATATTCGTACCACTTATAAAATTATTAACATTTAAGGTTCGGCTTGGCTTTTAATCGTCCTTTATAACAGCAAGAAGGTAGGTATTTTAATAACGTCGCACGGGAGCAACACATCGGACTATTGGTGACGGTCCGTGATCAAACCCGATTACAGCACGAAATAGATCAATTAGAAGAAATCTACGTCAAAGTGAAGCTCTTATACGTTGTAAAAGGGGAAGTAATATCAAGCGATTTACTCAAAATAAAATTTTACTGATAAATTACACTTCCTGTCAGATAATGCAATTTTCTAAACGATTAGCCCAATTCATGTTAGCCCTAAAGAATAACCACCATTCAATTGAAAAATACTAATTGAGCCGAAAGAGGTTCTTTTTTGTCTGCCATTCGGGGATTGGATAGTACGTTTGGGTTTTATTGCTCAATACCTGCCATTCGGGGTGCCTAAAAGATTGATTAAGAATTGACAGAAAAAAATAATCGTCATTTCATGGCAGAGTAATCGCAAATTGAGTTCATGTTATGGATGATCCACAAATTGTGTAATCTTAAGCATTATTTAATGAGACTAGATAGATGATTCAATATGACTACGTTTAAAACATTAGTCTGTCGTTTTGATTTTGGCCTCCTCAAAGGCTAAGGTGAGTGGTCTGCATATGTGTTGGATTTGTGAAATCAGATTGACATGGGCTAAGGAATGGCACTGGATGGCAGAATAATCGCAAGGGAGCTTGTTTACAATATTTCAGTTAACGGACTCTCCTTTGAAGATTATACGTGGTACCTATCTTCCCCAGTATTACATAAATCTCTTTAATAAGTTGGGGCCAAAGACCATAGTGTAAAAGGGGAGCTGGTACATATTAAATCTGTCGTGGACTCAAATGTCCTCACGTTGGCGTGGTGTGAAGTTTGAAGAGTGAGGTGCCAGCTCAGATGAAAAATGACGTGGCGTCATCGGATCTATCCCCTTTGAGTTTGATACTGGACCGTCACAAATAGCCCGTTGTTTTGCTCCAGTGCGATGATAAATTAAACACCTACCTACCTATCTCTTTTACAAGTTAAAAAACCCAACACTTTTCCCTATTAACAACCGAAAATACGAAGTCTCCTTGGGTTCACATTTCTCTGTTTAAACACTGACTATTTTCATTGTTTAAACAGAGCACTTTGAAATGAAAATGAGTTTTGTAATTAGCAGCATCACGTCTAAGACGGGTCAAGATAATCAGTCAAGAATGCGAATAGAGAACAGTGAAAGAAACAATCTAACCTGATACCTCAAGTGAAACAGTAACTAAATGACGTGTAAAAAGGACTGGAGCACAAATGCAATCACATGACACTCTTTAATCGAAATCTTAAGATCAACACAATTTTAAAGTAAAGTAGTTGTTATTTAATTGTATTAGAGCGTGATACGCTACTGAAGGAAAACTTCCCCATTGTTTTAAAAGACTTGAGAAGCAGAGCATTGTCGTGAGACTAAAAAACTCTATTTAGTCAAACATACCTAGTTAAGGTTTCCTACTAGTTCTATGACAGATTTGTTTGGTTGGATTGCACCTGCAATAGTAACGATCAACATATTTTTTTACTTGTGTCGCTTTAATTGTAGAGGCGCGTTAACAAAATTTCAAGTAAATCTTGCTTTCTATATACTTGGAACAAGTTGATAAAATAAGTTTATTGTTATATACTCTACAACAAAAAAATCGACGCACCAAGAAGGTGTTGTCCTATTGCGATTGGCTATCGAAGTGCAAAATTGTGTTTCCCATCACAGGCGTTAATTAGTCTTGAGGATTCGTGCTTTCTTCAACCAAAATATGACCTTCCCCTGGGGATCTTCAAACCGAGCGATTGGGAGAAATAAAATGAAGCTGCGCGCGCAATCTCAGTGTACGTCATTAGAAGGTCGCCGTTTCAGATACGCTAACCTACAATAATGGACAGGACAGCAAGATGTTATGGTATAAGGGAAATAATACATGCTTTAATAGGGCGATGGTCCTCCAAGTGCAGCAATTACATAAGCAACCCTTCTGGGCATACTTTCAATAAGGTTTAGATTCACAGCTGTGGAAATTCGTGTTAATTCCTGCTGCAAGAATGTCCCAGACTCAGCTGTAGATTTCGGACGTGGCTCCCTGGTCCGTAAGCTTCGCTCTAACTCGTCCCACAAATGTCCTATGGGGGTTTAGGTCGGGACTCTGAGCAGGCGAGGGGATACGTTTAACATCCATATCTAGATACCACTGCTTGACAGAAGCTGCAACATGCATGGAGCGTTGTCGTCCTGGGAATAACATTCGTCCATTGCATAAAATTGCCTGGCTGTCCAAAATGTCCATGTAGGCGTCTGCGTTCAATTGACCAGGAACAACATGAAAAGGTCCCAGGTCATACCACGAAAATCACCCCCAAACAAGTAGTCGGATTTTATGCAAATACGCTGGCGTGCGGTCCGCCAGATAGCCTATTGCGATAGGCTATCTGGCGGACGGCAAGGGTCTGCAAGACTCCATAGATGATGGTATCGGTTGCCCACGGTACCGGATAAACAGGATGTTGCGGTAGCCTGCTGTTCCGTTGGGCTACTCAGGAATGCCGATAGGTTCCTAGGAGATGCCTGGGTGTGCGCCTCTGACCACCCCTCGGCACGAATCTATGAAGAAAACTTTTCCGGCTCAAAACGGACCTAAGGTTGACTGATATCATTGAGCCGGACCACATATCTTCAGCGCACACATTCCGGGGTCGACCACGTCCACGCCCTATCGTGTTCATCCTGGGCAGATAAGGGTTTTTCGGACGGCGCGTCACTAGGCCCACTTCTAAAATTTCTCATTAGAGGCTTTCCCTAGCTTCGGCTAATCCGCTGTGGGTTTTCAGTAACTCGGTACGGAGGGGTCTGCTTCCATTCGAAGGAAGGAAGGTCCATTATTGTAGGGTAGTGTACTTTACACGACACATATGCTAGTGAACGTTTTTCAAACTGGTGGGTAGATGGTCAGGCAGGGAGTACGAGTCCAGAGAGCTGCTCCAGCGAATTGGGATCAATATTTTGTTTGTATCTCTATTGCACATCTATCCAAACGGATAGCATTTCAACAAGGATACCGAGAAGGTGCTGGTGTAATACACTAATAGATCTAAAACCTGTCATTCATATTTCTGATGTGACCACAAGCAACTGGATGTTTGACATGATTTTATGTCAAGAAAATTACTTATTTTGTTTAATCAGTTTTTTGTATAAGACGTTATGGCAATCAAACTAATATATTTAATTGAGACTATCCAATTGTAGACAACCAAAAAATTTCGATAAAAGATGGAAGAAAATACAATTTGATAAGAGATAAAATAAAACACTTCATTGAAGCAGATTACTTGTTAAATTGAAATCATTAACGTATACTCATTTGACCGTGGTTCAAAATTACGAGGTGTTGTCCTCGGATCTTTACCTTAAGGGACTGATCCCGGATCGTCGTCAATAGCCCGTTCTGTTGCTCTAGTACGAAGTTAACTAAAAAATTACCAAATTACCATTAACGTATACATCAACCTCCACGAAAAAAATATACAGTTCAAAATTTCTATTGATAGCAAAACTTTTACAAAAAATTATTTTAAAGGTTTCAAAAAAGGCAATTCACTGTTGATGGTTAGGGACTGATCCCGGACCGTCGTCAATAGCCCGTTGTGTTGCTCTAGTACGACGTTAACTAAAAAATTACCAAATTACCATTAACGTATACATCAACCTCCACGAAAAAAATATACAGTTCAAAATTTCTATTGATAGCAAAACTTTTACAAAAAATTATTTTAAAGGTTTCAAAAAAGGCAATTCACTGTTGATGGTTAGGGACTGATCCCGGACCGTCGTCAATAGCCTGTTCTGTTGCTCTAGTACGACGTTAACTAAAAAATTACCAAATTACCATTAACGTATACCAGGCCTCGAAATAGATTTTTTAATACAGGTGCACCTTGTGCACCTACGTTTTTAAATTAGGTGCACTACGTGCACCTAGTGGGAAAAATTAGGTGCACAGTTATATTTTCATGTGCACAGTGCACCTGTGCACCCGGGTATTTCGAGCCCTGACGTATACATCAACCTCCACGAAAAAAAATATACAGTTCAAAATTTCTATTGATAGCAAAACTTTTACAAAAAATTATTTTAAAGGTTTCAAAAAAGGCAATTCACTGTTGATGGTTAGGGACTGATCCCGGACCGTCGTCAATAGCCCGTTGTGTTGCTCTAGTACGACGTTAACTAAAAATTACCAATTACCAATTACCACTGTTGATGGTTAGACATCTGGAGAGACGTTAGTATCATTACAAGAAAATAAAATGGGCGCATCGATATCGCAATGTAGGAAGTTAATAAAATTTGTTTTGTTGAAGCGATGGCCCTACGGTAAGTAGGTAGTTTAAATAATGTTAAACTGGTGCAAACGGGCTATTGACGACGACCTCATAATTGGAACCACTGCCCAAACCTCCGCACTACGCCAGAGCGATGTCCCTGTGAAGCTTCAAAGTAATTCAACAGAAATGATCTCGCAGTTCAGAAGAATGTTCACCTCAAGATTTGTAATTCTTAAAATAAATACATAGCAAAAATGTATCCTGCATTCTTTCAATTTGAAATTTATTAAATTTTAAACATGAATCGATGATGTTTAAACTTTAGACTACGGCCGGAACAGTAGTTGTAGAATGATCATGCCAAGAAATAATTTAGACTACGGCAGTTACAGCGGTTGTATCTTGAAAGTTATAAGAATCGAGCTAAGAAAGAATTTAGGCTACGACCATTACAGCAGTTGTACCTTGAAAATTATAAGAATCGCGCTTGTTATATCTATAGCCGTTGTCAAATAATTAAAATTGTTGATTTTTTGTCGAAAAATCTTCACATTTTTTCGCTCTGGGCCGCAACTTACTGAGCATATTAAGAAATACATCATTTAACCCTCCAAGTGGTATCGACGAGATATTTCGTTTATCGAGATCTGACGAATTTCGAAATTGAAGAGGTATTTCGTCATTAAGATAGTTTCGATATTTTTATGACGACGATATAAAGATCTGGTTAATGTCTCTCTGATGGTCACATATCTCATACATCAAGATCTGGTCGTTTTTAATGACGAGATACCTCGCCGAGACAACCACCAGATGGGTTAAACTGTAAAGGTTTATATACCGATAGCAATTGTTTGGAACGATTGGATAATAGGTATTAATGTGAGGGCCCTATTTGAGCCAAACACAAGACAAATAATATCAAGTAATGTACACACACACCGGAGCGATACCAAAACGGTAGCGTGAAAATAATGCGAATCGTACATAAGGAGAAGACATCCAACAATTAAGACATTTAACTTCTTATTATGCCATGGACATTAAAAAAATATACAGTATTTACATCATAACATTAACATCATTACAACAATACATAAAAGCATGTATATCATAGCCAAGCACGGTGACCAAGTGTCACTCTCTCCTCTGTCTGTCTCTATAACATCGTCTCCCACGTATTCTGCCACAGTCTAAAAAGAAAAACCAACGGAAAAAGTCGAAAACCAATCAGAGATAATCTGGACAACCACCACCTGCAGAAGACGTTCTATTTCACCTGTTCTTCTCAAGTCGTTGTAAAGCGTGCTACGAAAGAACATCAGCTGTCGACAAAAAAAAAACAACCTCGCAGTCAAAATATATTCGGTATTCCGATGACACTACGGAGTAGACATCTGCCCTGCAAGTGACCCTTCCTAAAGATCCAACAATGAAAGTTTTACTGACAAAGAAGATGGAGAAAACATCCAGAAAGTAACCTGTGTCACCAACAGCTCGAAGGTTGCTAGCGAAGTGAGCAAACCCATTGAGCCATTACGTTCCCTTTTCGAACGGAATTTCATTCTTATTCTTCTGCACATCGACTTATAGTCATTCCTCAAATACATTTGACTAATTGGATAATCTCAATGTTTATAAACCCGTTCTGTAAAAGCAAGAAATTCTGACCTTAATTAACATACAGCGCAAAATATGAAATGTAATAAGAAATTATACACGCAATCTGAAACAACACACTCAAAGTAATTATGCTCCAAAGATCTTCGAAAGCATTCCCTTTACTATAATGAGGACCGAAAAAAGACATTGTTTCTGAGACCAAAACTATTTAGATCTCCTTTCCAAGGATAGCATCTTAATTACTTTACAGGGAGATAAAAGCAGCTTTTGAAATAGTGATTTCTTATCGACTGGTGAAAAATGTAAATGCATTTATATATACTGCTAAGGGCGGGTTTATCGCATTGTTTATTCATACCCGAAATATTTGTTTCGCTTCATCCACACAAATACCTTTTTGAGCAGTTTAAATTCAAAAATTAAAGAAAAGCTTTTGATAGAAATCAGTGCAGAAGAGAAGATAGGTTTAGCGTGCTAATATATGACTAATCACCATTGAACAAGGGAATAAGATGAAATTAATGTTCTGAATCTAACTGTGGCAATATGACTCAGATATGACTTTCGTCATTCCCTTTATTACACGTAAAAATCAGCGCAACTGAAATTATACGATATGCTGTTACATGTTTTTGGATAATTTTATTTCATTAAGAGATATGAAATACGTTTATATGAAATACGTTTATATGAATACTATCGTATTATTAATGTGTCAAATATGAATAACCAGATCAGTCATTAAGAAAGTTTAACGCAGATGGTATGCTTTGGTTTTGTTAAATTAGTAAAACTGAAATTTTTTTTAATGCGTAAAATATACATATCAAAATTCTTGGAAATGATAATACATAAGTAATTTTAAGTATAGTATTCCCAAATCAACTAAATAAAGTGCTGATATAAAATTACTATGTTTGGTCTTTTTATGGCGAAGGACTATTATTGGTCAAGACTCTTCAACTAAAAATTGTCGTGAAAGATGACAGAAGAGACATTGGGAAACCGAGTAGTGGAATTAAAGCAGATACTAGGGAAAGATAGGAGACAATGTTATACGTTTTTTTATTTTCAGCTAAGGCATCAAGATATGCATCTATATGAGGCAAACAAAGCGGTTAAAATGATCTTTGATCTCTAACAAACATCTTACATATCATCAAAATTAAAAAGTGTAACATTGATTTTCAGTATTTAATGTGTTTGGTAGTGATGTACATTGTAACACTGTACCCCACTGTCGGGGGTACAGTGTTACACACTTTGGGATGGAGTGTTACGTTATAGTAGCAACAATAAAAATAAAGAATGGGCTTTTATTAAAATTAATTTTAATTGAAATATACATATATCTAATGATTTCTTTAGCAGGCTTAAAATAAAATACCACATTCATTTGATTAGTGTACGTATAATTGAGGTAGCTCAGTCAGTAGAGCGTCGGGCTCGCATCAGAAGGGTTGTGGGTTCTGTCCTCGGCGGAGCCTGCAATTCTGATGATTGTGAGATCGGCGCTTCGACCTGGCTAAAGACCGTCGTGTTCACTAATGGTGACTGGGGCACGTTAAATAGGTCGTGGTCACAAAGTCCCCCATGTTCCCATACCAAATCAATACCTCTGGGGGTATCTGATCAGAGGGTTATCGGCCTCTGATTGGTATCTAAATTACGATATGTGTGAGTGAATGGATGTATGAAAGGGACCTTCCTGTAAAACGGATGTGTCATGTATGCCGAGCAAAGTCGGACTTCCTCCCAATGGGGCTCAATAACATGGAAGGCGCACCCCCTCGCCTCTTGCCGTCTTCTACGGGCCTGGCACTCCTCTGGTCTGCCAGTGTAGGCATTAGAAACAACAACAACAACGTATAATTGAACAGCTTTAAATGTGAGGAAAACATTAGCGATGATTGTAGCGTACAGTTATAAAGTAGATGATAAAATAAGATTAAAGAAATTGTAAACTTATTTTAGATATTGATAAGAAGTTAAATCCTCAAGGAAAATCATATTTCTGCTTTTTTCATTGTCCCTACTGATGGAATTGGGAGAGAAGATTTGGCAATGATTTATGATTTTTCAAATGAATAAACTTCACTTGTTCGTAAAAATTTATAAGGTGAAAAAATTCTGCTGACGTATACTTCAAAATCAACACATTGCTCTGATTCACGGTGTCCTTCAACTATGACGTAATCACCATTGTTAAATGGTGTCGTCTGCAGCAATGTCTGATTGCAATTCTGAAAACGATGTTATCACTATCGGCATAAGATGGTGAATCTTCATCTTCTGTTGATGATATCTCGGTAAGCATATACCTCAGGTTCACTTTGGCTCGCTTCTTGTGAATTTCGCTCTTTTTAGGGTTTAGTACATTTTTCCTCTTCAATATTTCCTCTCTAATCATATTTTTAACTGGCATATCACTCAAGATCTAACATTTCACCTGTCATCTATTTTGTGCAGTTTTTAGAGGTGGGGCTTTAAGGAAAGACCTTACTTCTTAAGAAGACATGATTTTGTTACCTTGTAAATGTTTCGAATGAATTAACAAAAGAAAACTGCTAATCATGTAAAGAAAGATTGTAAACATCCCATAAAAAGATATGCAAACCTATATGGATGTTTTAGGAAAGGTAAACCAATTTATTAATGTTACCATTCAGTTTTATAATTAAAAATCTGAAAATAAAAAATGCAGAGCTACAAAAGTAATAAAATTTACATTGTCAAACACATACTTGTTTGTAATGTGATAATTAGACAAATTTTGCATGTAACAGTGTGCCCATTTCATTCTAAAACACTGTACCTCATCTGACATAGCTTGTAACAAACTTTTTTTATGACTACATAATGTAGATTTAGATCATCCATTTTAACTCAACAGAACCTAAACACAGTTAACTTTACTACAAAAATAGTATTCATTATAAAATAAGCACCACTCATGAATAAAGAGAATTTAATAACAAACACAAAATTTTATTTTTAACATGCAAAAATGGAGATTTGCTTCAGAAATGTAACTAATGAAGCAAACAAATTGGAGTTAATTTTTCTACCACTTTAAAATTAAATGCACTGTAGCACTGTCACTGTACCCCCATGTAACACTGTGCCCCCTTTCATCTATAGCTTGGGTATCTCGGAAGTCGCTTTCTATACCAAATATATTAAACCCCATGAGAAAAGAAAAGACCACTTGAGCATCTGGGGTGTGTGAAGCCCGTTCATACCTAAAAGCGATGTGCCCCGGATCCAAACATATTTAGGAAGTTTGACTCGAGTTTTAATTTATACTTATAACTGAGGGCTTTACAAATGAGGGATGGAAGAGTAACGTATTAGC